>JADLZK010003457.1:0-315671 GCA_015847255.1 Hyparrhenia diplandra
GTGACTGCAAGCAAGGAAACATGCTTCGTCTTTCGGAAAGAAGGGGTGACGACTGGTCACCAAGCCGGAGAACTTGACGTGTTACCAAACACATGGACACATGGATGCAGTACTTGATGCATGGACATTGTCAGGTCATGTGTGCAGAAATTCTTGTTCTGCACAGCAGCAGTTGTTGGCATGCAAAGTACTGTACTACTATGCAACCGATTAATTTGGGGAAGAATATAATCAATTTCCCTTGTTGGAACGGTCGTTCTGTTTGGCACGCATGCAGTTAATCCTCAACAAGACTACCCGAGTTAGCTACCTTAGACAACTGTCAGGTGATGTATAGTTAGTTTCAACAACCTATATCTATATATTATAAACTAGCTTAGTAGTTCTAACTTTCTAAGAGAATGGTCCGGCCTAGACGCCTCCTAATTGTCTGAATATTGGCTTGTCTAAAACAAATTCAATGTTCAGATGATAAGTTCGTCTAAAAACGCTCATAATTTTCTACGCAAGCAACTTGGCAGCACATATTGAAGTCGACACATTTAGGCATTTAGCTCCCATGCATTAATCAACGAAACCCACTAGCCAACGTGATAAGATCCATACGTCGACATTCCTATCAAACAACGGCTAAATTAAATTTTAAGGTAGTTAGGAGAGTGGTTAATTGCAGCAAGCTTAGACCTCAAATCACTCGGATGATGCACATACGTACACAATTTACAATGATAGTATATTTTCCTAAATGAAGGAAAGCAAGCTTTATTTTTAGATAGGGTATTGATCGATCTGCACCCTCTGCCCAATTGCCCATCAGGGGCCACAAAATGGCAGGAAAGAGGAGAAAAAAAAATACTATAATCTAATGTCAAAAATCCAAAACTGCTATATCTACGAGCTGCTATTTTTTTATAATTAATTTGTATAATCTTATTTGTTCCATATATAAGTTGTTCTAGCTGTTCGATCTAAATGCATACATTTTACTATGGAACATATCTACATATATAACAAAAAACTAGTACTTATTATTAAAAGGTAAAAACTGACTTTTTACAATCCCACGGGCTGCACAACCTCCACAATCTGGTGCGGATCCCCAGGTCTCGATCGATCCCCTCGCCGACGGCGACGGCCTCCCTTTCCCTGCAGTTATCCTAATGCAATATACTACGAAGATAGATTAAAAAAAACGAGCACGATGCATCGATCGATCACTGCATGAAAACTGACCGGCCGGCACTGGATTAGCGGATCGTGCATCCATGCTGCCATGTCCGGCCCACGATGAGCACACACACAGTGACAGTGCAGTCATGTCACTGGTCACCTCTGACAGCCGACGCCATCCAGCCGACGACATCCTGGCCGTCGTACTGGAGCCTCTCCGACGGCGAAGCTGGCGGCCGTGCCTCGTGCGTACGTGGCTGGCCAGGACACGGGCGGGCTTTCATCCATGGCTTCGATCAAGCATGCATGCATGGATTGGACGGGTAGGATACGATCGATCGGCCACTGTGTTGGCAGATCATACATGTGACGACGATGAGTTAGCACGACGATGCTACCAAACGGCCGGCCGGACAGCAAAAGGTCGATCAGAAGTGTGTCAGCTCGATCCGATCGGATGCATATGGATGGACGACGGCAGCGGCGTGGTTTTTTTTTTTTTGGGGAAACAGGAGGGGCAATGTTTCCCCTACTTATTGAAATTTAAAAAAGTACAAGATTACAACAAAGGTTCAGGAAACAAAAGGAAAAAAAAAGAAAAAATTACACAAATCTGTCTAGCCATTGGGTAAATGAAAGCTTTGCGGAGGGTTTTTTGTGGATAACCAAGGCAAATTCTGGACTTGAACCAACTTGCAAATTGAACAGCACCGGTGCCTTTAAAGATAAGATCATGTCGCAAGCATCCAGATGGACCAGCACATGTAATTATAACTTCCATGAAGAAGGGTAAGTTTAACTGAATTTTGAATGCTTCCAAGATTTGGTCGCTGAGCAGTTGGGAGGTACTCAGCGGACCCAGAGTGTTCAACAGGCCAAAGCAAGGACAATCAAGAAAAGGGTGGAACAAGGACTCATCCCACTGTTGAATGCAATGGGCACAAGAATCTGGTAGTGACATATTTTCTTCTGAGAAGTACTAATACTCAATCCTTTAATAAGAGCCAGAAGAAGAATTTCCTTTTATTCCGGCAAGCTGATTTCCAAAGCCATCTGAAAATAGGGTGAGCTTGTGAAGAACCAATCAATCTTACGTAAATTTTTCTTAGAAGAAAAGTTCTGATTCCCAAAAAAAGTATTCCAAATATCTGATTCCTGAGTCAAATCAAGATTATGCAAAATGGTTGATAACTCTTAAAACTGATCATAAGCTTCTGCTGATAGAGGAAGCTTGACTAACACAGTGATAAATTCATTTTTTGCATACAGGTATCAGCTGAGGAAATCAACACACATAGAGGGCTTCCCAATTGTCCAGCCATGAAAACAGGTGCTCCCATTCTGCAAATTTACTGAGGTTAAACTTTGAGAGTAATTTTAGGACATCACGCCACCAGAAGGAGCCCCGAATTTTCTATGTAACCTTGGTAATGAATTGTTGCTATAATATGCCCAAAACCAAATGAACCCAAGGTACATCAACTTTATTAAAAAACTTGTGCAAATCTGTAAAACTGTCATCTTGTGTTTGCAGATCTAGAACCCTCAAACTCCATCTTCCTTTGGTATGGTAACCATTGGCCAGGCAGCTTTGGTGGTTTCTTGTCATTAGCATCTGAACCACCTTTCAAAGTGAATGTTTCCCTGTGATTTATCCACTTGCTTTATGATCATTTTTGGCAGATTGAAAATGCACATGGCAAAAGTAGGAAGGGCTGTAAAGACTGATTGGTGAGTTCTAATCTTCCAGCTTGATTGAGATGCAGAAATACCGACAAGCCTTCTTTCACATTTGTTAACAAGGGGCCAAAAATCTGTCACTGTTGGTTTAGTAATACTCGCGGGTAAAAAATAAGTGAAGGGTAGTGTACCATTCTCGATAGCCAAAAGCACCAGCTAGTTCATCAAACAGGGTGTCATCCGTATTTATTGCCAACATATTAGATTTATCATAATTAACCTTCAAACCTCAGGATTCCCCAAAGTCATGCAAAAGTTTTTTGAGAAAGATAACTTGCTCCTCTTCCCCTGCATGAAGATTAAAGTATCATCTGCATATTGCAAAATTGGGAAGTCTTATCATGAGGTAGAGGGATTGGTAGATTATGTCACCATTTGCACAAGTTGCATTTAAAGAGTCTGCAGAAAGTCAGCCGCCAATACAAATAACAAAGGGGAGGGGGTCCCCTGTAACAACACCTCTTTGAAAGTGAAAGACCTTCCTGTGTACTCCATTTAGCAACACCGATGAAGTCCCCGAACAAAATTTGCTGCATCCCGCAATTCACGATCGTGGAAACCTTTGCTTCATAATTTGTAACATCAATCTGGTGTTCCACTTTGTCAAATGCTTTTTCAAAGTCTAGCTTAAGAATAATGATTTTCGGAATCGATGGCACATATGCAGTATTCCAAAAGTCCAAGCAAGACGCCTTGGATGGATCTATTCTTAAATGAACCCATATTGATTCTTGTGAATAAGAGTAGGTAGAACTTTTGTAACCTGTTGGCTAGAACCTTGTAAGCACTTTGACTGAATTGTTGAGGAGAGAGATTGGTCTAAAATCGGAGACCTTTGTTGCATTATCCTTTTTTGGTACTAGAGTGATGAAAGAGCCATTTATGCATTGAATATTCGAGATTACGGTAAAAAATTCAGAGAAAAGCTTGTAAAAATCTGATTTGATAATAGACCAACATTTCTTCAAAAATCTGTATTAAACCCATCGTGGGCTCGAGCTTTGTATGACAGCAGATTTTTAACCACTTGATCAATTTCCTCTTATGGTGAAAGCCTCAATTAAGGTGGAAAGATTCACCGGTTCCGAAGTGTTGAGTGAGATCAAAATCAATACGGTGAAATTGACTCCACTCCATCTATCTTTAAAAGCCTTCCAAATAAGGTCCGCTTTTGAGGTTATGATCATATACCAAAGAGTCCAAGTCATCAGTAAGGGAGGTGATCAGATTTCTTCTATACTTTATTGTTGCATGGGCATGAAAAAGTGGGTGCGGGCATCACCAAGTGTTACCCACTTGATCGGCCCTCTTTGCTTCCAAGATGCTCTCTCGGCCGCTTCAAGAGTAAGGCTAGATGGTCCCGCAAGGCTTCCTGAAATTCCATTCCATTAGAGAGAGATCCCTGAATTCTTCCAACATACATAGAAAAGAAATCACCAGCTTTTGATTTGTCTATTGTTTCTTTCAAATTGAAGAGTGTATGGCTCCAGCCTTCAAGCATTTTCTCAGTGTTCTTGAATTTTTTGAAGAAATGGTCCCGGCCGCATCCAAATGATCAAGGGAGAAAACCACCCATCTTTGAACTCCAACACAAAAAATAATTGTGGCTCATCCAATAATTTTCAAAACAAAATAGCTTTGTTTTTGGGATAATAGTACCGATAGAGATCGGGCAAGGGGTGTGATCAAGTATCCCTGGTGAGAGTAGCAAACCGTAGAGTTGGGATAGGGATAGGTCCGTGAGGGGGAAGTGAAAAACCAATCTAAACGTTCCAACAGGGGATTTTGTTGCATATTTGACCAAGTAAACCTTAAAAGGGAGCTCAATGAGCCCAAGCTTACTAATGGCCTCATTAAAAAGCATCATCTCGATTAATCGGCTCTGGGTTTGTTTCTATCTTTCGTGGTTTCGATAAAGATTAAAATCACCAATCACTAACCAATCAACATTTTGGGGCATAAGAATGTGCTTGAACCAAGATAGGAAAGCTCTTTTGCCATTTGGTGTACAGGGAGCATACACATTTGTTAAGATCCAGGAAGCACCATTATGAAGTGAAAGGAAGTGAATGGATGCAGCAAATTCTCAATGGTAAGCTTGGGGAAATTAGTCAATATAGCTTTTTATTGGCTAGGTAGTTTTATTGTGGGCATGGGCTATGTGTTTTAATTAATCATACCATGCAAGAGAAAATGAAAAAAAAAAAGAAAAATGAAAATTCTATATTTATAAAAAGTCACAAACATATATACGAAGATAAGGGTTGTTGGATCACAAATAAGAAGGCAGCAACTAGCCAAGCAAGTGATCCTGGCCCAGGCTTAGAAAATTTGACACCACACTGATGCTACCATCCAAACAACCCGAAGTGCTGCCGAGGAAGATACGCGGTAGTGTGATGTAGATAATGTTTTTATATAAATATATATATGAAAACCAAATAGAACAGTTGATAACCAAAAGTTTGGACAAGCACATAGATATAATTATATTATTGATAGATAGATAGATAGATAGATAGATAGATAGATAGATAGGTTGTGTTAGAAAATAAAGAGAAAGATGCAAAAGATAAATAATTTGAATTAGTTCCATAAGGATATATAGGTCACGCATACATACGCATGCACAAGGATGGATTGACGGACTAGTATTTTCAATTAAATCAAGATCATGTGTTCCTACAATTGCGAAAAGCGGTCCCTTTTTTATGTCCATCAACTATGATATGATGATGATATAATTTTAGCTCACAATAAACTCTGTTTTATATAAGAAAAGGAGGTGATGTAGCATAGACTGCATTAGTAGGGCATCACAATGATGAGATCAGCCACTTTGGTGGGCCTAAATGCCCGGCCATGCATGCAAAAAAAAGGCAAGGGCCGCCGAATTGGTCCTCAGCTCGCTTGCTGTGCAGGCCCGAGTGCCCAGTTAACAATCCACCGCTCAGTTTTGCCTGCGATTTTGTCTGCATTTTTTTCGAACGAACGTATAATGTCCTGGGAAAAAAATCTCGAATGTAGCAATACTTACATCTGCAGTAAATTAACAACAATTCATGGCCGTCCCCGTCCGTGGATCAATTTGATTGATTGGGTTTTGGGTGACGAAAACAGTAATTACCGTGTGTTCAATATGTGGGCTTTTACGCACTGCATGACGCAAATATGAATGAATAGTGCCGGAGATGATCCTTGCTCATCCACGTGTCCTGCAGCTACAGATAGGTAGCCCATGCATGAACAGGAGAACACCATGGCATGGCACAGGGACCGGGAACGTACATGATGGGCTTACCTCCCACTCTGTGCTCTGTTTATTTGGAACATCACAGGCACAGCAAATCAATTTCAAGTCTAATTGAATATACCAAAGGTTGGTTGGTACTAATATTTATGATCATTAGCTATAAACCTTTTATGATAAACATTTTTAAATGCTGGCACTACCTTTTTTTTTTTGCAAAATCAATCAATTTCAAGTCTAATTGAATGTACCAAATGCTGGTTGGTACTAATATTGATGATGCACAAACAAGGTATCATTAGCTATAGTGAAGCAAAACTTTTCTTATAAATAGAGTACATAAATGTTGGCACTACTACTTTTTATAAACGTAGAGCCGTTTAAGTAATCCCAATTCTCAAAAGGGGTTATTTTTTTAAAAAATGAAATGGAAAATAAGATTAAAAATAAACTTCTTTTGACTGAAAAAGTATTAAGACTGAAAAAGGATGGTTTGGTTTGCGTAGGTAGCTGATTATTAGGTTGTTTGGTCAATGCAACCATGTCAGTGGCTGCCAGCTTTCCTCTCGCTAGAAACCAATAAGCTCGCTGGCTCTGGATACTGTATTCATTCATTCAGGTTCGATCAGTTTGTTGAGAGGGAATCAAACCTGACGTGTCCCGACCATACTCCTACCAGGGATGGATGGTTGTTGCTATCTTCTCTAGTAGCTAGGAGCATCTCTATCTATCTGCAACGACGACGCGGTTTCAGTCACCGCCGCCGCCGCCGCCCGTCTGCCTTGGGCAGTTGGGCCATTGCCCCACTGCCATTGATCCCATGAGATGGCAATGGATCGATGGAAACAAGCAGGACGACAATGGGGCGGACTCGAGAGATGGATCGGATCGGAGGCCATGTGAATGAACAATGACCAAGACTGAACATTCAGGTGATCATGTGGGAACAATTCAGTCACGCCAAAGAAGGTCTGCAGCATTACTGTGTTTACAGTGAAATTAGTTTTTACAGTCACGGTTGGCTGCAGTGCAGACCATTTGATGACACCATGTGGAATGAACAATCTAGGATGAAGACTGAACATTCAGTCACTCCATTTACACTCTAATTACCTACCAGGTCTGCATCATTACTTTGTTTAGTTATTTGTAAATTTAAAATTAAGATTTTTACACTGAAGATATTCACAGCTGCAGTTCATTTGATCTGACTATATGCAAGCAAAGGAATCCGGTGCCCACAGCCCACAGGTTACACACAGCGCAGGCGAGAGCGACGGCCGGGGCGGGGCGCGCTTTATGCTGTGTTCAAACCAAGGAGCTACTCGTATTCTATACAAGAAGACGAAGCATCCATGAAAGTTGAAAGGCAGGGGGGGGCATCATTCCTATTCCTCTTGTTTTCTTTCTGTTGCCGGGACGGCAGAGTAGTGAGTACGCGGCGTTCTACAAAGGCCGCCAGTAGAGTATGCAATGCAAAAAGCAACGAACATCTCTAGCTAATCTCTGTCTGATTTCTTCCTTGTCCACTTTGTTGGGTCATGATGATGATGATGATGCCATATAGCAGAGGATATGTACATGGACAGACAGGGACCCGGAAAGTTGATCACTTTTGTTTCTCTGATTTATTTGGATTCAGAGGAGAGGGTGGTATTGCTTGGCAGACTGTCAAAGGAGCTAGGTAGTGGTGCCATTGCTTGCTTTTGGTCATGCAGAGCTGCTGCTGGTGCCCCCTAACTCCAAAGTGCTTATAGCTTGTAATCATTTGGTTTCGTTGGAAAAATGTAAGAGAAGTGATACGGTTTCGATTTGGTTCCATCTTCATCACTCCATCAGCATTCACAATTAGCCCTAGTAGGCAACATCTGGCGGCAGTTTTATTTCAGACCGTGTAACATCTGATCTCCGGATTCAGTTGGTCATTCAGGCTTCAACTTGTTTCTGCAGATGAAACCAACTTTGTAAAATGGGACACTTGAATTAAAACAGTCGATGAGGATGACAGTCAATTTCAGTATTTGACCATTACGCCATGTAAAAACAAACATTCTGAAAAAGTGGAAAAGTAACCAGACTTTCACCACTCTAGCAAAAAGTACATTCAACCTGTGATGTGTAAACATGAACATGATAGCGCGTCAATTCCTCCTCATCATGATCCAAAACAAGGAAAGACTATTGGGCGCCTGCTCCAGGGCCCCACACATCATCCTCATCAGAACAAAACCAACGAACCGTATTTTATCCAAAACCACCTCATTTCCATGCAGGTGGTTACGAAAGATAGATGATTGTATTATATTTATATAAACAAAATTCACGAAAATGACGCGGCAACGACTGAAGATAAACACGCCCATTTTGTACTGTACCGGATAATCGTATACACCTACTCAACGTCCCAAAGGATTGATTTAATCATACGCTCAATCATCATAACTAACCACATGACTCCTACTCCTACTACCTACAGTTGCCGTCCATATCATCGCCAGAGATTATGGCCATAAACTCCACCAAGACACCCATCAAAATGAGCCAATCACAAAACACCAACCCTTTATTTATTCACTTTTCCCTCAAAAAAAAAAAATTGTAAAAAAATTCAGCTCAAAACTACCACCTTTTTCAATCAAAAAAGAAAACAACACAGTCAACTTTACAAATGGCACCCCAAACCAAAACACAATATTTTTTTAAAAAAATTTGGAACGCGCATACTTCTACACGAAGCCGAAAGCGTGTTGGCGACTCCCCAAAACGAAACGTCGTCTTGTGTATATAAACACCGAATTCGCCGAAAACGCATCAGCAGCCAGCATTCATTCCTTCCATTCAGCACAAACGCAAAGGACAACTCAACGCGCACAAACACGCCAGCAAGAAACCAACCAAACCCAGTTGCTCCATTCGTCGGCGAACCGCGTCGTCGTCGGCAATGCACGCCACCAGAGCCACAATGAAGCCGTCGCCGGCGGTGATCCTGGCGGCGGCCCTGCTCCTCTCCTCGGCGGTGGCGGCCGTCTCCGGGCAACAACAGAAGCAGACGGCGGACAACAACCCGCGTCTGCAGAAGGCGTACGTTGCTCTCCAAGCGTTGAAGCGCGCGATCACCGACGACCCCAAGAACCTGACGTCCAACTGGTGCGGCCCGGACGTGTGCGCCTACTTCGGCGTCTTCTGCACGACGGCGCCGGACGACCCGCACGCGGTGACCGTGGCCGGACTCGACCTCAACCACGGCGACCTGGCGGGGACGTTCCCGGAGGAGCTAGGCCTGCTGACGGACCTCGCCCTCCTCCACCTCAACTCCAACCGCTTCGCCGGCGGCTTGCCGGAGTCGCTCCCGAAGCTGCGACTCCTCCACGAGCTCGACGTCAGCAACAACAACCTCACCGGCGAGTTCCCGCAGCACATCCTGTGTCTGCCCAACATCAAGTACGTCGACCTGAGGTTCAACGGGCTGTGTGGTCCCGTCCCGCCGGCGCTCTTCGACAAGCCGCTCGACGCCATCTTCCTCAACGACAACCACTTCGATTTCGAGCTGCCGGAGAGCTTCGGCAACTCGCCGGCGTCGGTGGTGGTGCTGGCGAACCTGAAACTCCGCGGGTGTATACCGGAGACCGTGGGACGGATGGCGGGGACGCTGAACGAGCTCGTCGTCCTCAACGCCGGGCTGAGGTCGTGTATCCCGCAGGAGGTTGGCTGGCTTCGTGAGCTCACCGTGCTGGACCTCAGCTTCAACGAGCTCCAGGGGATGCTGCCGGAGTCCATGGCCGGGATGCACGAGCTCCAGCAGCTCAACGTCGCGCACAACGAGCTGTGGGGACATATCCCCTGAGGGCATCTGCGCGCTGCCGAGCCTCAGGAACTTTACCTACTCGTACAACTTCTTCTGCACCGAGCCGCTGCGGTGCCTCGACGTCCGCCGCGTCGACGACCGGCAGAACTGCATCGCCGGACGGCCGGACCAGAGACCCATCGACCAGTGCCTCGCCTTCCTGCACCGCCCGCCGGTGCACTGCGACGAGCATGGCTGCTTCGGGCCGCCCACGCACTACTAGATGCGGCTTACATCTGGCAGTCGGGGGAGGGGGGAGAGAGACGCCGCCGGCCGGCCGGCTGCGTCGCCGGCTCGCCGCGCCGGGACTTGTAAAATTCGTTGGTGGTGGTGGTGGTTGGATGTGAGACAGAGGAGGGCAAATTGGTAAACAGAAAGCGACCGTATATATTATACAATGTATTTTTTTTTTTTCTTTTTCACAGGAGTGGTATTGATTGGAGTATATGTTGGGATTGTAGACAGAAATGATAGTGCATTTTACACTGTTAATTTAATTACCCACTGACTGAGCAAATAATCTCTGTACTAGTAACACTTGAGAGTACAAATCTATCATTGTAACTTTTCTTTCTGAATTTCTGAATTTCTTGGCTTGGAAGGGAGGTAACAACATAACATGATGCCATATAACAACCCAATCAATCAACCAATACTAATCAAGGAATAGAAAAAAGGTTCCTAACCGCAAGAGAAGAAAGGTAGCAAGAACATCCATGAATATTTTATTTATTCATTGTATAAAAATCATTAAGCAGGAATGAATAATCCAGGTCAGTCAGGGCCACCACCAAATGGTGAGAGGAAATGAGTGGCCTGCACAGCTGATTAGGATGGGGTCAAACAAGGACTGCCGAATTAAATAAAAGGCTGCAGATCAGATGCCCATCCAATCCAATGGCCTCCAGCTGCAAAGCAGAGACGAAGTTGTTCCAAAGCTCCTCCCCAACCTTCCTCCCTAGTTTCCCTCCACATGTGCACATCACCTTGGCTGGCTCCAGCTTACACACACACTGGTACACACTCCATTCAGATTACTGCTCAACTGCTGCATGTTCAGATGCATATATGCTGTTGTGTTCAATGCCAATGTCCTTGTCACACATACATCCATCATCACCAGCCTGATAAACCAACCAGGACATACTTATATATATGTGTTTATTTATATATATACACATAAATAAAGCAAGAAAAGCAAGAAAGAGTGCTCGGAGATACAACTGCAGCACCACTACTTTCAGCTCTGAATGATCTAGATTTATATATAGATAAACGAGTGCCCAATAGGACACGGCGGTGAGACGGTTTCCAGCGACGGCGACCTGCCGACGGCGACGGCGCTGAAGGGGATAGGAGAGATCCTGACGGCAACGTGCGTGCATGGACATGCAATTGGGCCGGTGACGGTGAGGAGGAAAGAGTTCAGAAGAAGCCGCCGCGGAGCAGTTGCCGTCTGAATCTGCTGAAAAGCCGGCCGGTTGCGCGACAGCCTGGCGCGGGAATCAACTTGGGCGAGGATTGGACAAAGGCCGCCGCGGCTTCAAGGAGAAAAATGAGGAGGGTCCATGAGGGTGACCAGCAGCTTCATTCATCAGGAATGAACAAACCTTGGGGCCGCCATGGCATTATGGGTCTTAGACATGTTTGTGATTTGTTTGTGTTCGGCCTGCCTTCCTGCTGCTTGAAAATAAACAAGATGCCAAATCAGGATGATGGATCACTGTTAGCGCATCCATCCATCCTGTTTTAAGCTAATCAGTTTATTCTGGCAGGTAGAGAGGGAGGTGCAGATATATATAA
This sequence comes from Hyparrhenia diplandra, assembly GCA_015847255.1. Classification (NCBI taxonomy): domain Eukaryota; kingdom Viridiplantae; phylum Streptophyta; class Magnoliopsida; order Poales; family Poaceae; genus Hyparrhenia; species Hyparrhenia diplandra. The sequence goes on from JADLZK010003457.1 coordinate 11,808, forward strand.
ATATAACATATCTCTCTCCATGCCATAGTATATCTATGTGTGTGTATGGCTTTTGGTTAGCCGTGTGGTATCCAATAATGCAAGGCAGACAGGCTAGCAGGTAGGCCTAATGCACTGTCTAATTGGCAGGCATGACTCAAAGGGTACTTGCCCACCAAGAGACTCTGATAAGGGCATATCAGCAACTAACATTACTCCAAGTCTCCAGCACACAGTTCTTGGGCACCTAGGGTACAATTCTTCAGCAAACATGGAGTACTGATGGTTGGTGCTGGAGCAGTTGTTTCTTCAAGACTTCAACCATCATCTGCCATTTGGTAACCGTTGTATGTTCTTGGACGACAAACTCTTTTTTTTTTTCCGGATCATCAACAACCTCCACTTAGCTGGGTGCTCGGAATTTCCATGGACCATGGTTGCAGTGCAGAAGGTCAAGCTCTGTTCGTACCAGTTCTGGAATGGGGAGCCTGACATCTCAACGCCCATTGCAACTATTCTGAGACAGGTCACAGTATCACCCATAGATTTATACATGAATGGGATTAGGAGGGCACATGCGTGCAGGAAAGAGATACATGACCAACCTCAAACACAGCCTACGCGCTCAACACATGTCGTGCTCACACATGAGGGCATGAGCTGTCTGATGAGGAGTTCTTTTAATTGTTCAGTGATAGAGGTGGCTTCAGATTTGGAAGAGAGTTTGCAATGGAAAACATGGAGTGGAATTATGAAACCTACTCAAGAGGTGATTTATAATGTTGCTACAATTTAATAAAGATAACAGCTTCAAGCATCACAGCATCTTACATACAGATTATTGGGGCTACTTATTTTACAAATACGGATTACTAAAACTTCAAATCTAACTTACTATTCTCTGACAGTACCTCGAGCCTTGCCGTAGGATGTGAGGCACATATTCGGACTACAAGTCGTACTCCGGTCCCATGGCCAACTTCCCAGCTTTAAGATGGTCCTGATTCAGTGAACAAGGGTATAAATGAGATGCTTCTATCGATGTCAAGATAACTGACTTAACACTAGTGCAATCTGCACAAAAACAATGCTTACATACCTAAAGTGAGAGGTGACACGCTGAATGTGCTGTCAGTGTTGTTCATTGCAGAACCGCTGTTTGTGTCGCCAGTGAGTGAAGGAAATGAGGGAATTGACTTCAGTATCAACTTCCTACCACCTTTTCGGTTAGGGGAAATACTGAGCGAGTTATGCGGCGGTGAGACCCGTTTTCCGTTGGGTGAAGTAGTCTTGACACAGTTATTAGGAGAATTAGCTTCTTTCAGAATATCTGGCATCTCCTCATCGATACCACTAACAGCAATCTTGGATGATTTACAAGGCTGTGCTGTTGCAGCAGCTTTTTGAAGCAGACGAACGGGAGTTCACACTGCGAGCTTTGGACGGTCTCGGTGGTTTTGCACTTGAGAAATTTGGCAGTTTGAGCAGAGAACTGCAAAAAATTACAAGGTTACTACTTAATCAAATGCAGAAGCAAACATTCTAAGATGATCAAGGAGAGAAATATGTAATAAGCAAACCTGGCAAGATCAAAAGGAGGAGTTATTGGGACAAGGTCAAGAAGGGGGGGTGATCTTCGCCCTGTGCATTTGCTTTTTGTTGATCGTTCTCCCTCTCTTGGTGACAATTTTCTGTTTGTTCATTTTCTTGTTTCATTTCTTCAGGGTGTTCAGAGTCGGCTGATGCAGCAAATGTCAACAAAACAATAATAATCAGAGGAATGACTAAACCACGGTGCCTTGTTCATTTCAGAGTTAAGAATAATATGGATGTGTTTTTAGATACACTATATCTATCTGAGATGAGAATATGCAAATGTAGCATATATTCGGGAAACAGAAGTTGACTATTCAGAAAGATGAAACGTCAAAAGTTTGCAAAGACAAAAGGATGCTCTCTGAAATCTGCTGTATTTTTTCTTTACAGTTACCTATGCTGTCATAGAACAATTTTGTTTACACATGTACCTTTTGTCTTTTAAATAGAAGTCATGAACTCATGATACACATATTTTAAGGAAACTCACTACCAAAACATACAGAGTGTCATGTTTACAAATTACAGTGGTGTCTCATGCAAATTAAAATCATAGGTATTGATGTTCAGTGCATAGAAACACTTTTTATGGGTATACCACTGAACTTCTATTCTTCTAAGGGACACATTGGAAGTTATTAGTATCTGTCAGAAAGATTCCCCAGGATGGGACCGTACATGTTTCTAATTAATAATTACAAATCTGTAAAATGAATAAGTATAGCATGGTTATACAAATTTCAAAAGCTAAATGCTCACCATCTCTTCTGCCAAAAGTATTTTTGCAACTCTCACATCTGCAGTTGGTGGAACATCCAACACCTCCCTTTATTCAATGAAACATTTAAAACATAAGTAAAATCCAACAGGTACAGTTTCAGATGAGATCATCACAACTTGAAGTACCTGATAGCATTCACAGTATTTCTTGAGACAGCTTGACTTCTTGCAATTGCATCCTCTCTTGTGACGAGCTGAAGCTGGAGTATTGTTAGGATCTTCCTGCAATTCGTTGTAGAATTTAAGCATCACACAGTTAGGGTAATGACTAACCGCAAGTACATCTCAATTTCCAACAGAAGTACAGAACACCTACCCCAGTTTCCAGACCAGCATCAGACAAACGGATCACTTTTGGAGCAAATGCTAGTGGATTACGAAACTCTATCTGCTTCCGAGTGGAGAGAACAATTTCCTCATGTATGGGTTTGTTCAGACATCCTTGACATGAACAAGGTTCTGAGCAGTATACACCAGCAGCAAAACACTCGCAATAACTGCACATGACAACAGTAGGCAATAATTATGAGAATAATGTAAAGCACATTCACTTTACCGAAAGTTCCTTCCAGTTACTAGCCCAAACATTTCAGGAGACCCTTCATGTAAACAGGTTTACAAAATCTTAATAATATACGAGTTTGGAACACTTACAGTTTCAGGCACTTTGACTTCTTACAGCTGCATCGCTTGCATGCCTCACCATCATCACCGTTATCTGTTTTACGTCTGTATTTGAACCAAACAGTTTTCAGTTAATTGAAGTGTAATGAAATATTGCAATCGTCTTGCGGCCACGCAAACAAAACCAGAAGTGGAAACATACCTCTTCTTTTGAGGGCTGACACTTTGACCTGAAACATGATCATTTACTGGAAACCCTCCAGCAGAACAATCATCCATGGGAAATTCTAACAGTTCACCACCTGAGTGTGTAAAATTCTCTCCTGCAGAAAGCAACTTGCCATGCACATCCTTTTCAGATGCTGACGATGGCAGCAAAGCAGAAGCCATAGGATCCTGACAAGCCATTTTCCCTTTTGGTGTTAATGCAAGGGCATTCAAATGTAGGCCGATGCCTCGCAATCCACGTGGTTGGCTTTGTGCAGGGCTTTTGCCCTTACATGTTGAGACAGAGACATCTTCGACAGTCCCTTTTTTTCATAACACTATTTGAAAACCCAGCTGCCTCAAACACCAGGCAGCGTCTTCGTATGCCACGTTGCTGTTGGCTCTCCACCTGAAGATGTCAACAGGACGAAAACGAATGAGAGAGCATTATGCTAGAATAGATAGCCCTAACATGCAAGGTACAGTACTCTATGGAGGAACAAACCAAAACAGCATGGGCAGCGTTTCTTTAAAGGGGCATGGGCAACATTTTAAAAGCACATGAAAACGGTGGAGTATTCTAGTACCTTATACTCTAATGGAAGACATCCATTTGCTTCATAAATATTATCCTGAATTTCTTCAGGTGAGATGGTTTCCTGACCATCCTGAAACATTTGAGCATTTTCAGTATGATCTTCTCCCATCACAAGTTCTTGATAGTATACTTGACCAGATGCGCTAGGATATGCTCCGTCCGAGATTTCACCATCTCCAGTAAGTTTGGATAGCAGATATCCACATGATTCTGCGTTTTTAGCTGCCAAATGCACTCCCCTGTGATGCTCATCCATCGTGGAGTCAAAGGCCAAAAGCTCAGCAGAGTTTGTGGAGATCAAGTCGGACCACTCACATCCCAAGACTTGATCATTGCCATTCACAGGCTCGCTGCCGCCATCCAGGAGCCGGATTTCAGTGGAAAACAAGCACTTCCTTTTCTCCAATGTGTTTTTAACAGTTTGTGCAGCCTCTAACTTCCTACTAGTCTTATCCAGTTTAAGGTCCGACCTGACACCATGGCAGGGTGTCGTGTTATGGTCTGGACTGCCATTATTATCAAACTGACCTCCAGGTTGAGCCAACTCACAAGGCGGACCAGTGGGAGGATCAACCACACCTGAGCATGTAGCAGTGCGGGTTTCTCGAGCCACAGTGCTAGTGCAGGCAAACAACCTAACAGCATTCAACGACTTGGTTGGCTTGTTCGTACCAGCAGCGCCGTCAGCACAAACATCCTCGTTTTCAGAAATATCACCAAGTGAACTCCTAAGAAGGCAAAAAAAAATACAGCGTCAGAATCACCGTCAAGGTTAATCTGCACATTGATTACACGCACATACGACGGAGTATGTATCTGTGAAAATAATGACATGTGGATCGAACTTACTTTGGGAGCCTCGGCTCCTTGTTGACATTGTCATGTGGGGAAGTGAAGATGGAGGAAATTGAGGTTATGTTGATGGACTGAAACCCTTGGATGCTACTCGTGTTGTAAGCCGACTTGAGAGGCTCAATCGGCGACAAGTTGTTGAGGAAGCTGAAAACTGGCGAGTCCTGCATCAAGAAGCCAAGTACGTACAGGTAAAGTTGTGAGCGAGCAATGGCAGAAATAGCAAAAGGCACGGGATTTTTCAGCACCCACAAATAGTACTAGTAGAAAACAGAGAGATTCCCTTCCCTAAAGAACCTGCATGTTCATCCATTTCAGCACCCAAAAGAGGCGCAAGTACGTGGTAATACTCCTGCAGCACACGCATGTGTGCAGACGTGCAGTGCAGGTAGTAGTCTAGTACATTTGCTTTTTGTGCAGAAAGAAGCACAAGAGCGTTGACGAATTCGCAGTCGCAGCAGAGGAGGGAGGGAGGGAAGAAGCATGTGGAGAAAAGAATAAAATGTGCTCTAAAACGGGATGCTGCTAATAATAACTGTGTTAATCAATGAAAATCCCTGGTCAAACCGCCGAGGAGAACGGATCTGGCTCTGCTGCAGAAGGTAGGTACGCACGCCGCGCAGTTGGCAGAGCGAGCGGCACTAGTACTTAGTTGTGACGAGCCCTCAACTCAAGTGATGTGACACGAGCCGGGCATGACACAGCGCGCAGATCTGGAGGTGGCACGCGTCTTCTCACTGGTGGGACGGGTTGCGGCGGAATCGTGGAAGCCCGGCCGGAGCCTGACGGCAATGTGAAGAGAGAAGAAGCGAAGCAACTACTCCTAGCAAGCAAGCGCCGGAGCGCGGCATGGGGCTGCGGCCGAGCGCCGAGCGGGGAACGGGATAGATTAGAACAAGATCCTAAAAAAATTGTCAGGCAGAGCAAGGTCAACCGACGCTGCAGCGGCTTGGAGGCCGCGAATCCGGCACTGGTGGCTCGCTGCAACAAGGCCCAACCCTTCCCGTTCCGGTGAGGTCCGTTGAATAAATCCCCCTGCGAGGAACCGAACGAGTGCGTTCGCGAACAAGAGCAGGAACCGCAGAGATGTGTCGGTTCGGTGTTGTCGGAACGGACGGGCCCTGCGGCGGCGGAGTGGAACCGTCCGTCGCGATGGGGTGGGGTACCGGAGTAGGAGCGACGGCGAACGGCAGGCTGGGAGGGAAGGGAAGTGCCCCGCGCGGTGGAGCATGAGGAAAGGGAAGGGGGAGAGAGAGAGGGAAGGTGGAGAGGAAGGAAGAGATGCGGTTATCACCTCGGCGCGTGAGGCCGCGGACTGCGCGGCGGCGGCGCGGTCGGGCGTGTCCATCTCCTCCAACGCGGCGCGGCGACGCGGCGGCTCCTCCTACCTTGTATCCGCTCCTCCGCTGACTGGCTGCTCTGCTCACCTCTCTGCGCCGCGACAATGTGGGCGGGCGTCCGTTGCGTTTGTATAGGAACACAAGGGGAAGGGCCAAGTCCGACGGCCCAGCGGAGACGACGGGTGTGCTTGTGGTGCAGGGAGGCTGCGGAGTGCGGGGCCGAGACAAATTTTTCAAGCCGCGCGAGGGCGGGAAAACTAGGGGAGCGCATCCTGTCTTTTCGTCGGCCCCTCACACCTTTTATTTATTTATTTTTATTTTATTTTATCCCTTTCCTCTGGAAGTGGCAGCTTGTTCTCATCCGTTGGAGCAGACACGCGGCATATTCTTGCGCGCTTCGCTCCTAGCAGTGGGCCCTACGCTTTCCCCACATGTCATCCTGGATTCACGTAAACTATCTTTAGGCTAGTTCCTATTCACTGCCTCTATACATCCTAGTGCAAAATTCTCTTCTTTCATGCATTTTTCTTCCCACTCAATCCTTTATATTTCTTTCTATATGTGACTATCATCAATGGGGTCCAAGATATAATTTATCTAAATATATCCATGCGAAATCTTATTTTTAAGGATTTATTGAAACAAATTTAATGTTAATCGAATTTAATTTTGTGTTTTGGTTTGTGAGTTATACCATTTTTAGTTACGTGGATGGTGGGCCCCGCAGTTCCATGATTTCACTTTTCAAACCTCTCTCTCCCACGCACCCCTCTCTACGCATCCGACAGCAGTTTCCGCTAAGGTACGCCCGCGCAGGCCCCAAGAATAGCGAGAGGGAGCGTCTCGGGGCGCGTACCGTGAGCTGTAGCGTGTCCCGGGCGGCTGTTTCTCACGCTACGTGCTCCTCCAGGAAGCGGTACCGTGCAGCGCTGCAGATAGTCTAACTACTTCACCCTGGTCCCTATGCACGCAGTGCTAAAAAGAGTAGACATGTTTTTAAATAACAATCAATCTCATATTTAGCTTAATTTTTGTGAATAAAATTTTATGATGTCAAGGAAAATATTATTAGATTATATATCCAAGCAATATATTTGTATAGTTGTACATTTATTGAAAAATATTTTTAGATTATTCATGCAATATATTTTTATAGTACATTTATTTAAAATATATACTGTTAGATCATCGATGCAATATTATATTTTATACTACAGTACATTGATTAAAATTAATAGTTTTGTTTTTATTGTAAGTTTTATTATTATTAAGTATGGAGGAGTGATTGACTTGTCCCTACGTGAATTCATTTGGGGGTGTGAGATGCGAAAGGCACGGCGCTAAACTGTTTCGAACCGTCCAATCGCGGCACACGGCAGTTGCGTGCGCGATTGACGCCCAACACAATCCCAAGTTGCTCGGACTACCCACTGACTTTGAGGTCCCACGTTACCCACCCCGCTTTTATTACGGTCCCTCTCCCTCGTAGCAGTACTCTACGTATTATTTATTGACGCTGCCTAGCGGGGTGCCGGCCGTAACGGCCCCGCCGTTGTCCTCGCCACGGATCAAGGGGATCTCCTGTGGCCCGCCCGCGCCCCCTGCTGCCTGTGTGTGTGCGTATTGCTACATGGCCGGCCCGTGGATGCGCGCGTACAGGAGGCAGCATTTACTGGGCGCCTCGATCAACCTCGTGATCTGCGATCAAGGAATGACAGACATGACGGCTGTGCGTCAGGGCAGGGATACGGCTGCCTGTCCTGTCCGGCGGCCGATCGAGCGAGGGGCTCGCCAATTAAGGCCGGAATGATGAATGAATGTGTGTGCGAGCGAGCAGATGGAATCGGGCTGGGCAGTCCACCAGGGACGGCAGCCAGCAGGCGAAGCGGAAGCGGAGCAGGTGTCCGTCCGGGGCTGCCACTTGGGAACCAACCTACCTGCGTGCGTGCTTGAGGTGGGTGAATCGGCCGTGCTCGTCGTTCGTTTTGGCTTCCGGCCGCCCGCGCGCCACGCCAATGTTCCCGCGCCGTCATTATCGGCACAAACAAAACAAAACAACCGCGCGCGTGCTGCAGGATTATTATCTTCTTATCTGCCACAGAAGCAAGAGGTGCGGGCGTACGTCACGTGACGGGCGTGGAACCAGTGCTGCACCTAGTACGCGCTTGCTTCTGACAAGGCACTAGTAGCTGCACGAGTTTACACCTCTTGCTACGTACTCACTGCTAGTTAAGGATCGGATCGGAGGTTATATTAGGAGAGGCGCGCAGAGCAGTGGGAGTAGTAATTCAGAATAATTACTGCTGCAATTCAGTACTAGTACTCTGTGCTGGATCTACCTGCCTCGCCTGGCCTCCATACGCACGACACCGTGCGTGTTGTACGTTGTTGGATCGGATATGACGTACGCGTACTGCATGCACGCACGTACGTCATCCTACTCCACAGGCACAGGCATCAGGTGGCACGGTTTCATCTAGTACTAGTACGCGTGTTATTACGCTTGATGATCGAGTTAATTTGCCGCGCCGTGCGGACACACGGGGCCGGCCGGCCCCTGCTGCTGCGCCAGAACCAACTACTAGTGCACTGCAGTGCAGCAGTGCGGCAACGTCGGATGGGATCGGAGGGAGAGAGGGCGTTCGCCGTTTCCAATACCCCCCAACACAACACGCGCGCGCTCCACTTTTGTTTCAATCTGCACCGTGACAGCAAGTCAACAACTGTACCTTAACATTGAGCAGTAATAACTTACTTACCTTGTATATGCGTGTGCATTTATGAGGATCAATTGATCATGCTCTAACTGCTCCGAGTGCACTAGGTGTAGTAATTAAGGTGGTAATAAGCTAGGGAGCGAGGTAATAATCTAGGGAGCGAGTAGTTTGGGAGTTACTCTTCTCAGATCCGAACGTACGTGCGTACAACTACAAACTCATTGGAAAAGTTGTTACAAGTGCTTCAATCATCAGGCCTCGATCCTGTTGGATTTAGGTGGCTCGCTGCTTTGATGCATGACACGTTCATTCCGCAAAGTCGCATGTTGCGGCGTAAGAAAGGGGCCCCACGATTAGGCGAGCCACCGCGCATAAACGAATTGGGTCTCCATAGGTAGGTACTATGAACCAAGCATGTTTTTGTGTGTGTGTGTTCTGGGGACGATCGTCCACAACAAGTAGGTCAACGTGAACTATTGGTGCCGTTCATTTTGACTAGAACTAGACTTTGGCCACTCCAGCGCGGCCGGCCGGCCACCAGTGGCGCCAAAGTCCAAGTGTGAAACAATTATAGCCAGGAAAAGAGAGTAAGGCCTTGTTTAGATGGCTAAAATTTCTAACCCAACTTCCAAGTTTTTCCACACTCTCTTCATCACATCACATTAAATACACCAAAAAAAAAACATATGTTGGGAGTATAAAATGTAGGTAAAAAAATAACTAATTACACAGTTTAGATGCATATTCATGGAGGCGATTCTTTTTTGAGCTGAATTACCCCCATGACAGGATAATATTTACCACAAACAAACGAAACGTGCTACAAAATTTTCTGATATCTAAATAAGGCCTAAATAAAAAGAAGGAAAAGAAAAAGGATATTAGAGGGACCGGGTGGGAGGCCTAGGAGGAAGGAACGCGCGCGGATTGTTTTGTCTGACCAAAGCCAAGTGTTTTGATTTATCAGTACGAGCACTCCACTCACTCATCTCCGTATCACTCACTGCACTGCTATGCTAGTATAGCACCAAAGACGTGTCAAGCACGACGCCCTTCGGCTTTGGACTTTACGCGAGCCCGGGCAGAGGCAGGTCGTCGTCTCCCTCGCCAAGGCGAAACAGAGGAGAGGCAGTCAGACCGAGACTTTTGCTCCCGGCTCGCGGCTCCTCCCTCCCACTGGCCGGCCAGTGGCCACTGCTTGGGCGCGCACTTCCACGCTCCGCAACTGCTCTGCTGTTACGCTGACAGTGAATGATTGCCGGCCGCCACCCCAGCAAAAAGTAGCGCTAGCCTGCTTGCTAGGCGGAGTACTCGTGGCATCTCACAGCCGACGCCTGCCTCTGGGGCTCTCTGCCTAACCGCCTCTGCCTGCTTGCTTAAAAGGTACTCCCTCCGTCCTAAAATAAACGACGCTTTTTTGGTTTTTTGCCAGCGACTAACGAAGCGCCCAGCTCAATAAGTTTTACTCGATTTATAGAAAATACGTAGAAAGATTTAAATCTCTAAATAAATTTATTAAAAAACTAGATCAAAAGATCTTTCCAATGATATTTAATTATATACTATAAATATTAATCCTATTTTAATATATAATTAAATATAATCCTAGATAGATATTATTTTTAATAGATGAAGCTGTGAACGTCATTTATTTTGGGACGGAGCCCTCCGCCCCAAAAATAAACGACGCTATGAGAAACGTGCTTGGTCAAACTTTCTCAACTTTGACTAAGTTTGTAGAAAATACGTGCAATATTTAAATATTTAAATAAATTTGTTAAAAAACTAGACTTAAAGATCTTTCCGATGATACTAATTACTTAACATAAATATTTATATATTTTAATATATAATTACCCGACATTTTGAAAACATTGACTTCCGAAAGCGAGAAGGTCTTTTATTTTGGGACAGAGGGAGTATGTGCATGTAGCCCGAGGCCCGGTGGCACAGCTCGCGGGTCCGATGTTTTGGCCCGGCCCGAGCACGGCACGACCCGGTGACGGGCCGCGTCGGGCCGCCATCCATCTTGGCCGTGGCACGGTAAGCACGCACGGCGGCCCGATGAGTTACAATTTTTTGACCCACAATACGCTTTCACTTTCACATCCCCGAGCGCAGCCTAACTCCCACTCTCATCTCGCCACATCCCTTCCGCCGCCTCCCCTCGCCGCCCCGCACGACAACGCGCCAACGTGCCCGCAGAGTGCCGCCGCCCGCCTAGCCTAGACGCCGCGCGCGCCGGCAGCGCCCGCGGCGCGCCGCCGGCGACCTCGACGACGGCGCGCCTCCCTCCACCCAAAAAAAAGCGGATCTTCGTCCGAGGGCGGCGAAACCTCTCCACAGAGGGACCGGCGCCGGGAGGCCTAGGCGCCTCCTCCTCGTGGCGGTTTTGCTCTGTCTCATGCGCCGGCGCCGGCCATGGTGGGAGTTTTCAGAGACGGCACGCCGGGCGGCACGGCGAATCAAAACGGCACAGGCGGGCCGTGCTCGGGCCGCTACCCCACCCACGGCCATGTGCCATGGCACGGCCGCAAGACGATGGCACGGGCAGCACGATGGCGGGCCCACGCACGGTGCACATATATATTCAAAGGTGTTTCCTTGCCTGTCTGTGGCTTTTTGTGCCGAGAGGTGTGTTTAGCACCCAAAAATTTTGGACGGATGGGACATGCATGTCATATCGCATAATCGTAAGATGTTTCGTTTGTTAGTGGTAAATATTATCCTACCATGGCGTAACTAGGCTCAAAAAGAATCCTCTCGAATGTATATCTAAAGCGTGTAATTAGTTTATTTTTTTACCTACATTTCATACTCGATACATGTGTCGGCATTTTGATGTAATGGGGAATCTTCTTTTACATAGTAAAATTTAGGGAGGAATTCTGGGCTCTGAACACACCCGAGGATAGTCGTCGCCCCCAATCTCTGCACAACGACAACCACGTCCGACACTTGTGGCGGCGACTTTTTTTTCGTTTCTTTTGGAGGGGAAGTTGCGTTGCGGCGACTCTTGTTGCCCGTCGCCCGTGGTACCCTACAACAAGACCAGCATCGCTAGCACTAGCAGTAGCCAGTGAGGACGACCTGCACTCTGCATGACAGAAGGAGCAATGCTAGCCTACAACAGGTTGATTTTTTTTTTTCTCTTTTCAATCTTAGCAACTTGTGCCGGGCAAGGTGTGGTTACAAGAGGAGCACTTTTCAGTCTCCAATCTGCAGGCATTTCTTGTTTAGTTATGCTAGATTCAGATTGAAATTGATTATACATGTAGTAATTTCTTAATTAGGTAGCAATGCAATACAATGGTTTGTTTGAAAACTCGGCTGAGATCGAGATGCATCAGATGTTGGGTGGGGAAAAAGAGGAAGAAATCGGCTGCGTTTGACAAACGGAATCGGATGTCCAATGGTTGCCGTTATTATGTTATATATGTGCCTCATCTGTCAGAGTGCTTTTACAGGTCACGATGAGGCACCTTAGTCAAAAAAAAAAAGAAAAAAAAAAAACAGAGATAGAGTATTTAACTTTGTTGAAATGGCTCTCACTCACTAAAAATGGTTACACAGTGTTCACTTTGGGAGTTCAACTGCTGACCACTACTGATCAAGGGAGAGATGCCTCCAAGAGGCATTGACTGGCCCTGTGACTCATGCTGTCTGCGTCAGCCAACTGAACCAAACTCGTGGCAAGCACAGATTGTGCCTCCAATGCCTCAATGTAGACTATCGGAATGTAACACAGTGGCCGAACACCAGTCCCTGTGACACGCTAAGATCCCCCTCTACCACCAGTCCCTGTGGGTATGGTTGTGGCAGCGCCATCAACGAGCGTCGCGGCGCGCCAGCCCACCCCACCACCAACTTCTCTGCCACCAGTCCCCTGTGGTTATGGTTGTGGCAGCAAGCCCCCGCATCGTTGTCGCATCGCCGAACCATCGGTTCGTCGGCATCGGACCAGGCTAACGATCGAAGAAGAGAGCGGGGGTGGCGAGACGGGGACGGAGAACCCAAAGTCGTGTTCTCTATCCCGGGGTTCGGAGGCTACCTTGTCGAGATTGTCATTGACGATGTAGGGAATCTTCGCGATGACGAGCCATTCAGCGTCTTGTGCAAGTTGCCCAGCCTGTAGAGCATCAGGATGGAGAGGAGGTGCTACTCTGGCGAGGAGCTGGTTGTAGGCCATTACTTCCCGGTGACTCGCCAACCACATCATGGACATTCATGATGACATGCCCCAAACCTACCGTTTGAGCCAGAATCCATGCGAGAGCTCGAGAAGCTTATGTTCCATTTCGACAACAGCGATACTTGTGTCATCATTGGGATCGAGCACCTGACTAATCTTAAAGAGGTACAACAGCACATAAGGCCGCCCGACGACAATTCCCACCGCCGGGCCTGCCTACCTCCCCCGGTCGACCGAACATTCTATGGGCGCCGCCCTTGCGCGGAACCCTAGACCCCGCCTGGGAGAGGATGCCATGTTGGTAGGCTTGGGCCCGGCTGGGCCGAAATCATGAGCTCGAGGAGGAAGAAAAACATTGCAAGAGGGGGTGGTCGGAACGGTCATCGGGTCCGACTAGTCGGACTGATGATTTCGGGCCGGGTCCAGCCCGTCAAAGTTGTAGTGAAATATTGGTGAAATACAACATTTGGGCCCCTACGATAACTTGTTCGCATGCATGTCGAAATTTGTAGTAGTTTTCGCACGTATATCACGTTTGGTTAATTACAGGGAGAACAAGAGACTAAACCGTGAATTGTGAATCTTGGTTTCACAATTCACATTTCAAACTGCATTCTAGAGAAAAGGCCTCACCGCTCAGAGCACACGCATTTGACGTGCGCCTGTAATCATAACATTCCACGAGATCCGTGTCGATCTTTCTGTTGTCCAGCTCTCATTGAACACCTGTGCAGCAATGTCAGTCCTCAAGATTCAAGAACACTGGGAGGCATTGACGAGCTCATCCCGCGTGGAGCGCTGGAGCAGGAGAAGCGGACAAACGGATACGAGCGTGACGAAGTCATCAGGCCGCACAGCGCGCATCCGGACGAGGAAAGAGCCTGATCCTGCGTACCCGGCGACGAGCGCGTTCCAGGCAACGTGACGTGGTCCCTTTTGGTGGGCTGATATCACGTTTGGTTTTAAGCACCGGCGCCGATAACGTACAGTATGCTTCTACACAAAAGTGACCTCCATCGCGCTTATGCTTATGCATGCAACCATATGAAAGAAGAAATCCAAATACAGTATGCTGACATCGCCACTCATGCAACCAACATCTTTTCAAAAGTAAAAATGAAAACATGATATACTATTATTAATGCAATTTGTATTATAATACTATCTATAAATAAATAACTAAAAATGATTAAACAAATAACAAAAGTATGGAACACATGGAAATAGATGAATAAATAAATAACAAAACAAAAAACACATCGTAAGTGCACAAAAATATTTAGATTTTCATGCATTTTTCTGTGTGATGGTGTTGATTGGTGCGGAGTTTAAATTTTTCCCGGATCCACCCCAAGTCCCCAACACACGTGGATCCAAGCGAAGCGAGATAAATACATTGGTATCCAAAGAAGCCCTCATCTGGCCTCACAAACACTTCGCATTAGTGTTGGATTCGTTGATAGAATACAGTTGTAGCTTTTTAGTTGGATGGCCGAAAAATCTTACTACTAAAAAGAAGGAAAAGCAATCGTCCTTTCCCTAATGAGTGCGCCCGGCCCCTAATCCCGCGCCCGTTATTAACCGCGCTCCCCCGTCCATCCCATCCGCGGAACACCCAGCTATCCCTACGTACGCGGAACTGCCCCACCACCAAGGCTCCACCTCGCTCTACCGCGGCGCTCCTAGCCCTCGCCATCCTCGGCGCCTTCACCTCTCCTGCAACCGCTCCCAAGCCGCGGGCCTCCATGCTTTCGGCCGGCATGCCCGGCGGCTGGCGCGGCGGCCCGTGTGGAAGGCTCCCGCCGGCGGGATCGGACGCAGCAGCGCGGCGCGAGGGCGCCTCTTGGCACTCCGGGCGGGCGCAGCGGCGCCCCCGTGGAAGGCTCCGGCCGGCGGGATAGGACGTGGAGCGGCGCGGCAGCCCTCGGCTGGCAGCGCGGCGGCCCCCAGCGACGCGACCGCCACAACATCCGGAAAGATCCGTCTAGCCCTAACAACCGGAGTCGAAGCGGCGGCCAGGCGAAACCGATCTCGCTGGGCGGTTTCAACGGACGAGCAGACGGCAGCGGAATTCTGGGAACCGCGAAAGCAGCACCGACGATCGCAACGACGTCCACGACCACGGTAAGCGCTCAGAGGCCCAACCTTTACCTATGCTTTGCTGTGACCACGGCCGCACTTTCACGTGACGAGCTTGTGCCCGTGGCGGCCAAGGGGTTGAGGCGGTCGAACACTGGTACGGCGCGGCGGTGGGTAGCGGACAGGCGCTGGAGGAGTCGCTGTGAGCGGCCGGGGGTGCGCACCTCGGCGGCGAAGGTCTCGATCATGGGCATCGGCGTCGTCGAGGCCAGGTCGGGTGCCGGGGAGTCGTACTCCAACACGTCATGGAACTCGATGGAGCCAGCCCAGCCGTGCCCCCTCGCGCGCGCCCGCCGGACGTGCGGCTTTGCCTGTCCCTCGAGGAGTGCCTTGGCGGTGGCCATGCTGGGCTCGTGCACGAACATGCCGGCGTTGAAGTAGAGCGCCGGCGGAGCACCAAGCTCGGCGGTCGGCCACGCCACCTTGTCCGGGGCACTGTTGGCAGTAGCCGATCTTGGACTGCGGGGTGTGGCTCTACGTCTTCTCGCAGAAGCAGTCCATCACCGCGTAGAAGTGGCCCTTCTCGAGCTCGAACAGCTCATCGATGTTCTCGAAAACCTGGATGTCCGCGTCCAGGTACACCATCCTCTCGTACGTACTCCACAAACTGCACGAATTAATCGAAACCCATGTGAGCACCATCACAGTTATATGGGCAAAAATGGTCAAAAGCAGTTCATGGATGAGTTCAGTTTCAGCAGTGGTGTGTTGGTTACGACAGTACAGTACCTCCTAGATGCAAAGCTTGGAATAGTTGATGACATAGTATGCCATGGCGAACTGCGTCTGGTTCTCAGGCGGGTAAATGGGCTCGATCTCGCTCACGATGCAGCCCAGCGAGACGAGGATGCGGCGGTGGGTCTCCGGCACGTCGCAGCACGGCCACCACCAGCGGGTAGGCCGAGCAGCCATCTCGCTTCGCTTCGCTGCAGGGGGGAGGAACGTGTGCACATTTCAGTGGCTGGAATTTTTCGCAATCCACCTTTATGTTGTCTGTTGCACTTAAAAACATGAGGCTTTGGAGATGATCCTAATGTGAGTTTACTGAAAAACCATATATTTATCCCTTGTAATTTATTTCTTTTATGAGCATGATGCAGTAGTGTAATTTACTGCGACAATTTAGATAGCAAGTGATGATTGTTCGTCGGTCGATTGAAATATATTCCAAACACAATATGGTAGTGATCGTGCTTTTCTTTTTTCCCTTTATCAATTACATGGCAGTCTTTATTTCTTTGGTACACGATGAGACAGTTTGGCATGTGCGGTGGAGATCTGTACACAATGATATCTATTTTTTGATTGGTCCTGAGTCAGTCTATATCCATGAGTTCCAAATAATACGAGCCTGCCAATCAAACTGGATAGCTTTCTCTTGTACTTTCACCTATTTGCTAACTTATATCGTCCTCATGCAGTGGTTAAGCGGAGTTTTTTTTTTCTACATAAGTCTAAATGGAAAATGGTGATGGTCCTACACCATTAAGGGACTTGACAAACACTACTCGTGGAGGTAATTGTTGATATACACATGTTTTTGGATGAAAACGTTGGTTTAGATTTCAGTAGATTCATCCATTTGACGCTTTGTTTTGAACCAGGTAAGAAAAGTGCGACTAATTCACAATCACAAGTACAAGTTGATCATGTTGCCCAACAAAAACATTAGAGTTATATTTTAAATACGTAGCTTTCTTAAAGACTTATGTAATATTATCTTAATGTTTCCATCATCACGCTTATGCGGTACAGGTTATTACATTATGGATAATTAAAGTCGATGTTTCATATTTAAATCTTCTTTGGCGCTTTGTACATATGTTACCATGGTATTTGTGTTCTCGCAGAAGAACGCACGGGCATTTAACTAGTTAGTTAAAGAAGAGGCAGTTGCTCGGAGGCGCTGAAGCTGAACCGCGGTCAGGCCAGCCTCATGCAGGCAGCCCAGCCAGCAAACGGGCTTCCATGTCATAGGCGCAACACATTTTTTTGTCAGTGCAAAGCCCATCTTATTTCCGTTTCACAAGCCTAACAAGTAATAGGAATTTCCGATTTGGTCAGGCACGGAGCCCATCCATACTAAAATTAGTAAAAATTCTATCGACTTTATAAATATTTATTTATTTATTACTTTGAAAAGTGGCATAAAGAAAATTTTATTATGATTTGTTTGGGGTGCGCCAGGCCCCGCCAACAGTGCAACAGCTAGGCGACGCTTAAGGGACCCAATGGCAAGCCAAAGTTATGGTCCCTTCCCCACAAAAATAAATTTAATACCAAAGTGGACACATGGTCCACATATCGATATTAAACCGATAAGAACAGATACTACACTTGATCTTAGCCAAAAGGCCGAGAAAGGTATGAGTTGAACGGAGGCTGTGGGTCTGAATTTATACCCTTGTTTGTAGCTCTATGTGCTCAAAGCTGCCGTGGTGGGACTAAACTGAACGTTAAACATGGCTTAGTGCAGCGCAAATGCGTTTGTGTTGGTTAATTGGGCCGTTTGGGCTCGTAATTTAATCCGAGGTTGCACTTCACGTGGGGGCCAGGCAACCTAGCCGCGTAGCTTATGTGAGCAGCCCATGTGATAACTGGGCCGATGGATCGACCACCACGTTTTCGGCCGCAACTGGTCATCACAGCACAACTCATGGCCTACTTCAGTTAACATGCATGTTGTTGTCATCATTGCACAAAAAAGAGGAAGGCAGAATAGCAAAAATAGTTGGCCTCAGCTACCATAAAAAGTTCACATCACAGCATAAGTAGTTGGCCTCAAAGTATAGTTCAATTTTAAAGCATCACAGCACATGTTCTTAGCCTCAGCATGTTTAAACAGATTGAAGCATCACAGCACAAAGCACTTGGCCTAAACAGATTAAATAATGCCATAAATTATGCCATAAAATACTTAGTCTCAACAGATCATCATTGCACAAAGTACTTAGTCTGAACAATAATAAATAGAGTACTTGAGGGTACATGTGATACAATCAGCTCAGTACAAATGAACAATTCAACCACAGCAACAGCTAGACATGATAATGGCCCCTATTGTTCCACATGGCATCAGCTATAGCATCCCTTCTTTGACCCCAAGCTACATTGTCAGCTACTTCCTCAGGTGTACTAGTTGATGGTGGGTTTGGTTCCCAGGTGGCAGCATCAGGGAACAATTCATCTTCCCCATGACCCACAATCCAGTTGTGTATAATGCAGCATGCAAGTACTAATTTAACTTGTGTCTTGTAGGGGTGGAAGGGCTTATTGTCAAGAATACAAAAACGGTTCTTCAAAGCCCCAAAGCCCCTCTCAATGGTCACCCTCAAGCTTGAATGCCTGAAGTTGAACAACTCTTTCTTATTAGTAGGATAGTTCCCCCCACCATACTCTTTCAAGTGATACCTAGTGCCCCGGTATGGCGGTAGAAACCCAGGACGACATGCATAGCCAGCATCCACTAGGTAGTATTTACCTATATAATTAATTAGGTAGGCAACAATTAGTTATGGACATGGGTAACAATTAGGTAGGCAAGTATTTAGTTAGCTTATAGGTACCTGGTGGAACCCTCAATCCATCATCCCTCTCTAGAGCATCACTCAAAATAAGGGTATCATGTGCAGACCCTTCCCATCCAGCTAGCACATAGGTAAACCTCAAATCAAAGTCAATGGCTGCAAGCACATTCTGAGTAGGATAATTTTTCCTACCCCTAAATGCTGCTGAGATCTTTGCTGGCACCCTAGCATGAACATGGGTGCCATCTATTGCACCAATGCAATCCTATAGGTCAGCAAGACTATGGTTTTAGTTTGGTCATCACTAAATCAAAAAAATTGGTCAACACTATGTTCATGTAATTACCTTCAAATATGGGTACCATCTTGGGCTGTTCCTGATTTTTTGGGCTGTCTGAGTTGATGGTAGCCTAATCATCTCCCCCCTGAGTTCTCCAACAGCATACAAGACCTCTCTAAAGTACCTACTAACTGTTTTCATGGACCTCCTAAAGTTTTGATGGATCACCCTAAATCTCTGATTGTGCCCCACTACATGGAGGAACATTGCAACTTGTTCCTCCACAGAGCTGTTTATAGTGTCCCTCAACAAGTTTCTCTCCCTAAATAGGTTACACAGATTAAAAAAGGGAGCTCTACGCATACGAAGCATGCTAATGCACTCAGTGTCATTGCAGTTATAGATTTTGTTAAGGTTGGCTTGCCTTTCCAAGTCCGTGGCACTCATTGGGGCATAACTAATCATAGGCCGTGAACTACGTGCCATCCTCAACCTAGTCATCAAATATGCATAAACAATGCAGAGACACAAAAGCGGCAGCACTGGATCACAAGCAACCTCCTCTCGCTTTCGCCAGGATTCATCTAGAACAGTACAAGTTCAAAGGACATGCTTCAGTGGTGGAACATAACAAACAAAGTTATCACAGAGCTGACTGCATGTACTCAGGATTATCAAGTTCTATCAAAGACCAATACATGTGCTCAGATTTATATTTGACTAGCAACTATCAAAGGCCAAATACTTGTGCTCACATTTATAGAAAGCATTATTGTAGTTAATCATGCATCATCGACTAAGAACATGTGCTCGAGATTAAGCGCGGTAGTACCAATTATCATCGGCCAACTACTTGTACTCAGTTTAACATGACAAAAGACATGAACCAAGCAATCATGAACTGCTATGAACATGTACATCAAAACACAAGAAAACAGGTAGAACATCATTGGCCACACAAAAAGGTTGGGTCGGACAAATGATACCGTGAGAGCCGAAAGCACACACCGTCCAAGCGAATCCTCAAGCAACCGGTGAGACCAAACCAAACCAAACAAAGCAAGCACCTACAAATTTACAATAGTCAGTACCAAACCCTAGCATCAAAAAGAAAAAACTTGGCCGGATCAACGTCATGCATGCACAGATCGAAACACTAGAGGGGGGGATACTTGCCTTTCCAACACCAACAAGATCAACCAGCACGGATCCGGCCCTGCAAATGACAGATTACATAAGCACACAACCAAAATCAAAGGGGAAGAGAGAGGTAAACAACAGATCTGAGTAGACTTTACTTCACCTTACAGAGAAACTGTGGATCTGGGACGGATTCCAGAGGATTGACCCTGCGGTGGGAGAGTAGGAGAGGAAGAACCCTAATGTCAGCTGGATGGGATTGGCTCCAAATCGAGAGGAAGGAGGACGGACGAGGACACCACTTACTGCGACGAACAGATCTCGCCGACCAGGCAGCAGGAAACCGAGGAGGCAATGGAGAAGAAGAGGGCGAGCTCCAGCAGGTGAGTGAGCCGAGGAGCGGTGGAGGTGAGGATATAAGGAGGGAGAATGGCGCGAAATGCAGGGCGGTAACCCTAATCTTCCCGCGTGCACCTCCTCATCTCCCAAGACGCCGGAGGCGGCAACCAAACCCTAATACCCTGCACCCCATGGGCCTGGTTGGGCCAAAAACGGGAACCAAACGCACCCTAGGTGAATCGGCCGTGGTCGTCGTTTTGGCTTGCGGCCGGCCGCGCGCCAATGTTCCGGCGCCGTCATTATCGCCACAAACAAAACAACCGCGCGCGTGCTGCAGGATTCTTATCTGCTGCAGAAGCAAGAGGTGCGGGCGTACATCACGTGACGGGCGTGCAAGCAGTGCTGCACGTAGTACGCGCTTGCTTCTGACAAGGCAGTAGTAGCTGCACAATACTAATACAACTTACTGCTACGTACTGCTAATTAAGGATCGGATCGGAGGTTATATTAGGAGGCGCGGAGTGGGAGTAATTCGGAATAATTACTGCTGCAATTCAGTACTACTAGTACTCTATTATGCTGGATCTACCTGCCTGGCCTGGCCTGCATACTCCTACACGACACCGTGCGTGTTCTTGTTGGATCGGATATGACGTACGCGTACGTCATCCTACTCCACAGGCATCAGATCAGGTGGCCCGGATTCATCAAAGGTTACTAGTACTAGTACTCGCGTTATTACGACTGATGATGGAGTTAATTTTGCCGCGCTGTGCGAACCCAGGCCGGCGACAAATCACCGCGCCCGGCCGCCCCACCCCCTGTGCTGCGCTAGCAGCTTCAATTCCACACGCGATCGATCGGCAACTACTAGTGATGTGCAGTGCAGCATTGCCGCAACGTCGGATCGGATCAGAGCGAGGAGGTTCGCCGTTTGCAACACCCTCAACACACAACACGCCGGCGCTCGACTTTTGTTTCATCTTCACCGTAACAATAAGTCGACAACAACTGTACCTTAATTTTTACATTGAGCATACAAGGAGTAATAACTTATTACCTTGTATGCGTGCCGTGTCCATTTATGTGGATCAATTGATCATGCTGTAACTCCTCCGAGTGCACTGGGTAGAGTAATTAATCTAGGGAGCGAGTAGTTTGGAGTTACTTCTAAGATCCCAGTAGGTGTATTGGAAAAGTTGTTACAAGTGCTTGAATCATCAGGCCTCGATCCTGTTGGTTTAAGCTGGCTTGCTGCTAATTTCATGCATGACACGTTCGCAAAGTCGCATGCTGTGGCGTACGAAAAGGGCCCCACGATAACGCGAGCCACCGCGCAAAAACGAACTGGGTCTCCATACTGGTACCTGCTCCTGGATAGGTATGAACCAATCAGTTGCCGATTATTGTGATGTGCAGCCAAACATGTTTTTTTTTTTTTTTTTTTTTTTTTTTTTTTTTTTTTTGTGTGGGAGGGAAGAATTACATGTTTTTGTGGACGGTCGTCTAGAAGAAGTAGGTCAACGTGAGCTATTGGTGCCGTTCATTTTGACTAGAACTAGACTTGGCCACTCCACAGCGGCCGGCCGGCGACCAGTGGCGCCAAAGTACCACATTTGTCAAACAATTATAGCAACGAAAAAAAAAGAAGGAAAAGGAAAAGGAAAAGGAGAAGAGGGACCGGGTGGGAGGCCTAGGAGGAAGGAACGCGCGCGGATTGTTTTGTCTGACCAAAGCGAAAAGTGTTTTGATTAATCAGTAGTACGAGCACTCCACTCATCTCCGTATCACTCACTGCACTGCTATGCAGGCTAGTACTAGCAGTCTTTCCCTCCGTTTCAAAATCTTTGCATTTTTGACTCTATATAAATTGTGTTTATTTGCTTTCGTCTTATTCAAATTTTTTATGTAAATTATAAAACAAACAAAACGTCATTACAATATCTTTAGTGATGTAATAAGTCATAACAAAAGTGGTAATATTTTTAAAAAAAGTTGAATAAGACGAGAGGTCAAACACGCTTTTATATGAGTCAAAGAATTGCAATTATTGTGGAACGGAGGGAGTACCACCCAAGAAGTGTGAAGCACGATGCCCGACTTTGGACTTTACGCGAGCCGGGGCCGGGCAGAGGCAGGTCGTCGTCTCCCACGCCAAGGCGAAACAGAGGCAGTCAGACCGAGACTTTTGCTCCCGTTTCCTCCCTCTCTCGCCACATCGCCGCCGGTGGGTTACCGCTGGGCGCGCCCTTCCACGCGCTGCAACTGCTGTCTTTGCTACGCTGACAAGTGAATGATTGCCGGCCGACACCAGGAGACGGACGCCACCCCAAGCAAAAGTAGCGATAGCCCGCTTGCTAGGCGGAGTACTGCGTGGCCTCGAGCATCGGCCGGTGTATAGAACCGACCTGGGTTCTATACTATGATTTGATGGCTTTTGTTAAAAATGCAGCAATGTATAGAACCAACATCGGATCTATAAGTGGAGCCCATGTCATTAAAAAAAGACATCTCAACTATCCGGCCCCTTCTTCTCAACCGCGACGATTTCGCCTCCGCTCCTCCGGCTCCCCTCCTCCTTGCATGGGCGGCGATTGTGGTTGTTCTGTTGTTGCCGTGATTGGGGCGGAGTGAGTGGCGGCAAGACGCATGCATGCGGCGTTGTGTGTGCTGTCGGCGCCACAAGATCCGGCAGCCGGTGTGTGGACGCATGGAGAGGAAGACGCGGGCGGAGAAGAGAGAGCATATCCGGCGAAGTGTGCGGACGCATGGAGAGGAAGACACAGCGGAGAGAGAGTGCGGTGGAGAGAGAAAGAAGATTTTTTTAGTTCCAAGGACCGGTTGCTATGCATCGAGTCCGGTTCTTCATCGTACCAGTCTCACAAGGTATCGAGTCGGGTCGAACAAGCATCGCACCGACGAAAAACCCCACACTGCGGACGCTCTCACAGCAGTCTCCCCCTCTCGCCTCTCCAGCCTCGGTTCCCGCGTCTACCAGCCGACGCGCGCCTGCCCCTCTGCCTGACCGCCTCTGCCTGCCGGGAAGGTGTTTCTTTGCCTGTCTGTCCTTTTTGTGCCGAGGATAGTCGTCGTCGTCGTCCCCAATCTCTGCACAACGACAACCACGTCCGACACTTGTGGCGACTCTTCTTTTTTCTTTTCTTTTTGGAGGGAAGTTGCGTTGCGGCGACTCTTGTTGCCCGTCGCCCTTCGTACCCTGCAGCAAGACCAGCATCGCTAGCACTAGCAGTAGCCAGTGAGGACGACCTGCACCCTGCATGACAGCAGGAGCAATGCTAGCCTACAAGGCCACAACAGGTTGATTTTTTCTCTCTTTTCAATCTCCAGTCTTCGCTTTTTTTTTTCTTTTTCTTTTTTGCCATGTGTGCGTGCCGCACACAAACATAGTACACCACAACAACTTGTGCCGTGCAAGGTGTGCTTAATTACAAGAGGAGCACTTTTCAATCTCCAATCTGTAGACGTTTCATGTTTAGTTTTGCTAGATTCATATTGAAATTGATTATACATGTAGTAATTTCTTAATTAGGTAGCAATGCAATACAATGGTTCGTTTGAAAACTCGACTGAGATCGAGATGAATCAGATGTTGGGTAGGGAAGAAGAGGAAGAAATCGTCTGCGTGTGAGAAACGGAATCAGATGTCCAATGGCTGCCGTTATTATGTTATATAAGTGCCTCATCTGTCAGACAGTGTGCTTTTACAGGTCACGATGAGACACCTCAGTCAAAAAAGAAACAGAGGTAGAGTACTTAACTTTGTTGAAATGGCTCTCACTCACTAAAAATGGTTACACGGTGTTCACTTAGGGAGTTCAACTGCTGACCACTACTGATCAAGGGAGAGATGCCTCCAAGAGGCATTGACTGGCCCTGTGACTCGTGCTGTCTGCGTCAGCCAACTGAACCAAACTCATGGCAAGCACAGATTGTGCTTCCAATGCCTCAATGTAGACTATCAGAATGTAACACAGTGGCCGAACACCAGTCCCTGTGACGCGCTAAGATGTCAACTGCGACACGCTAAGATCCCCCTCTGCCACTAGTCCCTGTGGCTATGGTTGTGGCAGCGCCATCAACGAGCGGCGTGCGCGTCACCCCCCTTCTCTGCCACCCACCCCCTGTGGTTATGGTTGTGGCAGCAGCGTCGCATCGTTGTCACATGGCCGAACCATCGGTTTGTCGGCATCGGGACCAGGCTAACTAATCGAAGAGCGGGGTGGCGAGACGGGGGACGGAAGAACCCAAAGTCGTGTTCTCTATCGTGGGGTTCGGAGGCTACCTTGTCGAGATTGTCATTGACGATGTAGGGAATCTTCATGATGACGATCCGATTGGCGTCTTGTGCAAGTTGCCTAGCCTGTAGAACATCGGGATGGAGAGGAGGTGCTACTCTAGCAAGGAGCTGGTTGTAGGCCACTACTTCCCGGTACTCGTAAACTACATCATGGACTTTCAGGATGACATGCCCCAAATGTACTGGTCGGACCTGATGATTTCCATGCCGAGTCCAAGCCCGTTCAAAGTTGTAGTGAAATATTGGTGAAATACAACATTTGGGCCCTACGATAACTTGTTCGCATGGATGTCGAAATTTGTAGTAGTTTTTTTGTACGTATATCACGTTTGGTTCTGGGGAGAACAAGAGACTAAACCGTGAATTGTGAATGTGGTTTCACAATTCACAGTTTCAAACTGCATTCTAGAGAAAAGGCCTCACCGCTCCTCTCGGAGCACACGCATTTTACGTGCGCCGATAATCATAACATTCCACGAGATCCGTGTCGATGTTTCTGTTGTCCAGCTCTCATTGAACACCTGTGCAGCAAGGTCAGTTCTCAAGATTCAAGAACACTGGGAGTCAACCTGGGAGTGGTTTGGGCTCAAACCGGATTTTCTGGTTTGTTTTTTTGTTTGGGCCAACATAGTTTGGGTGCGAATGGGCTAAAGCGTGAATTGGGGTGGTTCGGTTTGGGCTAGCAGATACAGTGGGCTGGTTGGGTTTGGAATCGATTTCTGTATTTGGAGTTTAGAACGGTGTGAAACCGTGGTTGGGCCCGGTGTGAAGACCATGTGGACGTTGTGGTTTGGAATCTCCCGTTGATGCCTCTCGAGTCTCGACGTCTCGACTCGTCTTCCACCTCGCGACGCCTGATCCTCCTCGTCCTCTTACGGGTACTCTTATGGGAACTCGCCTTCGGCGCCGCCGCAGCACCAGCACATGTACCGCACCTTCGAGCCCCCGTCGTCTGGTGCCTCTAGCGAGTTTCTGCAGCCGGCCGGCGCCGCCGCTTGGGATGCAGCAATACCCGCAGCCGCCGCCGGCGACATCTACCCGCCCCTGCAGCAACCCTACTCTGCCACCGCGCCATACTACGCCCAAGGCTACCAGGTCTCTCAAGGTACGGAAGGTCTTAGTCCCCATCTTACTATGCTTGCAGATTGAAGCAGAACGCTATGCCTGATCAGCACTCTGGCAGGCAGCAGAACAGCCAATTTGAACACCTGTGTTTGTTCAGATTAAAACCGTGGTTTGAGCGCTTGGGTTAGTTCAGATTCAAACTGTGGTTTGAGCGCTTGGTTTGGTTCGGTTTAATGTGATTATCCGTTCGGTTCAGGTTGGACTGGGTTTGGTGGAAGAAGAAATGGGTTGGTGTTGACCCCGCGCGGAGCGCTGGAGCAGGAGAAGCCGACAAACGGATACGAGCGTGACGGAGTCATCAGGCCGCACAGCGCGCATCCGGACGAGCAGAGAGCCTGATCCTGCGTACCCCGCGATGTACGAGCGCGTTCCAGGCAACGTGACGTGGTCCCTTTTTGGTGGGCTGATATCACGTTTGGTTTTAAGCACCGGCGCCGATAACGTACAGTATGCTTCTACACAAGTCTTCGATCCATCGCGCTTATGCTTATGCGTGCAACCATATAAAAGAAGAAATCCAAATACAGTATGCTGACATCGCCACTCATGCAACATCTTTTCAAAAGTAAAAATGAAAACATGGTATAATATTATTAATGCAATTTGTATTATAATATCTATAAATAAATAACTAAAAATGATTAAACAAATAACAAAAGTATGGAACACATAGAAATAGATAAATAAAGAAATAACAAAACAAAAAAACACATCATAAGTGCACAAAAATATTTAGATTTTCATGCATTTTTCTGTGTGATGGTGTTGATTGGTGCAGAGTTAGTTTAAATTTAAATTTTTCACGGATCCACCCCGAAGAGGTACGAGGCAGTCGGGCTGAAGCTGAACCGTGGCTCTCCATCCGGTCGGGCCAGCCTCAAACAGGCAGCCAGCAGCCATCCAACAGGCTTCCATGTCATAGGCCCAACACATTTTTTTTTTTTATCAGTGTGAGCCTTTCGGTTTCCGTTTCTCAAGCCATCCAGGCCGCCCATCCATCCTAAAATTAGTTTTCATTATGATTGATTTGGTTGGGGTGCGCCAGGCCCCGCCGCCAAAGAGTGCAACGGTTGGGCGACGCTTAAGGGACCCAATGGCAAGCCAATGTTATGGTCCCTTCCCCACAAAAAATAAATTTAATATCAAAGTGAACACATGGCCCACATATCGGATATTAAAGCGGATAAGAACAGATACTACACTTGATCTTAGCCAAAAAGGCCGAGAAAGGTATGAGTTGAACGAAGGCTGTGGGTCTGAATTTATACCCTTGTTGTAGCTCTACGTGCTCAAAGCTGCCGTGGTGGGACTAAACTGAACGTTAAACATGGCTTAGTGCAGCGCAAATGCGTTTGTGTTGGTTAATTGGGCCGTTTGGGCTCGTAATTTAATCCGAGGCTGCACTTCACGTGGGGGCCAGGCCGGGCCGCTCTATTTTGCCTTCCAAAAAGAAAAGGAAGCAACCACGGACCTAGCCGCGTAGCTTATGTGAGCAGCCCATGTGATAACTGGGCCGATGGATCGACCACCACGTTTTCGGCCGCGACTGGTTGCCGAGCAGAGAGAGACACGAGGATTCTCTAGCCGCATTGATCAGCGAGTGCGTGGCATATTAGGTGGTGGATGTGGGGACGCTTTGCACATTGGTGGATGTAGGGAGAGGATGGCAGATGTGTTTTGTATTTACAAACGGTACATAACCTTTAAAATATTATAGCTTTCTAGTCGAAAATCTAATTTAATTCTGCTTACAACATTTCATTTATTGTAACGTGATCTATAAAAATAGATATATGTTAAAAAATCTAATTTAATTCTGCTTACATCATTTCATTTATTGTAACGAGATGGCCACTCTGGGCGCGCGCACTTCCACGCGACGCGTGGCAACTGCTATGCTGACAGTGAATGATTGCCGGCAGACACCGCTTCCAGCAAAAATTGGCGAAACCGTAGCTACGGTTCTCACAGTCACAGCAGTGTCTGTGCCCCTTCCAGCCTCGGTTCCCGCGACGGGCCTTTCCTTGCCTG
Source organism: Hyparrhenia diplandra (assembly GCA_015847255.1). Taxonomy (NCBI): domain Eukaryota; kingdom Viridiplantae; phylum Streptophyta; class Magnoliopsida; order Poales; family Poaceae; genus Hyparrhenia; species Hyparrhenia diplandra. The sequence goes on from JADLZK010003457.1 coordinate 39,592, forward strand.
TCCTATCCTTTTTGCTACACCGTGGACAGTGCCTACTCTCTGGACAAGGACAACCACATCCACCCGGTGGTCGATCCATCGGCCCAGTTATCACATGAGCTACGCCGCTAGGGACGTGGGCGTGGTTGCTTCCTCGGAGGCAAAATAGAGCAGAGCCCGTGACCGTTAGGTACAGTGCAGCGCATCCATGGGTTCGTTAGCCCCGCCTCGCTGGACTGCCTGCGTGAGCCTGGTCCGACCCGTGGATGCAAGGGTGTTTAGTTGGTGAAAAGTTTTGGGTTGGGTTACTGTAGCACTTTTCGTTTGTATTTGGTAATTAGTGTCCAATCATGAACTAACTAGGCTTAAAAGATTCATCTCGTACTTTTCAGCCAAACTGTGTAATTAGTTTTTTTATTTACCTACATTTAATGCTCCAAAAATACGATAAGATATTCGATGTGACGAGGAACTGTAACACTTTTTGGGTTCTTGTACTCCCTAACTGAACACCCACCAAAGCAGCTGGCTCAGCCCGGCTGCCTGCCTCTGAATAATTCTTTTTGTTTTGTTTTCCGCGCGTCTCTTTACTTGAACCAGTTATTATATTTCTTCACAATTCCTAAACTCCAGTCGCCGGATTGGTTTCACGCGGACGCTTTTTCTTACCGGGTGGACGTAGTGTGGAGCTAGACGTGGGGAAAGTGCACGTCGACGTCGCCTGAGCAGTTGAGGAAAATCAGGCCATGGTTTTATAGCAAATCACATATTTCGTCTCCGTCTAACTAATAAAGCTACTGATCAGATCACAGGTCAATTATTTATGAGTCCTTAGTAACATTTTTCAGATTTGTGAATCATATAAATAGTAATCTCACTCTCTAAATCCTCATCTAGGGAGCTATTTAAATAAAAACCACTCCCTATACCTTTCCACTTACCAACATCTCTATATTTGTGCGCACTTTGAAGAGCCATATTCCTGTTTTTCATCTTTTGCTAGTAAGGAACCAGAAATAGAGATCAGCAACATTTGGAGATCTAATTGAAATTCTTATCAGTTAGGAAGGGTATAGTATAAAGTGGCTTTTGGAGTTGCTTTAGACAACACTAATCGTTATATTGACATCTGTATTAGTGTGATGACCAAGTAATTAGTACAAACAATACAACAATTTGGATTCAACATCCTCGAGAAATAAATCTAACTAACCCAATCTTTCGTGTATTTGGCGACAATCCAAACCGACATCGAATCGGCGCCGCCGGTTCTCATCATTGAGCTGCTCAAAGGCGCGGCCTATTCTTTGGGTTGTTCTTGCTGCCCCAGAGTTGTACCTCTTTGAGGCTGGTCAGGTGCTCGATGCCGACGATCCTCTTCTCAACATTGTCAGTCATGTTAACCAAGAGCGTCTCGAGCATGTCCATGGACCCTTTCTCAAACCGAATGATATCAGGGAATCGAGAGGCAGAGGCCACTCTCAGGCTGGTAAGCTCTGGAAACCTGTGCTTAGTGCGTGCAACAAGCTCAGGGTCGTTGTAGCACATGTTCTGAATGCAGATGGTCTTGAGGCTAGGACAGTTGCAGAGACCGTCGAATAGCTGGTCCCCAACAAGTTTGGCCCATGACATGTTAAACTGAACAAGGTAAGTGAGTGAGTCTAACCAGGAAGGCAACTCATTGATGCCACCGTCGATCATAAGGTACCGGAGGAATCGTGGTGGTGTGGGCAGTTGATGGAGAAAGTCGAGTGTCCTGCCATAACCGACATCTCCTATAATAAGACGACGGAGGGAGTATGATTTACTCAAGGATTTGGCAAACTCTTGGAGAACCTCCTTGTCAAAGATGACGTCGTCGACGTAGACGATCGGCTCTTGAAGTCGTTCTAGTTGACCCACATCTTTTTGCAACTGGGACGTCGTTTCGAGGACCGAGAAGCCCACCTCGCGCTAGTGCTTTCATCTTGTGGAGCCCCATGGGCAGCCTCCACATGCGGTCCGGATCATCGTTGTAGTTGATCTGCAGGCTCTCTAGTTTATACAGCTTCTTCAAAGTTGCCGGCAGGCCTCGAACTGGCGTGTCGCGTATATCAAATGTCTGCAGATGCTCCAGCTTTTCGATTTGAGGTGGCACCTGGCCGATATATCGTACCTTTCAAGCTCAAGAACTTTAGCATGTACAATCTGCAGATACACAACATATGATCGTTCGTTAGACCCTGGCAATCTTCTAGGTCAAGTACCCTCAGCAGGATAAACTTGTCTAGGTGATCCAACAACTTTTTTCCTCTGTGCTGAAACATGCTCAATGATCGAACATGCTCCACCTCCATCCCCTCGAGGCCGCTTCCCCCTGTTGTTCCTACCATCTTTCTATCTGCATTCTGGGCCCTCCTGTCATCGTTCCCATGGATGGAGAGGCGACGAATCCTGCCATATGACATCACTGCATGCTGCCCTCCTAGGAGACTGACGAAGTTACACTCCAGGGACTTGGGCACCATGACCTCAAGAAGCATGTCGTGCACCCGGTATGACTCTAACCTCCAGTAGTAGCTGAAACCAACTCGCACTTGAATCATGCTCCTACTCACTAGATCTTCCAGATAGGATTCTGCTACCTCCATTAGGGTGAAGCCCCGCTTCTCTTGAACCAAGCCTTCAGCGATCCATCTACACAAGAGACGATATTTGTCTATCTCATAATCCTCTGGGAAGATGCTAAAGTACATCATGCAAGCCTTGAGCTCATGAGGCAGGTGGTTGTAGCTCAGAGTGACTATGTGCCTTATCCCCTCGAGAGTAGGGTTGCTCTCCATCTGAAAACCAATTGATTTGTGCACAGCTTCCCACTTGTCTTTGCTTCCAGATGATCTGTACCCAGCAAGAATGCTAGCAATGCTAACAATGGCCAATGGCAGGCCGCCACATTCCTTCAAGATATTTCCCATCACATCTTCAAGTTCCTTGGGGTAAGAAGCACTCACTAAGCCAAATGTTACGCTTTCGAAACTTGACCTTTTGGAATCTTCCATGTTGAGGGGTTTCATATGATGGATGTAATGTCCCCTAACACTAGGAGCACTACATGCTTTGGCCACGGTCTCTATCCGAAAGTGGTCACGATGATTCTGCTGCCACAATTGTTCTCACGGTAACTTGATTGGATTGCCTCACATGCTCGTATGGCCCAAACATCGTCGATCAAGATAAGGTACCTGGTTTTGCCATACGCATAAATTAGATTAATTAGTTTGGGTTTTAATGCATGCAAAAGAGGAATACATGCCAATGGCGTTCAAAATGTGCAAATAATAGTCTCTGTGAAATACAATTTATAACTAGAAAAATTCAGAATTAAACATAAGAGAAATGAACTAATGGTTTGATTTTGAGGTGAATTGGGAAGCAAACTGTTTTTTTTAGTAAGGACCCTAGTGGAGCTGGTTTTTACCTAGTGACACCCAAAATAAGATAGGGACCCAAGTAAAGGCCCTAACTAGAGTTGCTCTAAGAATTTATATTACTTATTATTTTTTCTAGCACGTCTCCTCTTACAACTTGTAATTGTAAGATTAGAGTCGGTGACCATAATCTTTCTTATTCCACAAGATGCAATGGTACTGTAGTGCTAGTGTGCTTCTTCCTGCCTGCTTGTGTGGACTAGATGATCGAGCACTGCATAGTACGTACACAGTATTTATTTGTACTCCATCAACATCAAGTTTAAACCCTACTTATATTAATATTGTACTGTATAGATATGGCCAGATACTCTTTCCGTTCTAAATTATAAGCAATTTGATTTTTATATAGACAATTAATTAGACATAGCATAAATAATAATGTATGTGTATAGAAAAAAACTATATACTTAAAAATCAAAACAAGTTATAATTGGAAGGCAGTGAATAATTAATTCTTGGTAGCACCGTAGCAGGCAATGCTGATATGCGTGTGCTCTTAATTATGCGAGCTCAAAAAAAAAAAAAAAAAAAAGCCTTTTCAGCAGGTGATGCCTCCTATCAGGTTGCTGTTAGTGTACGAGCGTGGTTCTTACGCGAGAAAGATGGAACAAAATTGACTATGTTATATACTATACATAATTTGTATGTATTTCCACGTGCATACCTCTTGTCCTTGAGAAGCTCCTCAAGTTTAATGGCCAGCTTGTCGTCATCAAGCCGCTGATATCATCCAGGGCAGTTTCTTCCTTGAAGCCTTTCTCGTTATGTGTTTTGGGCTTGACGATCTGCTCGAGAACGTGCTTGAGCAGCGCCCTGAGGTCCTTGCTGGCCTCGAACGACTGAGAAACTGACACCATCGCCTGGAACGGAAACTCCGCCTCCAGGCTCCGGCACAGCTCCATGGCCAGCGTGGTCTTGCCGAGTCCTCCGAACCCGACGATGGAGAACACCTTGAGAGCACGCTCCTCGTCCTCCATAAGCCGCCTGGCCAGGGTGTCGACCTGGTCCCCAATACCAACAAGCTCGGTGTCTCTGGCACGGCGGAGCGCGTGCATGGACGCGGACGCCACCAGCACCGGAGCGGCAGGCACGGAAGCAGGGAACCGGCGCAGCGCCAGCGCGTCGCGGTTGACGCCGTACCGCGCGTGGCGCTCGCTGATGGCGGTGGCCCGGGCGCGGAGGGCACGGATCTCACGAGCGAGGCGGTTGCGCGGGAAGAGCGTCAGGAGCACGTGCTCCAGCCTCGCGCTGATGCCGTGATTGGGCCGGCACTTGACTCGGAGCAGGTACAGGTCGATGCAGTCCTCCGCGTCGTAGGCGAGCTCGCGAACTTGCTTCATCCACTCTCGGACAAAGTGGTCCACGGCGCCATCCTCTGCCTCCGACTGCATGCGCAGGATGGCATTCATTGTGGCCAGGTCGTCCCGCAGCTCATCAACCTCGCCACCAACGCCGCGGAGCTGCCGATACTTCTCTCGCAGTAGCTGCCCGGCGTTGCGCAGAAGGGTCTGGGCCGTGCCATCCATATATGATCTTTTCTTTCTCTTTTTTTTGTCACTCTCTCTCTCACACACACAAACGGTCTCGAACTCCCTACTCCACAGTCCAGAGTGCTGGAGTTTGCTTGCTTGGATAGAACAGCTGGTAAGATGCTTTACTAAGGACACTGCAAATGGCGATGCTCTAAAGCTGTTGCAGATGCTCTATTTGTGTCCTTGGTAAAGCATCTATTTGTAGGGAGATGGGGAGGTTTTATAGTTATTTTAGCCAAACAGCCTACAAATTTTTCTAGAGATGCTCCGTCAAAAAATGTCTGTCTAGAGGCCTCATGGGGCGCAGGAACCGAACCGCCTTCAGGAATCTATGTTGCTTGTGCTTCACTCGAACTCATATGGGCAACCTAATAAATGGTTATTAGTTAGTATTACTGTAGGATCACGACACAAGTTCTTTATCAAATACAGTATCTTTTGCGTGCCCAAGTCCAAATCATAGGTAGTATCCTCCAAATATCACGTACTACACGTGGTATTCAGCGTTTCGAGTGATTTTATTTTTGAAGCAGTATTTTAATCTCTAAAGTGAATCCTCGAATTGAAAGAGAAATCACTCATCACAGTTGATTGCCTTCCACCGGACCCGATTCGGACACTGATGAGTTTTGATCTGACAGTGATTGTAACACTAGTTTTGTACGTACTAGTGGTTGTAACACAACTACCTCAGAAAATACAATTTTTTTCAGATGCAAAAATTCATATTAACGCATACTTTTTCCTAGAGGCATCAGGAGGAAAGACATTTGCCTGACTAGGAAAACTACTATTGTAGTAGTGTGCCCTTGTGCGAGAGTCCACGTTCAGCCCTGCCCAAAGTACGTACACTACCAAGGTCGTCTCCTCCATCTCAGAGTCTTTCCGCTGGTTTGCTTATGCAGAGGAACCGATATGCTATGCTAGTAATAAAATTACTGCGTTCAAGGCACCATGGATTGCACTTCTTTTTAATATAGCGGGCAGAGCTTCTGCCGGTTCGTTTTTAAAAAAAAGGCACCATAGATTGCACTAACGTAAAGAACAACATAATGACAGTTATGGCAGACGGTGCAATGTCATGCAAGTCAATTTGGAGCAAGTGGCGATCATTAATTTTTGCGAAAAAAATGTGCGTGGCGGCCTCACCTTAAAAAAAAATTGTGCTATTTTTTTTCAATTTCTTTTATTTACGTTTTGCCTAGTGTTTTTTTTGCACTCGGCAAAGCCTTTGTTGATTGCTCCACAAAAGACACTCCGAAAGAGGTCTTTGCCAACACTTTTTGTTTGCCGAGTGTATAAGGTGTAAAGAGCCCGAGTCCGATAGTGATATATTTATCCGTCTTAAGGTAGCAACGTAGCAATTAGCAACAGTGTCTCCGTAGTATCCACACGCAAAGATAGAACAACATGTGCCAATGTGATAGCACGTACCGTATGTGTGCAGCTAGGGTTTCGTGGGGTTGGCCAAGAAGAGGTGGTGGCTAGGGTTTTAGGATGGTCACCTTGTATATACATACTCCACTAGGGTTCTCACCCCTCGTGGATCAAATATCCTATGTTGGTCCACACATAAAAATTCAATCTCTATGACATATATGATTATTGTCTTTTGGCATATCACCAAAAAATTTCAATTTTCACTAAAGTTAATTATTCAGATATAAATAATATTCTAACCCCTTAACTGTATGTCACGTTAGATATATTCATGTGTATACGGTCGTGACCCAAAATCATTTTCAAACCATCGTCAACAGCAGCACCTAGTTGCACATATGACATCTTTTATTCTTTTCGTCGCCGAAATGTCATCTCAGTTCTTTTATATTTTCTACCAGATATATGCTGTCTTTTCTTTTTTATAAATTCTTCCAGACAAAAGGCTCGCATATATGCTGTGAGCTATTGTCCTCATCATTTCGGTATATTGGAACATGGAACATATGCGTGTAACGATATGCATATAATACTTTTTGGATTTGCTTGTGAGAGAGGTTTTCCATTTAGTGCGTACACATGGATACCTGCTTACCCTCTTGAGTAAGGCTGGACAACAAAAAACTCGAAGCTTGGTAGCTCATCCGTGACCGGCTCGGCTTATTAGGATAAAAAGCCGAACCGAGCTAAGATTTTTAGCTATAATGAGTCAACTCGAGCCAACTCGCAAAGATTGTCTAGCTAGAATATGAGCTGTAGAGTTGAAGGACCTATTAATATGAAGAAGCTTTGCATTTTGACAAACGATGATATTCTGAAAGTTTGTGTGAAGGTCTTCGCTCTCAGAGCTTTTTCGTATGTTCGTTTTGTTTCTTTGTTTGGTTCTCGGCATCGGACTTGTATTTGTTCGGATTCGGATTTTCTTCCTCTTAATGAAAAATGGGTGAATGACCCGATCGAGGAAAAAAAAAAAAAGGGCCAGCGGTAGGAGCTAGTAATTCGAATAGTTCGCGATGCAATAGTTCGGTAGTACTGCTGGCTTTGGATCTACCCGCCTCGGCCAGCATCGAACGCACCTACGCACTCCTACTCCACGTTAGATGCATCGGGTTACTTACTACTGTTGTTATTACGACCGATGAGTTAATTTTGCTTCAATTCCACACGCGATCGATCGCACTAGTACAAAATCCACTTTTATTCCCGGCTCGTTAGGGCCTTTAGTCGCGGTTTTGGAACAGGGAATACGGCTTGGGGAGTAAAAGTATTGGAACCAGGGACTAGAGGGGGGTCTTTACTCCCGGTTGGGGTAACCGGGAGTAAAGCTCCGCCCAAAGCACGTGGCCAAGGAGGGCTTTACTCCCGGTTGGAAGGGTTTTTTTTTTCATTTGATTTCAATTTCTGATTTTATTTTAATTCTTAATTTCATTTTAATTCCTAATCGGTTGGGAATAGAAGTAATATATATACATATATTAATGCACACATATGTATTAACTAATAATTAATGTACATATATATTACAAGTTTGCATTGTTAAAAAAATTACAAATTCACTCGCTCTAGCAGTGATTAAAAAACGACAGGATGAAAGTAAATTCATCCAACAACGAAAATCTCAATCAATAACAAATCGATGATGCCAAATTCTTCAAGGTCGAACATGGATCCATTGCCATCCGTCCCATCTCCTGTTCGTGTAGAAGCAAATTGGGAGAACATGCCACCATGCGTATGATGTATCTCCGCTTCTGTGAAGATTCCGCCTCTGGAGAGGAAAGAGCGCTGCCGAAGATTCTGGAAAACAAATTGAACTCAAGTCAGGCCTGCAGGATTGTCACAAATAGATGGTCATGGCACAAATCGAGAACCTGCAGGATTGGCAAACACCGAGAACCTGCAGAAAAAAAGAGCGCCGCTGTGAATTTGATCCCTGCTCGACGCCGCTCGCCCACCGCCGCCCTGCTCGACGCGAGCCATCCCAGGCCATCCACCCGCTTGCTGATGCCGTGAATCCCCCTGCTCGACCTGTGCCTCCTCGCCGCACTTCACCAGCTGCTCCTGCTCCATGGCCATGGCTGCTCTAGATGTGTAGAAGGAGATAGAATGGGAGGCATGCGGTGGGGAAAAAATGAAAGAGAGAGTGCGGTAGAAATAATAGATGGGAGCTGAAGAGATAAGGTTGAAAGGGAGACTTTTACTCCCGGCTCCCAACTCCACCCGAGACTAAAAATCTTTACTCCCGGGTGCTAACACGAGCCGGGAATAAAGGTCTTTACCTTTACTCGGTTGATATTATTATCAGGGAGTAAAGCTAAATTTTGGCGGGCCACGAAAAATTTTGGCGCCCGGGAGTTTTATTCGGTTGGGGTGAAGAGCGAGGGACCTTTACTCCGGTTGGTGTCCCCCAGGGGAATAAAGTTCCCTGGGACAGCGTGGGAAGCGGCCAGCCAGCGTGGCCTTTATTCGGGTGGAGACTCGGACCGGGAATAAAAGTACCTTTAATCCCCCGTTCGATTTCGAACGGGAGTAATCGCGTTTTTGGGCTCGAGAAGAGAAGTCGTTTGTGTAGTAGTGTCGGCAACTAGTGATGTGCACTCCACTGCAGGGGCAGGGCCGCAACGTGGGATTGGATCAAATCGAATCGGGACGAGGACGTTCGATCGTGTCGTGGCGGGCCCATCGGGTCACGGTCAGGCCCGACGTCATGGACTGGCATCCAGCTGTGTCGTCCGGTGAGGTGCGTCGGCGGATCCGCCCATGCAGACTCGGATTTCATCCGACGACTGAATCGCTAGTCTATTTGTTTCTACCGAGGCAGCCTGGCCCATCACCTGAGCAGTGAGCTACTCCCTCCGTCCCCATTTGAGTTTGTCACCGAATTCCGTGCCATCTTATTCGATGCTTCATCTTATTCAAATTTTTTGCACAAATATAATTTATTTTGGTACGACTTATTTTATCAATAAAGATACTTGAATATTGATTAATTTATTTTATAATTTGCATAAATATTTTGAATAAGACGGATGGTCAAACATGAAATTCAAAAAGTCAAAAACGACGAACTCCATGGGACAGAGGGAGTAGGAAGGATTAAAAAAGCTGGTGCTGGGACCTGGTTCTTCAAAAACTGTGTAACCAAATACTCCCTCCGTCCTAAAATAAACGCAATTCTTTAACTTTTAGAAACTATGTTTACCATTCGTCTTATTCAAAAATTTTATTTAAATTATAAAAAAATTAGATATTATTAAAATATCGTTTATGATATAGTAAGTCATAACAAAAGTGATAATATTTATAGAACAAAGTTAAATAAGACGAACAGTCAAACACAGTTTGTAAAATTTAAAAATTACGTTTATTTTGGGACGGAGGGAGTAGAGCAAAATAAAAATTTATGCCATCTCTCAGGCTGACGTGGATACGAAATAACTAGCAAGCTAGTAGCTCTATTGTTGTGGACGCCATCGTTGAGCTAGTTCCGGCCTAGTCGGGTTGGAGTACGTGCCAGTGGAGAGGAATTGACAAGCTAACGTAATAATTATAATTACTTGCACTGAGCTAACGGGGAGATTTGAGTTGCTTATAATAAGAGATCAAATTAATAAAACCTTGGCATATACTGTAAAATATTTAAATGCGGTTACTCTATCCTCTCTAGATAATTTGTTGGCCTCGGTAACTTGGGTCAATTTTACCTAATTTGACCAACACGAATCCCATAATAATTTAATGTTTTTTTGGACGGATAGAGTACTAGGGTCATTTACAATAAGTCCGTCAACGACGTGAAGTATTGGTACCGTTCATTTTGACTAGAACTAGACTTTGGCCACTCCAGCGCGGCGACCAGTGGCGCCAAACTACCCAAGTGAGAAACAATAAGTACCAGTTGGAAAAAGGAAAAGAAAAAGGAGAAGGGACCGGGTCTAGGCCTAGGAGGCTAGGACTAGGAGCAAGGAAAGCCGAAGTGTCAAGCACGACGCCCTTCCGCTTTGGACTTTACGCGAAAAAATGTCACTGTTGTGTTGTTCTCCGGCGTGTCCAACTGCTGGTGATCCATCGGCCCACTTATCACATGGGCCGCTCACACAAGCAACGCCGCTAGGGCCGTGGTTGGCGCGGCTTGGCCTGGGTGTGGTTCCCGTGAGGTGCAGCCGTGCAGGAAGTGGGATCGTTGATTCGCTGGGCTGCCTGCGCGGGCCTGATAACATTATTATAATACAAATTGTAACACCAATTATTTGAATATATATAATTTTTCGATAATTGTTGAATATATAATTTTTCTTTTTATTCTTTTATACATATTATAAGACAAATTGTTGAATCTATAATTTTTTTCTCTCTCCTAGATCTGGAATACCATTCTTCAGAACACTTTTCCTTGTAAAGACGGAACGTTGTTTTCTAAACCTAGAGGCGAGAGCATTGCATCCCCTCAATAAAAACAAAATAATCTACTTTTATATAAAATTTTTTGTTAATAAAATTTTATCTAAACTTATCTAAGTGGGATCTTGTTTTGAAGATTTTAGCAAGGTCCAATCAAAATTTAATTTTGAATCTTTGTTATTTTTTATTCTCAAAAGATGTTCAAAGAGTGATGATGTCAGCAACGAGCGAGAAAAATATTATTTGCGCCAATGTTTAAAAGCAAGCGTGATAATCAGCCCACTACGGGAAAAAATGTGCTGGCGACGGCGTGTGCCTTTCGTTCGGCCGCCCGGATCATTAGCAGCCCCCATTTATTTATGCTCTCGATATGATTGGTGTATATTTTACATTTTCCCTCAATGACTTGTTTGTTATATATATTTTTGTAATTGTCGACTTACAAAGTAGATATAAATAAATAACACATATATTCGGCATGTGGGATATGTTATATTCTCTTGGATGGTCTTGGGCTCTTGGCCTTTGCATCCACTGATCGTTAGAGAGCAAGCATGGAGAGCGCGGCCGAGAGCCTCGTACGTAACCAATGGTTGGCAGCTGTTAGCGGAGGAATACCGGCAGCTCAGCGGCGTCGGTGGAGAGGTCGCCGAGCTGCGGGACGACGTGGCCACCATGAACGCCGTCCTCCGCATGCAGTCCGAGGCCGCCGACGATGGCGCCGGCGTGGACCACTTCATCCGGGAGTGGATGAAGCAGCTGCGCGAGCTCGCGTACGACGCCGAGGACTGCGTTGACCTGTACAAGCTTCGCATCAAGACCCGGCCGTGGCGGGGTAGCAGCGGCGGCGTGCGGCTCTGGTTTAAACACCACGTCCAGACGCTCCTCTCGCGCCGCCGCCTCGCCGGCGAAATCACCGCTCTCCGTGCCCGCGCCGTCGCCATTAGCGAGCGCCACGCACGGTTCGGCGTCGACCGCGACGCGCTGCGCCGCTCCGCTGCTTCGGCTTTAACCGCCGCGCCTTCTGTCCCTGTCCTGGCGTCGTCGTCTGCGCATGTGCTCGGCGGCCGTGCCGCCAGCGACCCTGAGCGTCGTCGCCATCAGCTGGTCGGCATCGACGAGCAGATCAACGCCCTGGTTGCCCGGCTCATGGTCAAGGGCGACGACGACGACCTCAGGGTGTTCTCCATCGTGGGGTTCGGAGGCCTTGGCAAGACGACGCTGGCCGTGGAGGTGTGCCGGCGGCTGGAAGCGGCGTTCCCGTGGCAGGCGACGGTGTCGGTGTCGCAGGCGTTCGAGTCCGGCAGAGACCTCAGGCCGCTGCTCAAGCGTGTGGTCGAGCAGGTCGTCAAGTCCAAAATAGAGAAAGAGGAAGAGATCCAGGAAGCAGCAGCGGCCATGGATGAAATCGACAAGTTGGATGACAATAAACTCGAAGGAAAACTCGCCAAGCTTCTCGAGGGCAAAAGGTACCTATAAATTAACAAGTAGAGTTTGCTTCTCGAGGACATTTTGTTTCTCTATTTGGTGTAGTTGATGAATTGGTTTACAGAATTCTATGCACGTCTTTTTGTGTCTCGCTGTCTTTTTTAACAATGTTACCCTGCTCCCTCCGTTCGTTCCAAATCATATATAAGTCAAGTCTAAATCTTTGAGAATTGTCAAAACATCTTAGTTTGACCAAAATTATTAAGAGAAAATATAAAAATTTATGACATCATATATATATACTATAAAAATATATTTAATGAAAATCCTAATGATATTTATTCTGTATCATAAATATTATTATACTATATAATTTAGTCAAAATTTTGGACCACTTTAACTCATTTTTTGTGACGGTCTAAACTTTAGAAAATACTTTAGACCTTCTGTTAGAAGCCTCAAAAGTTATTACGATCTAAAGTTTAGTAGCTAAAGTTTTGACCATGGGATCTAAGTGTGGAGTCTAGAAATCCTTTATTTTTCCTGGTAGACAGATAGAGTCACACCAACCACATCTACACAAATAATTAGTTGTGCAAAGAATGATAAACATCAAAATTTCTCAATAAAATAAGAATGCACAATCAGTCTATACTGAATTGCCATGTAATAGTGTACGAGGGGCTGAGGAGTTGGGCCAGCGCCTACATTCCCAATCAGTTAGGCCAGTGGCCCACTAACCTAAAAGACAATGCACAATTGCCCATAGGGTATGCTAAAAAAAAAGCTTATAGGGAAGAAGTCCCTCCTCTTTGAGTGTGTTTGGTTCGTTTAGCCCCTGGCTAGCAAAACTAAGACATGCTAGTCTTGGCTTGGTCCTAGCAAGCTAACCCTTGGTTGTTTGATCTAAAACTCATGTCCGGGCGCATTTGAAACTTTCGGTTTTCAGTCGGAACAAATGCGAAACTTCGGCGGGATGCCCGTTCTCGCCACTTTAGCAACAAAAATCTTGCGGTGGAATTTCTATCAACAAACGCACCCACCCCCTCTGATCTAAAACTCAAGTTTGGTGCATTTCAAAACTTTATGTTTTTGGTCGGAATAATATCTTGAACTTCCTCACCCTTCAACTTCCTCACCCTCTTCAACTTCCCTCCCACCGTCACGTATAGGTACTCTCGACTACAACCCTCCACCAGATTCGCACGGCGGTGTCCGGACCTAGCGGATTCGGGGCGGGCGGCGGCACTCTCCTCCCTCTTGCCGACGGCGCGGCGCCATCGGCCTCGTGGTGGTGGCAGGATCGAGCCCCCCGGTAGCGGCGGTGGCGGGTGGCCAGATCCAAATCTAGATTTGGGTTTTTCTTTTTTGATTAACCGCGGGCGGGCATTAGAAACCCCCAACGGTAAATGTTCTATTAACTATGGCATACTGCGTGGCGGTTTGGAAAACCGCCATGGTAAAAAAATGTAGTAGTGCCACCCAAAGCGCGCCTCCGCCCATCCCTTTAAGCGTCCCCTTCCCGGAGCCGCACCACCTCCAAGAGGTGCGGTAGGGTGCTCGTCTCCCCACAATCTTCGCCCGGCGCCGGGCCTGCCCGTGGAGTGAGTGGCCAGCGCCGCATGCCGCCGACGACCCGGCCCGCCGAGGATGACGCATAACGCGCCCAGGAGCTGCGCATTGTCGGCGGGTAACCCAGCCGCATCACCCCGATGGCACCTTGCGTGACACGACGCCAAAATATCGTTCCGCCTTCCACCTACCACGCTGGACGCAGTCCCTTGCTAGCATGGGAACTCCACCAACGCACGTCCCCGACCACACCTAGAGGAGGAACACGACATCTCGGCCAGCGCCGCTGCGGACACCGGGGGAGGGAAGGAGGAGCACTGGATCTCCGGCGGGTGAAGGACGGGCGTGGAGGGAGCATCGCCGGTGGGGAGTACGAGCGGGGGAGGAGATTTTGCGGGCGATTAGAGAGTGACGTCTGGAGAAGAGCGCATGGGAGGTGAAGCGAACTCGCCTTATGGTTGGCTCTAGCCTAGCCTGGATTGAACGACAGAATTGGTCATTGTAGTTGGGCCCGGCCCCGAACCCATCCAGCAACTAAACGGGTGGCCACTGGCCAGCCAGCCAAACCCTCCCTTTGGATTGGGAAAAAAACATACACTCCTTTGTTTTCTCCGTCCGTCTCGATGGCTATCCCAACTTCGCGAGGCATGGCACCCGGGCGGCGAAGGTCGAGCGCGTTCGCGGGTTGCCGGGCAGCGCTGCACCAGCCGCGCAGGCAGCGGCGTCGGTGTGCGGCAGCCGCGCAGGTCGCATGGGGCGGCACGCCATTGAACCACGGCGGCGTGGGGGGGTGCGCCGGTGTGGCAAGCCAGCAACAGGGCACCAGAGCAGAGGACCCAGCCTACAATGGAGGAGCAGAGCAGAGACAGGCTAGGTTAGGTATAACCCCTATTGCCCCTAAATCCCTAATAAAAGTCATTCAAATGTTCTCTGTGATTGTGACTGTGATTTATGAATCTGTGATTTGATTCTTATTTTCCTAAGTATTGATTGGATATCTAATTAGCTGATTCAAAATTTTGGATTGTTATTTGTAAAAACCTGAAAAGTGAAAATGTTTAAAAGAACTTTGCACATATATTTTTCGAATGCAAGCAATGCTCTAGTGGTACCAAGTACATCTCCATACACTGTATTTTAGATAAAAGGCTCTGAATCAAATACATTGCATGCTGATGCGGTGATGCCTTGCTATTGTTAAGTGGCCTGTTGGGGGATTTGTCAACCTCTTTAAATTGTGCTTGAACTATATTAATGCAATTTATGTAATTAGCTCCTATTTTATTTGTACACGCAAACTTTAGTTGTTATTCCATTTCAGGTGTA
Source organism: Hyparrhenia diplandra (assembly GCA_015847255.1). Classification (NCBI taxonomy): domain Eukaryota; kingdom Viridiplantae; phylum Streptophyta; class Magnoliopsida; order Poales; family Poaceae; genus Hyparrhenia; species Hyparrhenia diplandra. Next base: position 54,740 of record JADLZK010003457.1, read on the forward strand.
CAACAAAACTGATATATACACGAGTAAACTGCAGGTACCTCGTTGTCATCGATGACGTATGGACCATACGAGCATGGGAGGCTATCCAATCTGTGTTTCCGGATAACAAATGCCGGAGTGGAATCATCGTAACCACTAGGATAGAGAATGTGGCCAAAGAATGCAGTGGAGATGACATCCATCACATGAAAGCCCTTGATTCCGATGCTTCAGAGAGGTTGTTCCTCAGCAGAACATTTGGCAACAAGGGGGGTGGCCCGAAGGAGCTTGAAGATGTGATGGGCAAGATTTTGTAAAGATGTCCTGGTCTGCCATTGGCTATCGTGAGCATTGCTAGAGTCTTGGCAGCCTATACATCACCGGGAAGCCAAGACAAGTGGGAATCAGTCTACAAATCAATTGGTTCATGGAGAGCCACCCTTCCCTGGAAGGGATGAGGCAGATAGTCACGCTTAGCTACAACCATCTGCCGCACGAGCTCAAGAGTTGCATGATGTACCTTAGCATCTTCCCAGAGGATTATGGGATTGAAAAGTACCGGCTCTTGAGCAGATGGATCGCCGAAGGACTGGTCATGGAGAAGCGGGGCTTCACCCCGATGGAAGTTGCGGAATCCTACTTAGATGAGCTGGTGAGCAGGAATATGATTCAGCTCCAAGTCAGTTTTGGTTACCACTGGAAATTGGAGACGTATCGTGTGCACGACATGCTTCTTGAGGTCATGGCGTCCAAGTGCCTGGAGTGCAACTTCGTCAGCCTGATAGGAGGGCAGTATGCTGGGGTGTCATATGACAGGATTCGTCGCCTCTCCATCCAGGGGGACAACAACAGAAGGCAGAGTAGTGTCATAGTGGCAGGAGCAGGACGACGATGACATGACTATGGCATTGAGGGGATGAATGTGCAACATATCCGATCACTGAGCATCTTCCATCAGAAAGGGCAGCAGCAGGTGCTGGATCACCTCTCTAAGTTCACCCTGATGAGGGTGCTTGACCTTGAAGGCTGTGTGGGTCTGCAGGCTGTACCTTCTCAGGTTCTTAAGCTTCAAGGGCACAGATATCAAGGAGGTTCCACGTCAGATAGAGAAGCTAGAGCATCTGCAGACATTGGATGTACGTGACACGTCAGGTTGCCGCCTGCCAGAAACCGTGAAGAAGCTGTATCAACTTGAGCGCCTACTGACAAGCCACAACAGTCTTGCCGACCATGCGTGGAGGCTGCCTTGAGGTCTCAGCAACATGACCAAGCTGCGCGAGGTGGCTTTCTCCGTCCTCGGCAACGACCTCGAGGTTGCAAGAGAACTGGGTGAGCTACAACACCTCCAAGAGCTGGCTGTCTATGTCGATGACAAGGTCATCTTAGACGAGGAGGTTCTCCATCAGTTTGCCCAGTCCCTGAGCAAGTCACGTTCCCTCCGGCGTCTTATCATTGGAGAACTAGGTTATGCTACATACTCGGCTCATTCCTCGACGAACTGAAGCCACCACCAAAGTTCCTCCGCTACCTGATGATCGCTGGTGGTGGCATCAACCACTTGCCTCCTTGGATCGGCTCACTCACATACCTGGCTCAGATCAACATATCGTGGGCAAGACTCGACAGGGACAAGCTGTTCGACGGCCTGTGCGAGTGTCGCAGCCTCAAGATTGTCACCATTCTTCAACGGTGCTACGATGGCCCTGAGCTGGTTGCACGTACTGATAAGCACAAGTTCCCAGCGCTTGCCAACCTCAGAGTGTCATCTGGCTCTAGATATCCTGATACTATTCGGTTTGAGGAAGGATCCATGGAAAATCTGCAGACGCTTCTCATTAATATGGCTGACAACGAGCACAAGAGGATTGTGGGCATCGAGCACCTTGCCAGCATCAAAGAGGTACAACTCTGGGGTAACAAGAACAACGAAGCGATAGGCCGCACACTGGAGGAGCTGAAGAAGGAGAACCTCATGCGCGACGCCAATAAACAGTTTCAGATTGTCGTCAAATATGAGTGATTGTTTCAATTTGTCGATTTATTTCGCTCTCCTGGTATTAATAGACTTTGCATTTGATTTTTCTGTGTTTGGGTGTGCCCCCTTTGTTATTTATCAGTGTTTGGGCACTTGGACTCAGACACACACACCATAAATATCATTTTCCTGTGAGCAACTGACAACTCTGTTCTCGTCACTCTGATAGTCAAAGTTTGCTACGGTGGGTTAAGAGAGTGGTACTATTTCTTACTGGATAACTGCGTGAGTTTGAACGATATTCAGTCATTGGAGTGGAGCTACAGTTTGAGCTTGCCCTGAGTTTGGTTCAATCAGGTGTTAAAGACAATCTTGACGCTGGCGCTGAGTTAATAATTTTTTTCCGCTATCTATTCATACAAATTCAGGAAAATTCCTTCTTTGATTGTTTCACGTATGTCGTGAATATTGGGAAATTTATCTGGCCATTGTAGATGTGTCCTCGTCACATGTACATGTGCCAATCTCACAATAGTAGCAGCTGCTCCCACTGCTCTAGGTGTGACAGAAACCTTCCTTGAGAGTTGCAGCGCCAAATAGTTTTTTTTTGAAACAAGGCCGGTTATCCGGCTTGGATTTCATTAAGTGGAAGAGAAGCACAAGTCATATTACACGCACCAGCGGTGCAAAACCCAGGTCGCCTAAGCGTCTCATGGGTGTGGAAAGAAAATAAAAGGACTACTCGCTAATGGTATTGCCGACAGTTGTAACTTGCAGTGCCTTGCAACCTGCTAGGACCCATTGAGAAGCCATGTCTTTGATTTGCTGGAGCAAGGCTGATGCTGTCTTCCTCTCCTCTCTAAAGACAGCTGCGTTTCTTTGCAGCCATATCATCCACAGGGTCAAGATTGCCAGGGAGTGTGCCTTTTTCCTCCTGAACCTATCATCAGCGTGAAGCAATCCACAAGCTTGGTTTGCTCCCTCCAGGTTGTCGGGTGAAAGCTGTTTATGTTGGTCCAACGAGCTAGTTGTTCCCAGATTGTGGCCGAGTACGGGCATTCAAAGAACAGGTGGTGTGCGGTTTCGAGGTTGCGTTCGCAGAGAGCACAGAAGTAATTGTTCTTCCACTGCCTGATCTGTAGCCGTGCCGCCGTCCAAAGTCTATTCTGTAGCATAAGCCAGAGGAAAAACTTGCATTTTTGGGGTGCCCAAGCTTGCCAGAGGAAAAACTTGCATTTTTGGGGTGCCCAAGCTTGCCCAAGCAGCGCCAAATAGTTGGGATAGAGTCACAGCTCATTCAGATGCAGAGAGTGCAGACCAAGAGGTTTGAGACTCAGCAATACTGAGTATTCATTAGCCGCACTGATCAGAGGGCAGAATACAAATCATTGAGCAGATCAGAGAGGACATGGCTCAAAATGTGTATCAGTACCTCTATCAGCAATGCCAGACTGGGTTGCTTCCCCTCTACTCAAAGTTTTTTTTCGAGAGCGTGCATTAGCATGTTTTTCATTAAGCAGAAAAGGAATTGAGTTACTAACAGTGTTAAGTTACGATAATCGGAAGGTTATCGATACCCACACCAAACAACCTCAGCACACACGCACGAGCTTTTAATTACACAAAAAGAGAAGGAATTTTCCTGAATTTGTATGACCCTCAACTCAAAGTCATCTGTTACTGTTACGTACCCGCTTGCTGCTCAGCCATTTCCTTAGATTGGCCAGGATATAGTTCACAGGCCCAAATCCCCCTAGTTCCAACCTTCTCATAGGGGACGCAGACACCTCGAGCCACAGTGCCAGCCAGCTCCTTTCACATTTAAAAAAAATGTGATGGTTTTGGAGAGGCTTTCAGTAATTTACTTTTTAAAATACCACGGTTACTTGTGGAGATATGCTTCGAGTCCAACATTGTTTTGGAGATTTTGGTATGCTTACGTTGTAACGGGTTTGAGCTGTGGTGCAGAACAGCTGACACGACCGAAAAACTACTGCATGTTGGAAAACGCAGGCCACCCTTGAAAATCAATACCAATCTTACAGTACGCTGTTCTTAAAGTTTTAATAAAATTCTAGTAGGAGCTCCTTGCCCCTCCTGTTCACTCAAAAATCTTACAGTACGCTGACACTTTACAGTTTATGAGGTTTTATATGTGGAAATTTATCAAGTTTTATATAAACGAGCCTCTTGGTTGTGGGAGGCAATTCTTTATCTTGAAAGCCCTCTTAAACACTTTTGCAACCTCATTCCGCAAAAAGGAAAAAAAAAAAACTTTTGCAGCCTCCACTGGTCTTTAAGTCAACTTTGCTAAATCCATAATGGTCCCAATCAACATGTCAGATGACAGATTCAACACCTTTCTGCCACTTTTTGGATTCTCTATTGATAACCTTCCTTTCACTTATGTTGGCCTACCTCTTGGACTAACTAAGCCAAGAGTGGATGATTTCTGTCTCTAGTTACAAGATGTGTGAAAGAAGGCTTGTAAGCACTTCTCTCTTTCTCTCTCAAGCTGGAAAACTCCACATGACTAATTCTGTCTTCACCTCCCTCCCCATTCCATTGTTAGAGAGCAAGATAAGCATAGAAAGCATTGTATATGGGGAGGATATGATAAAGCAGGATTAGTGGTAAAAAACAGCCTGGCCAATGGTCACCAGGACAAAAGAAGATGGAGCTTTGGGAGTTCTGGACCTGAAAACCCAAAATGAGGCCTTGCTTTTGAAAAAATTTCATAAATCTTCAACATGACTGATATTTTTTTTTTTGGGCACATCTTGTTCGGGAGAAACATTTCAAATGATAAAATTCCCAAACATGTTAAAAATTTTCCATAAAAGTGCCGCTACTATCCGTGAAACCACAAACCTTTTCAACCTCCCTCTGACAGTTGAAACTTTTGATCAGTTCCAACGAAGTGAAGCATTCTTCAAGATCAATAGTTGTTTGATGGATTTGACTCTTGATTTTACATTTGGGATAATTCCACTTTTACTTCAAAAAGGGCTTACGGTGAGCTGTTAGGGACCACTAGTGCTCACCCAATTTTCAAATGGATTTGGAAATGCTCTTGTCAACACAAACATAAGGTTTTCTTCCGATTGCTAGTTTAGAACAGGCTCAACACTCGTAATATCCTAAAAAGGAAAAATATGCACATACCCTCCTTCAGTTGTGTTCTTTGCTCTATGAATTCTAAGTGACAGTGGACCATCTCTTCTTGAATTGGCAAAATAAAAATGCTAGGGACTCATTGGTCTAACAATTAATAGTGCCTCTAATCCCATTTAGAGATTTGAAAGCTTCAAGTCAGTTTTAAATGCCAGTGTTTTTACATTTCACTGACCTGAAGCCTTCAAATGATGCAATTTTCAGAGGAATCCCAGTGAGCAGTCTGCGTGGTTTGGAAATCTTCAAAAAATTATTTGGACAACTCCTATGGAGGGCCTAGAAGAAATAATTCCCTGCTATTGAATCATGGCTAGAGCAAACTGTGTCATTGATTTGATTTTCTTAGTTTCTTTCTTTCGTTTCCTGAATGTTTCCATTTGAGACTTTTGAGTCCTATTCTGTCCTTGAAACTTTGCCAAAGGATGTTGGGTTCGGTTGGTTACCCAGCCAGCCTGGACACTCTAGAGGCACCCCTCAAGGTTGAGATCGAATCCCAGTGGGAGCGAATTTCAGGCTGGGGGGCTTTATTAAAAAAACCAAAAAAATACTAGGGTGGGGGTTTCCCTTCCTGACTTCGGGTCAAAAAAATTTAGTAGGGGCTCTATCGCCCCTCCTGTTCCTTAAAAAACAATTCAGCCTATTTCCATAGAACCAATCAGATAACTAAATTACCATTTCGTTGAAAAATTTTATAAACCATTTCCTTCTAGAAAATTTAAGTGCTTCCCCAGCTGTATTTTGTACGACGTTGAGTGTTTTATGTTTTCATCATTTTTTTCTCTGTTCATTACTACTATTCCGAATGTCCCCTCATGCTCTACTATTCAGTGTGTTGCCGTACATCATTTTTTATTTTGGAACATTAGGATTGCAACTGTTAGGAAATTAGGCAAATTCATTTTTAAATCAATCCATAAAAATAACGCAAGCAAGGTAAACATGATGTCATATATGTGCTTGTGTAAAAGGTGTATCATAAACATCATTATGAATATAAATTTAGCACTAACCAGCAAGATAAGACTAGTAATATTACACATATATAACAAGTTCATCATGCTGTTAACTCTAACTTGAAAGATCAAGATATTGACAATAAAACTAAGGAGATGAATAATAAGATCATCATATATCTCACGCCACATATTTGCTAGACCTAACTGAAGCGTCATAGATTGAGATTTGAGATCGTCATGAATTAGTAACTGGTTGTGTGATTGGTTGCGCTACTCTTTAAATATTTGTCGGATTGGTTCTGTTTTTGGTGAGTGTTGTTTCTTATTGCTCTTTTATAACTCAAGGGCTATCTCTAAAATCGAAAGTGATTTGATACTGAGAACGTTTATAACACACATGTATCTTTTACTGAAGCTACATTTTACTTTTTATTTTCCTTTTAGTCAGGCCATCCGGCCACTGAGCTCAAATTGTGGCCTGAGCACGACCCAAACTTTGCTCCAAGGGCGTGTTTAGTTCGAAATATTTTGGGTTCGGTTTTGCTGCAGCACTTCGTTTGTATTTGGCAATTAGTAACCAATCATGGACTAATTAGTCTTAAAAAAATATTATTCTCATTATTTATAGCTAAACTGTACAATTAGATAATTTGTTTACCTATATTTAATGTTTCATCCATGCGTCATAAGATTCTATGTGATAGGGAATCTTGAAATATTTTGGGAGAGAGAAGGAAAGTCAAAATTTGTGGCCCGTACCCACCCTCGATTCGCTCAGGTTATCATTTCCATTTTAGTGGGGCCATCGGGCCAATCCACGGCTCAAATTGTGGTCTGAGCACGACCCAACTTTCTCTAGGTCAAAAATTATGCCCCGCGCCCTACAGATGCGTCGATCGGGTCAAGCGGCAGTTGGGCGTCGCCTTTTAACTTTGTAAAATTATATAAAACTAGTAAATATGCCCGTCGCGTTGCAACGGGAGAATAAAAAACTATGTGACTTTAATAGAAAATAAGATAATGGAAAATATTATCTATGAAAATTTTTATGGCCCTACAAAGAAGCACAACATGAGCGGATTTGTCATTGTCAATGGGCCCCTCTGGGTAGGCAACTGGTGATAATTCTTCTTCCCTCCGTCACAAATTCTAAAAAGCAAAATGAAAGAATGTTTTCCATTTAAATAAGATATTTACGGTAATATGAAGCGAACTTTTGATCAACAAAACAATCTATATAGAGTCAATGTTGAAGTGGATGCAGATTCGATCCGCAGTTAAGATATTTACGGTAATATGAAGTGGATGCAGCTTGAATGGGAGTCGCTTAGCTCGGCAGCGGCTCTAGTACTTCGCAGTTCCCAAGCGGAGCGTCGTATAGCCCGTGTAAGGGTAGAAGGAAACGTACAGAGGAGGAAGAAAATCCTAATTTCAACCCGAGGGACGAAGCACGAAGCAAGAAGCGTCGGGTTAAGGAAGTACAAGCTGAACGAGCTGCCACCGCTCCCTCCACAAGCAGCTCAGAGCAACAACCCCCCCTCCTTCGTCCACGGCCACCTCTTCAGGCAAAGCAAAGGGAGACAAGCCGAAGCGGAGAAGGGGAGACCATGGGAGGCACAAGAAGACTAATGACGTCCATGTCATTCAAGAGTTGGGGCCGCAGGGGCGAGCCACCGCCGCCTCCCCGGTCGCCGAAGTACATCACTCAAGTGTCGTGTTTCGTGAAAGATAAGGTCTCCATTCTAATCGAAGACGGAAAGCCGTCCCCGACAATCGACAAGTTCTCGGGTGTGGGGCGAGATCCGAAACGGTTCCGTATCCGCCAGGCGCCGATATGAAAAAGGTGGAGCAACATGTATACGCCCTCGCAGAAGAAGCTTCCTCGAAACCGAAGTATAGGCTCAACGTAGACTTTCTCGAAGAAAGGACGCCTACCCTTCACCAAGTACACCATAATCTCGAAGAAGTATGGGAAGAGTTCTCGCAAAAGGCTAAACACGCCCGAAGCAAAGGCTAAGAGCGAGAAGTTCTCGAGCTAGCCAACGCGAACAAACCGCCCCACTACATGGGCAAGATTGGGTACGCCGGACACAAGCCGGGCGTGGCGGGCGGAAGAAAGGAGAAGACAGGGAAGTTTGGGGAGCCGGATCCGCACGAGGGCTGTGATGAAAGGACCCGAGACTTCCTCTACGCCCACAAGCCCAAGAAGCCGAGAGGCCCAACCCTCGATGAAGGAGGTCGAGAAGAAGGTCATAGAGGCCACCGCGGCTAAGAACGGGACCCTCGAGATTCGTCGGGGACACGATGCGCCGACGCTGGCCTTGGGAAACCCCCGAGCATCGCGGTCGCGTCCGTGGCATGAGCTCCGGGAAGAGTTGGGCGACGGTGGGCTCGTGGCGGTCGATCTTTGCCTCGCATCTGTTGGCATTTGTTAAGTGCTAAAAGAATATGAAGGATTACGCAAGCGCCACGTAAACACCTACCATTGTAGCTTTTCCCTAGGATGAGTATTCTAGAGTATCGTATCCATAGGGAAGCTTTGGCTAGAGAATCTAATAAGTCACAATCATGTATCTACTAACTTAGCAAACCACTAGACTATAGTGAGGGGGTAAATGTTAAAGGATAAGTAAATAACAAAGCATAAAATAATAGCTACCTAAAGTGTCAAATAATAACTAAACTAATCAAGAGGTCAAAGGGAAAGATCAAGGTTCCTGGGTAATTCTCTATTACTTAGGTTCTATGATAGCAATTATACTAATGCACTTTGGAGCAGCAGTACCTTTCCGGTTCTCGAATAGACTGGGAAGAAGTAACCGGGGAAGGCTGCCAAAAACCTCTACGAAACACCAACCCATACGTGGTGGACTACAAAGACCGACGGGGGCTATCACCCCCAGGGCTACCACAACTATCCGTAGGTTTGGGCGCAACCTCGGGTAACCTATAGTCTAGACACCATGTCTACACTATTGATTACAACTCTAGCTATTGCAAATAACTAGAGCCCTCAATACGAGCGAAGATCCCATGCAATAACATAACAACTATACTTAACCAAATATATGAAAATCATAGAAGTAAATAGAGAAGATAAATATATGAATCATAAGTCTTCCAAAGATAAGATATGAAACATACCAAACTATGTAGACATCTCCAGAACCAAAGTATAGTTCAACTCTCCTTTACTCTTGATTAGATCTAAGTTAGATCTAATCTACTTCTAGTTACATGACTAATCTATCTCTAATTATATATCTAATCTACTTATAATCTACTTCTAATTCACTAATCCCAGAGAGAGGTTATCCTTACATTGGGACACCTCTACAACTGAGAGATAATGAATAGAATGAGGTAGAATGAATTAGGGTTTCACCCTGGGGTCAGGGGGTCTTCTTATATAGGCCTTGACGATGAATGATAGCCCTTGGATCAAACCGACCTTGGCAACGGTGTAGATACAACCTCAATGTCGGTGGTAAACCGCCATAGGAAGGAGAGGCTGACATGTGGGCCCAGCCTGGCGGCCGGCCTAGTTGGCACTGGCGGCCGCCAGGGTGGCATGCCACCTCAGCATCCCGTTCCTTCTGGTGTCCTCTGGTACCTTCTAGAATATTTTAGTCCACTTTTCGGGTTGAATTGCTTCACGGTCAAGTCTTGTCATCGTATGGGATGTAAACTCTGGAACTTTCTCCATTCTTCTCTGCATTTATCTGTTAAGTCCCTGTAAAGTCATAAATCACCAAAACTCGTGGAATTATGTTAGTTAGACCCCTAGTCTATGTTGATATTCATTTTACGCCCTTATTTTATGTTTAGTTGACTATTAATATTATGCTATAACAGGTGTCAACAAGTTCCCCAAGCTTGCCCTTTGCTAGTCCCTAGCAAAGCCAAACTTAGCAGATGGATCGGGAGTTGCTACAACACTTTCACACATTTAAAGTACACATGCTTTCAAACAAAATTTCTCTCCAAATAAAGATAAACTTTTCAAAACTTCAACTTACCCATATTACCTCTTACCTTTTTGGGGCTTATATCTTTTCTTTAATCTTGGGTAATTGAAAGATAGAACAGTCAAGTCAAGCACTAAATCTCAAACTCTTTTGATCAACTGTCCTTCTGGAGTTTTTGCTGATTTTTTAAATAAAACTCAAAGTTCCTCAGTATGACTTTCTCTCTAATCTCTCATTTGTGGTATTTGTGGATCCTTTCTAAGGCAATAAAGTAGTGTTGCCTTTCTCTTAGAATATGTAGTAATCTCAGCTAAGGCAATAGCACATTATGCCTTCTTCTCTCTCACCCAATATATCTAAGGCTTATATGTGGAGTTCATAGGTAGGAGAAAAATAATTTATTTACTTACTAAGCATATATTGTAAATTCAAGCAATGGATCCAAAGATACAAGTCACACTGATCAAGTGGTGCATGTGTATGGTGGATAGAATATATATGGTATGGAACATAATAAAGTATGTAGTGAAGTGAATAGAATAGATGAGGGAAATCTTACTTTTGCTCCTTTTAGGAATCTTCTCTCTTTTTAATTTGGAAACTTTATAGAGAACCTGGGTTGTATCTTTTTCTTTTTATTATTATTTTTTTTTTAGAGAGGTGGGCTCTGCTGGCCCTAGACTTTTGTCTTTTATTTCCTCTCTTTAAAGATGTGGGTTCTACTCACCCTCGGACACTTGTCCATTTTTATCTTTATTTTTAGAGATGTGGGCTCTACTAAGCCCTCGAACACTTGTTCATTTTTCATCTCTTTTAGGGAGGTAGGCTCTACTCGCTCGTAGGACTTTTGTCCATTTTTCATCTCTCCTCTCTCTCTCTCTTTTTTTTAATCTACAACCCAGATCTCTTTTGCAATAATTTTTGAGAGGTATAAATGATAGAGCTTTTATAAGATATTGGCTAGCAATGAATGAGTGGATAGGTATATATATATAGTAGGTGTATATGTGGTGGATGCGTACTTCCGGGATAGAAATAGCATATGTGAATATAGTCAAGTGGAGTGGAGTGTAGTGGAATGAGTGGAGTGTACATGATCAGCATGACAAGTTTCTAAGGGTCGACAAAGATTGAACAAACTCAATGCAAAGCAAGCAGCCTATATATATATTTTTTTCAAAAGGTTTTCCTAATCTAAATAGCATGTATATATGGCTGTGGTAGGAGGTTCACACTCTTGTCACACAGGAACTTATCATGTGCATTTTCAATTTTAAAAAATATAAATCTCCGAAATCTAGTGTCACTAGGAGTAAAATCAAATAGCAGCTCAGACTATCACATATCATATCCGTCAATTACCTAGACTTTTTAGAACAAGCATTTGCAACCCATAAGTTTCAGGTTTAGATTAAATATTGAATCAAAGTAATTTTACAAATGGAGCTCAAGAGAAATTAAGCTTGAAAGCTAGATACTAGAAAAGTATAACAACGGAGTAACTATTCATCATCTCCATGTTGGCAGATTTTAAGGTTCCTTTTAGTTGAGCAAAGTAAACTTTTAGTGTGCACTCTCTCTCTCTTGATTCTTTATTCACACTCACAAGACTTATTAAACTAGACTCTTAACAAACTTTCTAGCAAACATAATATTTAACTAATAATAATATATAGATGGTAAGATACTTATCGGATAATGGGGTTGCACTCCCCAAGCTAGATTGGAGTGTAATCTTCAATGATGTAGGAGTTAAGGTAGTTGACATCAGGGATGGCGCCTAACATATCTCTTCTCCTCTCGAAATCTGTTGATCTCAAATAGACAACAAAGCTAGTGGAACTTGGTTAAGCATTAGGGTTTAGCCACATTGCTTTAGGTTGCCTGATATATATATTTTTGGATTTTTTTTTATATATATGCAAGATAAGATAAAATACTGATGCATTTTTATTTTATTTTTTATGCCACCACAGCAAATAGCCTAGAGGGGTTTAGCCTCAGGGATTTAGCATGGGGCTTAAAGGTTTTACAAAACAAAAGATAAAATATTTTTGTTGTTTTCAAATGCATATATAGGATACTAAAAAGATAAACATGATATAGAAATGATAAATATGCAATACGAGAATTTAAATATAGATAACTTACCGACTTACCTTTTCGGTGAGGATTCGGTGTTTTAAGTCCTCTGAACGAGACTTCTTACCTTGTTATTTCCTTGAGTGTATTATCCGATCTTGACGGTCGTGCTCCTTGAGATGGTGAAGGACAACGTCACCCATGTTCTTTACCTTATGAGTTGGAATGAAGCATTGATGTAGGCATCATCTTGTTTAGTGTGCATGCTTGTAGAACATTTACTTGTTAAATTTTGGAGAGACTGATAGGCTTCTCCACCTTTTTGCTCAAAGTGTATCCCTGTTTGCAAAATCATGGTAGATATCAAGTGCATGGGCTCTTTTGGTGGGAAAACACCAACAGAAACCAAAACTTCATTCATTCTTCTCTAACCATTGGCACAACAAACAAGATAGAGTTGATTTATTATATCTTTTTCATAAACCTATCTTGGGTGACAAGATGAGAAAATTGAGCATGATTGTTTGTGGTTAAAAACTTTCGACAGATCGAATCAAGCTTATTGACTCTTGGAAGGGTTTTCTTATCTAAACACCAAATGCATGATTATGATTATGTTCTTCCAAAACAAGGCAAGCAACATTCTGGCTTATAAGATGAGGACTAAGAGATCAAGAAAGTGGTGGTGTAGAACAACTAACAAAACATGTTGAGCTAAAGAAGTTGGATCAGGCAAAGGTGTTGCTCTAACAAGTTTGATTCTTTATTTATGAACAGGCCATACTTTAGAAAAAGCTTATTTATTGACAACTTACCTCAAGATGTTACCTTAATTGTTGGAGCATCCAAAGACCGTAACACCTCGTGGTAAATCTTTCCATCTACTTGAAGCTTTCCTTATTTGGCCTCTTGTGTATCCCTGTTCTTCACTTGTCTCCTTTATTGCATCGTCCTTTCTTTTCTTGTCTTTAAATTGTGCTTAGACCTTCTTGCTCCTCTCATGATTTTATTCCCTGTAATGTTAGTTGACAACAGATACCCGAAGGAATACAAGTAATTGTAAACAAGGGTAGAACCTGTCATGGAGCTTAAGGTTGCTTTTATGCGAGAAGAAGTTTTGATTGGATATTTTATATGCTCACCATTACTTTCTCCCTAGTTGGAAATTTTATGATATCTTAAGTTTGATTTGCATGACATCTATATTAACCATTCAAACTTTAGAGAGATAAAGTAATTGTGAGTAAAGGGATTGCAAAACCAGCATGTCGAGTGATGGGAGCTTGAGTAGAGGAAGAGTAATGTCGGATGATCTTTAGAAGAGTCGACCTTCCTCCCCCATGCTTGAGCCTTCCTGTCACTCAGCACTTCAAGTGTGAATCTTTGAACCATCTCTAATCTTGTGTTGCAATCACCATGTCCTTAGACGTTGTTCATCCTTCGTCCCTACAAGGTTAGTGACCAAGAATACCCAAAGGGAACTTGTCCTAGGAACATGTTGTTGTTGTTTACTTTAGCTTGAGCCTTGATGTGCTCAAAGAGTTTATTTTATTTTATTTTTATTTAGAGAACATAAGACAAAGGTTGTATACAAATATGTGGTTTATATTCACTTACCTGTCTTTGATGTTCTTTTGATCTGTTGTTTTTGTCCATCCACTTCTTTCGAGTGATAGCTTTTCTAGATCGTGTTGTATGACACCCTTCTTCATTGAATAGACATAACACGGATCCTTTCTTTGCAAAATATTAGTGGACACATACCCGAGGGAATATACAACATGGTTGAAACAGGGGTTCTTTGTCCAAGGTTCATATGATCTCATCTATGCTAATGGAAAGATGGTTCTTTGATTATTCTTAGCACAGATTTTATTTCTCATGTCTTATAGCAAACTTTATTTATATGACTGCACTCTAGCATGTGGATCAAGGCAAAGGTAACTTGCAGAAAAAAGACAGAGTGAATGATATTTGATACTTACAATTCTTCCATCAATGATGAATTAGTCGTGTCTTTTGCACAAGGTTGGAGTTCATGGATGCCTTGCTTCATCTCGATCGACTGAGTTCATCTCTTGACTTACCCGAATTGGATTTGAGAGTTTTTCAGAGGGGTTAGTCCAACACAATAACCAATATCTACGCAAGCAATTCTTAGTTCAATAACCAAACTAGACTCCATGTCTAATTTAATTAAGGAAGGCATATTAACCTAAGCACCACGCTTAATTTAAAAGCCTTTAAAAGTACACATGTAGTACTTCCAAACTAAAGCATACTATAGCAAACAAAGATAGCATCAAAGCACTATAGAGATTTATCTAATTAGAGACGAAAGAGCATGATCATGGTGAGGATATTTTATATATATTTTTTTAGATGCAAACATGGATGGATGCGAGGGGAACTAAACATGCAAGTGGATCTACTAGAAGAAAACATAAACTAAGCGGAGTGAATGCATGAGTTGATCAAGTAAACATGCAATGCAATGTAAGAAATTAAATGATAACTACTCAATTAATTTATAGTCCATGAGCAAGACTTTCTCACCTTTTAATCATACTTACCACGATGTGCAGCTTCTATGTACGTCACTTGAGATGTGTGCATTGAATTCTTGTGACGGCGACTTCTTCTTCAATCTATACATGGTTAGAATAATATATTTAAATACATACCTTTGAGATGGCAGAGTTCCATTATTGATGAATCTTGAATGATCAGCACCCCAGGTTCTTCAATCTTTTTGTTTTTCTTTTCTCGTGGAATCTTGTCGGAAGGTCGCAACAACATCTTTTGTCCACATCTATTCCACAACTCAACGAACAAGGGTAATCCTACTAAAGCTAGTGATATACTAAATTAGCAAACATCATGATCATTACTAGAATCTTTAGGCCAATTGCTTCTTCCAAGCAACGGCGGCGCCAAAAAAGCTTGTTGGCATTTGTTAAGTGCTAAAAGAATATGAAGGATTCTGCAAGCACACAGAACACCTACCATTGTAGCTTTTCCCTAGGATGAGTATTCTAGAGTATCGTATCCATAGGGAAGCTTTGGCTAGAGAATCTAATAAGTCACAATCATGCATCTACTAACTTAGCAAAACCACTAGACTATAGTGAGGGGGTAAATGTTAAAGGATAAGTAAATAACAAAGCATAAAATAATAGCTACCTAAAGTGTCAAATAATAACTAAACTAATCAAGAGGTCAAAGGGAAAGATCAAGGTTCCCTGGGTAATTCTCTATTACTTAGGTTCTATGATAGCAATTATACTAATGCACTTTTGGAGCCAGTACCTTCAGGTTCTCGAATAGACCTGGAAAGAAGTAACCGGGGAAAGGCTGCCAAAAGCTCTACGAAACACCAACCCATACGTGGTGGACTACAAAGACCTGACAGGGCTGTCACCCCTGGGGCTACCACAACTATCCGTAGGTTTGGGCGCAACCTCAGGTAACCTATAGTCTAGACACCATGTCTACACTATTGATTACAACTCTAGCTACTACAAATAACTAGAGCCCTCAATACGAGCGAAGATCCCATGCAATAACATAACAACTATACTTAACCAAATATATGAAAATCATAGAAGTAAATAGAGAAGATAAATATATGAATCATAAGTCTTCCAAAGATAAGATATGAAACATACCAAACTATGTAGACATCTCCGTAACCAAAGTATAGTTCAACTCTCCTTTACTCTTGATTAGATCTAAGTTAGATCTAATCTACTTCTAGTTACATGACTAATCTATCTCTAATTATATATCTAATCTACTTCTAATTCACTAATCCCGAGGGAGAGAGGTTATCCTTACATTGGGACACCTCTACAACCGAGAGATAATGAATAGAATGAGGTAGAATGAATTAGGGTTTCACCCCGGGGTCGTGGGGTCTTCTTATATAGGCCTTGACGATGAATGATAGCCCTTGGATCAAACCGACCTTGGCAACGGTGTAGATACAACCTCAATGTCGGTGGTAAACCGCCATAGGAAGGAGAGGCGACATGTGGGCCAGACTGGCGGCCGGCCTAGTTGGCACCGGGCGGCCGCAGTGGTGGCATGCCACCCTCAAAGATCCCGTTCCTTCCGGTGTCCTCTGGTACCTTCTAGAATGTTTTAGTCCACTTTTCGGGTTGAATTGCTTCACGGTCAAGTCTTGTCATCGTATGGGATGTAAACTCGAACTTTCTCCATTCTTCTCTCGCATTTATCCGTTAAGTCCCTCGTAAAGTCATAAATCACCAAAACTCGTGGAATTATGTTAGTTAGACCCCTAGTCTATGTTGATATTCATTTTACGCCCCTTATTTCATGTTTAGTTGACTATTAATATTATGCTATAACAGTGTGTCAACAAAGATCACACGAGGCGAGGTACAAGGAGGGTTCGAGACAGAAGGCCTTGATGAGGCCTTGCAGCAAATGATCACCCAGTCCATCAAAGAGGCTCACGAGCAACGACCCCGGATGGTCGAAGTCCGGAACCAGATGTTCCGCAACGCTGGTATGCCTGCGTGCCCACCCCAAAGAACCCCAAAGAAGACCTCTCGGTTGCTGGACCGACAGACCCGGTGGATGATATCACCGAAGAGACACAAGGCGTAATGTTGATACCCGCCGGGCAGGTTGGGCAAGAGGAAGGCAAAGTGGCCGAGGGGGTGGTATTTCCTCCCGGATCTTGCAAAGAGTACGAAGCGCATGAGATCCCTCCTGAATGTGCTGAAGTCAACATTGGGTACGTGGCGCCTGAACATGAAGACTGGGAGCTGGACTATCCCGGTCATAACGATGTCAAGACTCTAGGAACCGCTCAGGTTACAACATACCGTGGGGCGAAGGTGGAGATTGAGTCGTCGAAATTGACTTCACCTTCCGTACACCAAAGAAGACAAAGAAATGACCCGAGTACGCCCACCGGACCCCTATGGTGACTCTTCCGATGATGATGAAGATGGTGGGGACGGTGGAGGCAACGACCCTCCTCATGGTTCCAGTACCCCCGGCTAAGGACCCCGGCACAAGACGAGCCTAAAGGAGCCGACACACCGAGGAGCCGACACTGAGGAGCCTAAGGAGGCGGCACTGAGGAGCCGGCACCGAGGAGCCTCAGAGCCGACACTCGTGAGCCGCCACCTTAGGAGCGGCACATGAGGGGCAGCCGATATACGAGGAAGCAATCGGGCGAAAAACACAAAGTGCTGTGTCCCGAGGAGAGAGTAGGGAGCGAGACACCCATCTACACTCAAGGCCTCCAATGGACAACACCTCAAGCGCCGGGGAAGCGTAAAGGAGCTAGACCTAGCAAATGCCCTCCAAAGACCGAAGAAGCCCACATTCGATGAAGAGGAGGTCGAGCCGACAAGTACCCGCCACCCAAGAGGCCCCAGTAATAGATGTTCGATCCGAAAGGTATGCCCCGCTGAAACCACGAGTTGTAATATGTTATTAGCTACTTCTTTTCGCAACCCTAGCTAACATTTGTACCGCCGCTTTTGCAGGCCAAAATCCCCACCTTATGTCGGGTTTGTCTCGATGAATGCCCCGCTCGTTCGAAGTTTGGGAAGTTCATGATCCCAAAGGCCCACTCATCGATAACGAGGATTTGGGAGACTCGGAAGTTCCATGCGTGGTACATAGAGTGCGCAAAGCGTGGATTGCATACCTTCAGTGTCCTTCTTCCTAAGGAGTGCTTCCACTACCACACCGATCTCCAGTTCTTGGTTACATTCGACGACATGTCGAGACTACTTCGTCGACAGGACATTGACGTTGCCCAAGTCACCTTGTTTACGATGTAAGCGCAATTTTACTTGCACATGTCCCTTGCATCCGTATATAGATTCTTTGTTTCAAAGGTACCTATGCCACAGCCACATGTCCTTGTAGGTTGAGCGCCGATGCAGGCCAGAAGTTAAAGAATGGTATTCTTTACCTCTCTCCATGGCACATCCGTGAGAGAGACAGTCATCGGTTATAAGCTAAGAGCGGACCATCCCGACTGGTGAACTTGACGGACGAGGAAAGACGTAAGATCCGGGATCGTAAGCGAAAAGAGCTAAGAAGTTGGAAGTAGCGAGTACGTCATATCAGCGATGAAAAAGGTCAAGGAAAATAGGTATCGATGTATTCGGCGCCTTACCAATACGGAATGGGGCTCGTAGGACATTGGATCTGTTTCATGATCTTTCCTCGGGGACGGAGGGCCATTGTCTTTGACTCACTACAAGGCTCATCAAACCCGCACGGCTACCGACAATTGAAAAAATCTTGAGATTGTAAGTGATCGATGAACTCCTTATTCAATTACTAGAGTCGAATATCATATATCATTGACAATATAGTGCATTTCGCATGCAGTAACACAAGCACTACTTGAAGGATCGAGCTCTTTGGGATCGGCGATCCACTGAAGTGTAAGGAGCGCAATGGAGATACACTCAAAATCAGGCGAGATTTCCCGATGACGTAAATGAAACATAGTTTTCTTAGTACGACTACCTAGCTATTGCTTCGATATTACTAATAACACTGATTTATTGTGTGCGGTGCCTCAAACAACCATACGGATCAAACTTGTGTGGATTCTTCGCCCTGCGTGAGTACCTCGGGGCCCGAGAAGGTACAAATCCAGCTACCGACAGCTCAAAGACTCAAGGAACCAGTTCACGTGGGTACTACAAAAGGCAACCGACGAGAGATGCGGTTCAGGCGCCTGATGCGCACATCCGCAAGTTCGTTTCTAGACATGGTAGTTCATGAAGGGCAGCCGTACTTCAATGTGGACAAGTGAGCTGGGGCTGTTTCCACAATTTGCGCCGCTAAGGAGATGGGAAGAGCTAGAGCTTAAGGACTATCTTCATCCGATCAACATATAGCTCATAATTTTTGTATAGATGTTGTAATTAACTAGTACATGTTGGATATGAACAAATGGATCGATCGGTCGGTGAAACTTGTATATATGAATTGATGTATATATATGTATATATGATATATATTAGAGTATCTGTCTTTTCTTATATATATGTGTGTATGAATTGATAGATATATATATATATATATATATATATATATATATATATATATATATATATATATATATATATATATATATATATATTTTATTTTAAAAAAATCAAGCCGTGGCGGGCAACATAAGGCGCCCGCCACGAATAATAGACTTAACGTGGCGGGGCGGGCGCCCGCCATGGTTAAAATGCGCCCGCCACGGTTAAGTCTATTATGCGTGGCGGGCGGGCGTTATGTTGCCCGCCACGGCTGCGATCTCTTATCCGTGGCGCGGCACGGCCGCCACACGCCGGAAGGCCACGATTAACCGTGACCTTTCGTTGGTGACGGGCAGCCATGCCCGCCACGCATAAAAGGATTTTTTCACCCGCCACAAAAAAGAATTTCGGTACTAGTGCACTATTAGGCGAGCCACCGCGCATAAACGAATTGGGTCTCCATACGGCTACCTGCTCCACGAACCAAAAGCATGTACTCTATTTGTGTTTGTGTGTGTGTGCTGGGGACGGTCGTCCACAACAAGCAGGTCAACGTGAGCTATTGGTGCCGTTCACTTTTGACTAGAACTAGACTTTGGCCACTCCAGCGCGGCCGGCCGGCGACCAGTGGCGCCAAACTACCCACCCAGGAAAAAAGAGAGCAAATAAAAAGAAGGAAAAGGAAAAGGAGAAGAGGGACCGGGTGGGAGGCCTAGGAGCAAGGAACGCGCGCGGATTGTTTTGTCTGACCAAAGCCAAAAGTGTTTTGATTTATCAGTACGAGCACTCCACTCGTCATATCCGCATCACTCACTGCACTGCTATGCTATGCCAGCACCAGAGAAGTGTCAAGCACGATGCCCTTCGGCTTTGGACTTTACGCGAGCCGGGCAGAGGCAGGTCGTCGTCCCTCCCTCGCTAAGGCGAAACAGAGGCAGTCAGACCGAGGATTTTGCTCCCGGTTCCCGGCTCCCACTGCTAGGGCGCTCACTTCCACGCGCGGCAACTGCTACGCTCACAGTGAAGGATTGCCGGCCGACACCGGGAGACGGACGCCATCCAGCAAAAAGTAGCAAGGCTCTACTAGTAGTAGACTCGTGGCATCTCTCTCACAGCAGTCTCTCTCTGCCTGACTGCCTCTGCGGCTCTCCCTGCCCACGGTGTTTCTTTGCCTGTCTGTCCTTTTTGTGACGAGGATAGCTAGTCGTCGTCCCCAATCTCTGCACAACGACAACCACGTCCGACAGTTGCGGCAACTCTTGTTGGCCGTACCCTGCAGCAAAGCCAGCAACGCTAGCACTAGCATGCAGTACCCAGTGAGGACTGCACTCTGCATGATAGCAGTAGCAATGCAATGGTTCATATCTCCATTCTGTAGGCTTTTCATGTTTACTTTCGCTAGATTCAGATTGAAATTGATTACATGTAATTTCGTAATTAGTTAGCAATACAATGGTTTTTCGCTCGAATACTCCGCCGAGATCAAGATGAATTAGATGTTGGGTGGGGAAGAGGAATAGCGTTTGACAAACTGAATCAGATGTCGAGATTCATCAATGGCTGCAGTTATTATGTTAAAGTGGCTCATATGTGAGACATGTGCTATTACAGGTCACGATGAGACACCTCAGTCAAAAAGAACAGAGAGGTACTTAATTTTGTTGAAATGGCTCTCACTAAAAATGGTTACACAGTGTTCACTTAAGTAGTTGAACTGCGGCTGACCACTACTGATCAAGGGAGAGATGCCTCCAAAAGGCATTGCCTGCCACTGTGACTCGTGCTGTCTGCGTCAGCCTGACGGAACCAAACTCCACTCACGGCAAGCACAGATTGTGCCTCCTTTCATCCTTTGACTATCAGAATGTGATGAAAAAAAAACAGTGGCCGACCACCAGTTGTTCACAGGAAAATGATTTTTATGGTGTGTCTGTCTGAGTGCATTAATTATCACAGAATCGCATTAAGCCAATTATCGATGCCGGGAACGAACGGAAAAGGGCACAAAGCCAATTATTATAGTAGAATTTTTCAGCCCAAACACTGATAAATAACAAAGGGAAAAGGGCACACCCTGACACTGAAAAAACAAAATGCAAAGTCTAGTAATGCCCGGGAGAGCGAAATTAATCGATAAACTAAAGTATCACTCATATTTCACGACAATCTGAAACTGTCTATTGGACTCCTGGTGTCGCCTGAGGTTCTCTTTCTTCAGCTTCTTCAGTGCACGGCCTATCGCTGGGTTGTTCTTGTTACCCCAGAGTTGTACCTCTTTGATGTTGGCGAGGTGCTCGATGCCCTCGATCCTTTTGTGCACGTTGTCAGACATGTTAATGAGAAGCGTCTGGAGATTTTCCATGGACCCTTTCTCAAACCGGATAATCTCCGGATATTTATTGTGAGATGACACCCTGAGGTTGGCGAGCGTTGGGAACTTGTGCTTATTAGTGCGTGCAACCAGCTCAGGGCCATCGTAGCACCGTTGAAGAATGGTGATGGTCTTGAGGCTGGGGCAGTTGCACAGGCCGTCGAACGGCTGGTCCCCGACGAATCTTGCCCATGATATGTTAATCTGATCAAGGTATGTGAGTTTGCCAATCCAGGAAGGCAAACTATCGATGCCACCGGCGATCATCAGGTACCGGAGGAGTCTTGGCGGCGTGGGCAGTGTGTCGAGAAAGTTGAGTGTCTTGCCATAGCCCACGTCTCCAAGGATAAGACGCCGGAGCGAGTATGACTTGCTCAAGGAAAGGGCAAACTGTTGGAGAACCTCCTTGTCAAAGGCAATGTCGTCGACGTAGACAACCAGCTCTTGGAGGTGTTCTAGCTCACCCACATCTTCTGCAACCTTGATATCGTTGCCGAGGACCGAGAAACCCACCTCACGCAGCTTGGTCATGTTCCGGAGACCCAGGGGCAGCCTCCACATAAGGTCGGCATTGCCATTGTAGTTTGTCTGCAGGCGCTCAAGTTGATACAGCTTCTTCACAGTTTCCGGCAGACGGCAACCTGACGTGTCACGTATATCCAACGTCTGCAAATGCTCTAGCTTCTCGATCTGAGGTGGAACCTCGCTGATATCTGTACCCCTGAAGCTCAAGAACCTGAGAAGGTACAACCTGCAGATACATTGCAGGTGAGCCTTAGTTAGACCCACACAGCCTTCGAGGTCAAGGACCCTCATCAAGGTGAACTTAACCATGTGATCCAGCAGCTGCTGCCCTTTCTGATGGAAGATGCTCAGTGATCGGACATGCTGCACATTCATCCCCTCAATGCCATTGTCATGACGTTGTCGTCCAGCCATATTTTTCTTGTCCCTCTCTACACTAGTCTGACATCTCCTGTCGTCCCCCTGGATGGAGAGGCGACGAATCCTGTCATACGACATCCCAGCATACTGCCCTCCTATCAGGCTGACGAAGTTGCACTCCAGGGACTTGGACGCCATGACCTCAAGAAGCATGTCGTGCACACGGCACGTCTCCAATTTCCAGTAGTAGACAAAACTGACTTGGATTTGAATCATATTCCTGCTCACCAGCTCATCTAAGTAGGATTCTGCAACCTCCATCGGGGTGAAGCCCCGCTTTTCCATAACCAGTCCTTCAGCGATCCATCTGCACAGGAGCCGATATTTTTCAATCTCATAATCCTCTGGAAAGATGCTAAGGTACAGCATGCAACTCTTGAGCTCCTGCGGCAGATGATAGTAGCTGAGCGTGACTATCTGCCTCATCCCTTCCAGGGTAGGGTGGCTCTCCATCTGAGAACCAATACATCTGTAGACTGATTCCCACTTGTCTTGGCTTCCCGGTGATGTATAGGCTGCCAAGACGCTAGCAATGCTAACAATAGCCAATGGTAGGCCAGCACATCTTTTCAAAATCTTGCCCATCACGTCTTCAAGCTCCTGTGGGCATCCCTTGTTGCCGAATGTTCTGCTGAGGAATAACCTCTCTGAAGCATCAGAATCGAGGGCCTTCATATGATGGATGTGATTTCCACTACATCCTTTGGCCACATTCTCTATCCTAGTTGTTACGATGATTCTACTACCACATTTGTTATCTGGAAACACAGATCGGATCGCTTCCCAAGCTCTTATGGTCCATACGTCATCGATGATAATGAGGTACCTGCAATTTAGTCGTGTATATAAGAGTTTTGTTGTACACCTGAAATGGAATAATAGCTAAGCTTTAAATGTGCACAAACTTAGAAATTAATAGTCTATCAACCCGTGGTCTCGTATGTGCTAAGCTATATATATTTTTTGTTGGTCCAAAAATATGGACCTCGGCCCATTTTAGTTTGGATTTTGGTGTTTGATGACCAACATGACCAAATGGGACTAATGTATTTTGCAAGTGTTTGTTTTGTAGTCCTATAGGTTGCAAACATGTCTTGGACAAAGGCAAGGTGGTGATCCGATGATCAACACCTCAAGCAAGGCCTTAGAAGCTCTAAAAAAGACTCACAAGATCAAGTGTAGTCCAAGGTAGGAAGATAGAACTGAGCCCGAAGCAAAGACCTTGAAAAAAATAAGTCAAGCATAGGGTCACGGCCACACCGGACGCACATAGCGGACGGCGTCTGATGTGCACCGAACGCCGACAATTGATGTGTCCGATGTGACCTGAGTAATTGAGTGACGTCGATCCTTCTCACCTGTGCGCCCGATGTGAAGTCACCGCAGCGTCCGGTGCGTGTCAGGGTTCACTGAAGTTACCAGTGCATCCTGTGAGGCAACACCTAACGTGTCTGGTGAGGATTCTGCGCTTTTTGAGCTTACTGGAACAGCACCGGACTCAACGAGCGGTGCGTCCTTTGAAGCGCAACAGCTAGTAAGTGTTCAACGGTCCGAAGCACCGTACATGTCCGGTGCGTGACAGAGGTGCGGGATTCATCCCCAACGGCTATTTTTTATTGGGGTCTATAAATACCCCATCCAACCGGCCATTTGAGGTGTGTGAGAGTGTGGAAACATATGGGTGTTGGTACACCATTTTAGAGCTATCCACTTGCATAGTGGTTAGTTAGACCATCGCTTATGCGCTCGCTCTAGGCTTAGGCTTAGTGTTTAGTGAGGTTTGCATACCTCTTGCTATCTTGGTGCTTGCATGCACCATTGTTGTACTCGGTGGGGCTTGTAGTCTTGCAAGACGACATCATCCGGGAGAGGCTTGCCGGAAGGCACGTCGGAGACCCATTGCGCGTGGGAAAGGCCCGAGGCTATCTATGTAGTTACCCGACGTGGAGCTTGGCCCTTGCGAGAGATTTTTACGAGGGGCTCCAATGAGAATTAGGGCAAGCTTGTGCGCTTCTAGATACCTCGGTAAAAATTGCCGGAGTCATCGGCGTGAGTTTGCATCTCTATCGCCTTTACATTCTGCATTTATATATGTTATCTTGGTTATGTGCTTTAGCTTTCCTAGCTTAGTTGATAGGCTAGTTGATAGGATTGACAGCTAGGTTGCATAACTCTTTTGCGGTAGAGATAGCAACACACCTAGCAAACCATAGTTGCACATATAGATAGTTTACTTTCTTGCAATAGGTTTTGACAAGATAAAGTTAGAGGCCATAGTTAGAAGTAGAATTTTAAGTTGCCTAATCCAACCCCCTCTTAGGTGTCACGATTCCCTGACCTTCTTAATTTTGAAATTTTATAGTACTATATATACTATTTGTAAATTTACAAATTCCTTACTAAACAAATCTAAATATCAGTGTTGATTTCAATTGGCATGGACTAGTGCACAGGCATTGAAATATCCAATAAAAGAGGAATTATAGAATTGAAACTTGCGAAAGAAACTGCAGTAGAAATCAAGCATCTCTCTCTCTCTCTCTCTCTCTGAAGTTATAACGATTGTGGCATCACCGGGAAAACGAAAGGAGGCCTACCAGAGTTGCATAGCCGACGAGACCCAGCGTCTCGCTCATTTCGTCGAACAAATTGCGAGCAATGAGTCTAGAGGCCGATCCGTTTTGTGCTCCGGCCTCGAGGCGAGCATTGGGCCACAAAGATGACAGCAGCGTAAAGCCGTGATGCCGGAGAGGGCTGAGCCCGATCGAGCATCAACACCGGAGACGGTCAAGCTCGAAGGCGCCGCTGGCGTACACGGGCGATGTGGAGGCTGTGGTCTGCGCTCGAAAGCACCGCCACCGCATGGCATGAGGTCCATTAGCTTGGTCCACCGGGCGTGGATGCCGGTGCCATGGTACTAGTCGCGAATCGAAAGCGAGAGTTCCAAAAGAGGGAGGGAGGAGCGCGAGATCCCGATAAGAGGAAGGAGCATGGCGAGTGACCGGAGGACGGCGAGGGCGTAGAAAAGAGAGACACACGAGATCAAGCTACATTTCTAAAGCTTCTCTAGGAAGCGGTTTTTTTACCGATGTACCAAACATTGCCATACTCATACTGCAACGTATCATGTGCAAACTATACAAACTTTTAGTCTGAGCCATAGAATGCTGATCCAAGGGACACGAGAAGATTAGGTAATTTACACTTAACTGCCCGCCTCTAATGCGGGGAAGAGCTCGCGGGTCTTCGCAAGATGTTGGAGGACAAGGAGCTCGAGCGTTCGGGGGCTCGAGCACCGAGCCAAATTTCGCTCGAGCAAGAGAAAGAGACCGCCGCGAAGACGCCGCTGGAGCGACGAAGCTCGAATGTAAGCGCTCCCGAGCTCTTGTTCATTTTCACTTTCTAGAGTCGAGGCTGATCGACCTCGGCCGGTGTGGTTCGCCTATGACCGCGAGTCCGCCGAGTTGTGGGTTTTATATCGCGCTTCGGAGGCAGAGAGGCATCGGCTCGATGCCGAGAACCAGTCATTCTGGTTGAACCAGGAGGACCTTTACTCCGCCTTAATGTGTAAGCTGATAGCTTCGCCTTTTCCCCTGCTCGTTTTGAGACTCACGGTCTGATTTGTTCTTTTTCCGCAGAGATTGAGATTGAGAGGTCGCTGGGGTTGGCTCGCGACCTCAGGGAGAAGGAGAGCTCTCTTGCCTCTCGAAGGAGGCCACCTTGACGCACACGCAGCTTGAGCAGGGCGGAACAAGGAGGGTGACCTCGTTGGCTTCCCCCCGGCGTGTGATCGATGCCGAGGCTGCCGCGGGACCTCGGAAGCGAGCGCGACAAACCGTTCTCGACGCTGAGGCGATGTTCCGCGACGCCCGGTGTTGAGGACGCGGAGAATCCGGCCCATCGGGTGCTCCTTGCCACGCGCACGGTGATGGAGGAGAACGCCGCTGCCCGTCCATAAGGCGCAAAGTCGTAGTCCTCGCCCGCTACCCCGAGATCGATACTAAGGTGGTGGGCAAGGGTGGCCAAAGGTGGCGATCGCCGAGGAGCTCGACCACAGCCGCCGCCGTCGCCGAAGCCGGTGCCGAGAAGATGTCGAAGAAGCTCTTAGACCTCGCGGTGGAAGAGCTCAAGATCTTTGAGCCCACGGCCGCGAAGGGGAGGGTCCGTCCACCCGAGATTCGTCCCTCCAGGAGCCAGCCGCCGGGGATCCGCCTACGCAAGAGAGGATAGGTCGAGGCGAAGCCTCTTTTGTTGACAAAGTCCCTGTGGTCGGGGTGGTATGTAATATAACTTCATTCGTATTAAGTTATAAAGAAGTCATTTTTTCCTTGTCTCGCGTAATTGATCAGTTGTTTGATTCCAAGATCATGTTTTGAAAGAACAAGTAGAGGGCCCTTCCTCGCTGGCCGCGGAGGCGCGGGAGGTCGATAGGCGGTCACGCTATGTCCTATGGAGGTGATCTCGATATCTTATAACCGATAGGTTACGCAGATTTTGGAGTAGAAGACGAGTGAGAGGTGTGTGTCGAGTTCGTGAGTGCGGCCGGCCGGAGCTCGGGCCGAAAAGAGCTCGTGAAAAACGTGGGGTGTGCGCCCCGCCCTTCCTGTAGCCCCCGAGCAAGGGCGGGCCTCGCTGGAAGGCGGAGGGTGGCCGTTGCTCAACAGCCGGGAGCAGAAAGTTCGAATGCTTGCACAAGTTTTGCATCAAAGCGTGCTTTTTATTCAAACTTCATGAAACGAGTTTACAAGGTACATCTAAGGTTAAAAAGCAACGAAAGCGTTCCATGTTCCAGCGTTGGTGAGCTCGCGGCCCCCGGGCGCCCTTGATCTTGTAACGAGCCCGGCAGTAGAACTCGGGCGATGGTGAACGGACCTTCCGGGCGCCGAGAGCTTGTGTCGCTCTTCGTGCTTTCTGGACTCGTCGTAGTACTTGGTCGCCCGACGCCGAAAGCCCGACCTCGCACGTGGGCGGTCGTGGTAGCGGTGCATAGACCGCCGATACTTGGCCGAGTGTGAGAGTGCAACCTCGCGGGCTTCCTCGAGTTGATGCCGTCCTCGAGCGGTTGTCCGTCGTTGTCGCGTCGCCGTCCCCAACTTCGTGGGCGCCTACTCCGGTCGGTGGGGAGCATGGCCTCGGAGCCAAGATGAGGAAGAATGGTGTATGTCCCGTGGCTCGCTGGCGTGGTCCCGAGGCTCTATACGACGGTGGGGAGCTCGGCCGCGATCGACCACCGAACTTCTCGAGCCGTTTGAAGATGCACGGGCTTCGGGCCCTACAAAATCATTCCGTTGGCCCGCTCAACCTGCCCGCGTTGGTCCTAGGGTGGCTGACGCCGCTTCCAATCGACAATGTCGTAGTCGCCGCAGAAGTCGAGGAAGATCCGTCCCGTGAAGTTGGTCCCGTTGTCGGTGAAGATCTCTAGATTGGTTTTGGCTAATTGATGACATCCTTAGGACTAATCTCTCTATGCTAAGTGTCGATTCGGTTGGAGATTGGTCAAGCCGAGGTTTGTGCATGATGGTCATGGTGGATGGATCGAGATGATTCAAATGTTGATCAAGTGCATGACATGGCGTGTTTCGAGGATCAAAATGGGCTCAAGGCAAAGGTATATCCATAGGGCCATTTTGATTTTACACTCAAGACACCATAGAGGGTGTGAGTGATTATAGGATCGATAAGCCGTACTATAAAGAGGGGAAAACTATCGTACATATCGGTCCTCATGTGCCTCTAGGTTCAAAATCATTTGTATGCATTCTAACCTAGAGAGCTAACTCCATACTTGATGGAAAATATTTTCAAAATGCTAACACATGGTGTCGGGGTGTTCTTCGACGTGTCGGCAATGAGAATCAAGTGACGGAAGTTGGTTTGAGCAAAGGCGAAGGAACGCGGCATTTAAACGGCGGAATTTTCGCGGCTCGGGCGGTGACCGGACTCATCGGACCGGAAGCATGGAAAACCGACCGGGACGCACCAGCCCACCGCGGCCCGATCAAAAATTCCAGAGAGCATGTTTTCTCGGTCGGTGGTCGACGGGTGACCGGACGCACCGACCGGAAGCATCCGGCCGCGACCTGGATCGGACGCACGGCCGGACGCGCTTCGTGAGCTTCGGTCGGCGGTTCAGGTTGGGGTTGTCGGTTGTGACCGGACCCACCGACGGACTCACCGGTGAGTCCGGCCGAAGGCGTCCGGTCGCTGATTTGAACGTGGTTTTCACCCCTTTGGCCGGCTTGTAGAGGTCTCTTGGTCATTTTGAATCAATCCTAACACCTCTAGAGCTGAGCACTCATCCTCCTCCTCACTCCTTTGCTGGAGAGCATCCATTCTAGTGAGTTGAGGTGATTCAAGTGCACTTTGCTTTGATCTTTGCATCTAGTGGCACTTGTGGATCGTTGTGAGCCGGTGGTTTTCTTGTTGCTCTTGGAGAGCACCACTCCTAGCCGGCTTGGTGATTGCTGGAGGCGTTGGCAAGAGAAGGTGAATGTTCTTGGCCACCTCCGGTGATTTGTGAGAGGGTCACACACTCCTCGTCGAGAAGACAAAGTGTGAGTAATCTATTGCTCGTGTCTTGGGTACCTCTCATTTGCTTTAGGTTCAAGAAGCCTAAAGGCATTTGGCTTGGAGTGAGCTCCACCTTAACCCACACGTGAGAAGGTCGGCACAACGGAGATTAGCTTGAGGGTGCTGAAGTGTACTTCGGGTTAAATCTTGTGTCTCCATTTGTCTCTCGGTGATTGGCTCCAATTTGGTTATCATATTGTTGCATCCTTGGTGATTGGATTGACTAGCCTCGACATTGTGGTATATCACCTCTACACTCTTGCATTACTTTCATATATCTTGTGCTAGTGTAGTTTGAGTAGTCTTGCTTAGTTGCTAGAGAAATTAGCTTGTTCACCTAGTGGTAAAGTAGTGACATAGCCATTGTGTGTGAACTAGAGATCATAGCAACTAGAATTGTCAATAGGAGGCTTGCCGACAAGTAGAGCCGAGCAAACGTGTTTATCGCCTTTTGTTATTCTAACAAGTTTGTCTAGTGTTTTATACAAAATTTTATTAGGCTATTCACCCCCCTCTAGCCATTTAGGACCTTTCAAGTGGTATCAGAGCCGTGGTCACCGTTTTAGCAAGGAGTAACACTCTTGATTGCAAGATATGGCTACTATAGTGTTCAACCATGTTGGGGGAAAGCCACCTCACTTTGATGGTGAGAGTTCTTTTTGATCATTGGAAGAGAAAGATGACCATGTACCTTGGATCGATACATGAGAGAGTATTGAGGTGACGGAGAATGATTATGTCATTCTTGATCCTACCAAGCTCACCGATGAGGATAGAGCAAATCGGACCTGCAATCGAATGGCACTCAACACCATATACAATGCCATCGATGCAAAGATATTTGAGGGCATCAAGGATTTGGATCGTGCTAGTGAAGTGTGGACAAGGTTGAGTGAAACATATGAGGGCACAAAGGTTGTCAAGAGTGCCAAGCTATATGGCCTCAAGAGTGAGTTTGAGACCTTCAAGATGAAGGATGGTGAAACAATTCTTGAGATGTTTCACCGGCTACAAGTGATTGTCAATGATCTCAAGACCTTGGGCTACAAGACACAATATCAAGACTTTTACCACAAATTCTTGATTAGCCTACCTTCAAGATTCAAGATGTTGATCCTCATGCTACAAAGAGATGGGCTTGATTCAAAGAAGCCAAATGATCTACTTGGAGAGGTGTTGACATTTGACAAGTATGATCATGATGTTGATGCCAAAGAGAAGAAGGAAGACAAGAAGGTTGAGAAAAAGAAGGTTGTTGCATTCAAGGCATCCTCTACCTCAAACAAGGGCAAGGCAAAGGCACAAGAAGAAGAATGTGATGTATCCGGCCTAGAAGAGGTTGATGAAGCTCTTGCCTTGGTGGTGAAGAAATTTGGCACCATGCTCAAGTACAAGAGGAGATTTGGGAACTACAAGAAGAAGGACACTTCCAAGGGCAATGATGACAATAGGCTATGTTGGAAGTGTGATAGTCCCGATCATCTCTTTGAGGAATGTCCTCATAGGAAGGACAAGAAGAACAACAAGGACCGTAGAAGGGGCAAGAACAAGGCCACCTTCAAGCAAGGCAAAGACGGTGCATTTGTTGTGACTTGGGATAGTGATGAGTCCGAAGAAGAAGAAGAGGGCAAGGCTATGATGGCTCTAGTTGATCAAGACAAGCCTTCACTATTTGACTCATCCTCCGGTTCATGCTTCATGGCTAAGGCCACTAAGGTATATGATGAACCATCCTCTAATGAAGTAAAATATGATAGTGAGGAAGAATATGATGAATCAAATGAACCCACTAAAGATGAGATGTTTGAGGCAATGGAGTAAGCTAACATTGTTCTCATAGCTAAGGCAAAGGAATGTATGGCCTTAGAAAAGAGAGTTGCCTCTCTTGAAAAGAGCCTTAGGGAGCAAGAAGCATCCTATGAGTGTCTAAAGGAAGACCATGAGGAGCTTCAACTTGCTCATACAAAGCTTGAAAAAGCTCATTCCTTGCTAGTAGCTAAGAGTGACAAGGTTGTCTTAGTCTCCAAGAGGAATGTTGGTTCAACATGTGACATTATAGATGATAACCATTCGTGGTTGATGTTGAAGAACCAAACATACCCTCCACATCCACACCAACCCACTCTACCTCCACTAGTAGTGATGAAAAGGTTTTAGATTCATCATTATTAGTTGAGAATGAGACTCTCAAGAGAGTGGTGGATGAGCTCACCCACGCCTTGGGTAAGGCATCTGGTGGGGATGCCAAGTTGCTAAAGTGCTTGGGTAGCCAAAGATTTTCCCTTAACAAGGAAGGTCTAGGGTATATCCCCAAGAAGGGCAAAAGGCTTTTGTGACTCCAAAGCCTAGCTTTGTGAAGAGCAATGGTTCTTATTGCTAAAGATGCAAGCAAGTTGGGCATTTAGAGCAAAAATGCACTAAAATGAACACCAACAAGAAAGCAAACAAAGTGCATTCAATTTGTTTTGATTCATGCTATTTGCTTACCAAGAGGGAGAATGGTGTGAAGGAAAAGTTCATTGGTACACCAATTGTGGGACCAAAGAAGAAGTCCATTTGGGTGCCAAAGGCTTTGGTGACTAACCTCCAAGGACCCAAGCAAGGATGGGTACCTAAATCTCATTGATTTGTCTTGTAGGTGGATTACAAGTCCGGTGGGAGGCATTGGATTCTTGATAGTGGGTGCACTCAACACATGACCGGTGATGCTAGAATGTTCAACTCTTTTGATACAAGTTCAAGTGGTGGTAGTATCACATTTGGTGATAATGGTAGAGGCAAGATCAAGAGTCATGGCAAGATTGAGATTACAAGTGACTTGAGCATATCCAATGTGGCACATGTTGACAAGGTGAACTTCAACTTGCTCTCGGTAGCATAACTTTGTGACCTTGGTTTCAAGTGCATATTTGGGGTTGATGACATTGAGGTTGTAAGCATGAAAGATTCAAAGTTGATATTCAAAGGCTTTAGGCATGACAATCTCTATCTAGTTAATTTTGGCACAAGTGAAGCAAAATTGAGTACATGCTTGCTCTCCAAATCAAGCATGGGTTGGCTTTGGCATAGAAGGCTAGGACATGTTGGCATGAAGCAATTGAACAATCTTGTGAAGCACAACCTAGTGAGAGGCTTGGATGGAGTTGAGTTTGAAAAGGACAAGCTATGTGGTGCATGTCAAGCCGGCAAGCAAGTGGGCAACACTCATCCTAAGAAGAATTTCATGAGCACTTGCAAGCCATTTGAGTTGATGCACATGGATTTGTTTGGTCCAACCACATACACTAGTATTGGAGGCAATAAGTATGGATTTGTGATTGTGGATGATTTCACTAGATATACATGGGTATTCTTTCTCAATGACAAGAGTGACACATATTCCATCTTCAAGACATTTTTCAAGCAAGTGTGCAATGAATATGATGTTACCATCAAGAAAGTGAGAAGTGACAATGGTAGTGAATTCAAGAATACAAGAGTAGAAGAGCTTTGCAATGATTATGGCATTAAGCATGAATTCTCACCTACCTATACACCACAATCCAATGGCCTAGTTGAGAGGAAGAATAGGACTCTCATGGATATGGCAAGGTCAATGCTTAGTGAATATGATGTGAGTCAATCATTTTGGGCCGAAGCAATCAACACCGCATGCTACTACATCAACTGATTGTATTGTCATCCAATGATGGGCATGACACCCTATGAGCTATTGAATGGAAGAAAGCCAAGCATTGCTTACTTTAGAGTCTTCGGTTGCAAATGCTACATATTGAAGAAAGACACTAGATTGGGCAAGTTTGACAAGAAATGTGATGAGGGTTTCTTGCTTGGTTATTCCACTACAAGCAAGGCATATAGAGTGTGGAATAGCACTAGTGGTCAACTTGAGGAAGTGCATGATGTGGAGTTTGATGAAACCAATGGGTCTCAAGATGAGGAAGAAAATCACAATGATGTTGGTGGAACCCAATTGGTAGATGCAATGAAGAACATGGACATTGGACACATCAAGCCAACTCAAGTGATTGATGTTGATGATGACAAAGATCAAGTGCTTTCATCTCCAATGGGTCAAGCTAGTGGTTCTCAAGTGCAAGATCAACAAGATAGTACATCTTCTCAAGTGCAAAACACATCAAGTGAGCAACCAAGTTCAAGCAATCAACTACCAATACTCCAAAATACAAGTGTTGCTAGAGATCACCCAATTGATCAAATTGTTGGTGACATTACAAGTGGAGTGCAAACAAGAGGAAGACTTGCGGCATTTTGTGAGCACTTTGCATTTGTGTCACAAGAAGAGTCGGAGAAGATTGATGATGCCATGAAAGATGAAGAATGGGTATTGGCAATGCAAGAGGAGCTAAACAACTTTGAAAGAAATGAAGTATGAGAGTTGTTGGAAAGGCCAACCAACTATAATGTCATTGGAACCAAGTGGGTGTTCAAGAACAAGCAAGATCAAGATGGCATTGTGGTTAGAAACAAAGCAAGACTAGTTGCACAAGGCTACACTCAAGTTGAGGGTATTGACTTTTGGTGAAACATATGCTCCGGTGGCAAGATTAGAGGCAATAAGGATTCTATTAGCCTATGCATGTGCCCATGACATCAAGCTATACCAAATGGATGTGAAGAGTGCATTTCTCAATGGCTTCATCAATGAGCTTGTCTATGTTGAGCAACCTCCCGGCTTTGAAGATTATCATCATCCCAATCATGTTTACAAGCTAAAAAGGCATTGTATGGTTTGAAGCAAGCACCTAGAGCATGGTATGAGAGGTTGAGAGACTTCTTACTCAAGAAAGGCTTCAAGATGGGAAAGGCCGACACTACTCTCTTCACCAAGAAGATTTTCAAGGATTTGTTCATCTTGCAAATATATGTGGATGATATCATATTTGGGTCAACAAATCAAGCATATTGTGAAGAGTTTGCTAAAATGATGGCCAAAGAGTTTGAAATGTCTATGATTGGAGAGCTCACTTATTTCCTTGGACTACAAATCAAGCAAATGAAGAATGTTACATTCATTAGCCAAGGGAAATACATAAGAGACATGCTCAAAAAGTTTGAAATGCAAGATGCAAAGGGCATTACCACTCCAATGGGTACAAGTGGCACCTTAGATAAAGATCTCAAAGGCAACATGGTTGATCAAAAAGCTCTTTCGGTCATTGATTGGTAGTCTACTCTATATGACCGCATCAAGACCAGGATGTCATGTTTAGTGTATGTTTGTGTGCAAAATTCCAATCCTCACCAAAGAGAATGTCATTACAAGGCCGCAAAGAGAATATTGAGGTACTTGAAGCATACACAAGATGTTGGCTTATGGTATCCCAAGGGGTCTAGCTTTGAGCTTATTGGATATTAGGACTCCGACTATGGTGGTTGCAAGATCAATAGAAGAAGCACTAGTGGGACTTGTCAATTCCTTGGAAGATCTCTTGTCTCATGGTCTTCAAAGAAGCAAACAAGTGTGACACTCTCTACCGCCGGCCGAATATGTTAGTGAGGGGAGTTGTTGTTGTCAACTACTTTGGATGAGGTCCACATTGAAGGATTATGGATTTGACTTCAACAAAGTACCCTTGTATTGTGACAATGAGAGTGCTTGCAAGATGACTCAAAATCTGGTGCAACATACAATAACCAAGCACATTGATATAAGCTTAGAGAGCATCAACAACAAGGAGATATTGCAATCCATCCAATTCGTACCGAAGATCAACTTGCCGATATCTTTACCAAGCCACTTGATGAGAAGAGATTTTGCAAGCTTAGAAATGAATTGAACATTCTTGACTTCTCCAATATGAGTTGAATATGCACCCCACATATGTGACATGCCTCTCCACCGAGCCAAAGCAAAGGTGAAATTGTTTGACATGTCATCATGATATCTAAGGACTTGCTAGATCATCTAGACATACAACTTGTCCTTTAGGATTGCATTCATGGAAAAGCAATGAATTTCAATGTATATGTGCCATCACTATTGTCTTATATGCTTGATTGATCTAGTGATGACATATGACATGCTTGTGGGCTTGCAATCTCAAGTGTTGAATTTGAATTATTGTCAAATATGTGGTTCAACATAGACATGATAACCCTCTCTTGAGGTGTGAAGAAGCTTGTCTTTGGTTCAAGCCGAATTACATGTGTGGCAAGCTATCCAAATTTGACCAAATTTGAAAACTAATCTTTCCAATATCAAAAGAACCCGATCAATCCTTTTATGTCAATTGTTGACAAAGGGGGAGAGATTAGTGCATAAAGATTAGAAGGGGATCAAAATTTTTGGAAGCACACAAGTAGGGGGAGCAAGCTCATAAGCCATTTGTTGCATTTGATTGTGCACTAACATATGACTTGCTCTTGCACATGTATTTAAATTCCATATATACATGCTTGTGTGATGTATGCTAGTGGTACATTGATTGATGATTGATCAACTAGCATGCTTAGGTGGTATCTAGATATTTTGATTTCCGCTATAAATTCAAGTTACCTATGCTTATAATATGATCTCACGTGGTACCTTGAGTTTTTTTGATGAAATATCTAGTTATCCATGATGCTTGTATGGTGAGAAAGGCACAACTCGATTGGTATCACGCTTCAAAGGTCCATTCTTTCACCTTAAGCATCTTTTTGGTAACATGGCTCACTCCCCTAATTTCAATATTCATACATGTATGCAAAGCCTATACCAAACTCTAGGCATACATATAGGGGAGCTCATGCTACCAAAACCGAATTTATTATGTTTGTCCAATCCTATGATTGTAAGCAAAATGCTTGACAACCATGATAGGTTCAAAAACCCTTAATCATAAAATCTTTATGCGTGGGTTGTCACCAATTACCAAAAAGGGGAGATTGAAGATCTCTAGATTGGTTTTGGCTAATTGATGACATCCTTAGGACTAATCTCTATGCTAAGTGTCGATTTAGTTGGAGATTGGTCAAGCCAAGGTTTGTGCATGATGGTCATGGTGGATGGATCGAGATGATTCAATTGTTGATCAAGTGCATGACATGGCATGTTTCGAGGATCAAAATGGGCTCAAGGCAAAGGTATATCCATAGGGACATTTTGATTTTACACTCAAGACACCATAGAGGGTGTGAGTGATTATAGGATCGATAAGCCGTACTATAAAGAGGGGAAAACTATATTATATATATCGATCCTCATGTGCCTCTAGGTTCAAAATCAT
Source organism: Hyparrhenia diplandra (assembly GCA_015847255.1). Taxonomy (NCBI): domain Eukaryota; kingdom Viridiplantae; phylum Streptophyta; class Magnoliopsida; order Poales; family Poaceae; genus Hyparrhenia; species Hyparrhenia diplandra. The sequence goes on from JADLZK010003457.1 coordinate 91,026, forward strand.
TTGCATGCATTCTAACCTAGAGAGCTAACTCCATACTTGATGGAAAATGTTTTCAAAATGCTAACACATGGTGTCGGGGTGTTCTTCGACGTGTCGGCAACGAGAATCAAGTGACGGAAGTTGGTTCGAGCAAAGGCGAAGGAACGATTTACTAAACGACGGAATTTTCGCGAGATGCAGCTGACCGGACTCACCGACCGAAGCATGGAAAACCGATCGACGCACCGGTCACCGCTACCGATCAAAAATTCCAGAGAGCATGTTTTCTCGGCCGGTGGTCGACGGGTGACCGGACGCGATCGGTCGAAGCATCCGGCCGCGGCCGAAGTCGGATCGACACGCCGACCGACGCCGCTCGTGAGCTCGGTCAGCGGTTCAGGTTGGGGTTGTCGGCCAGACCGGATCCACCGACGGGACTCACCGGTGAGTCCTGGCTAAGGCCCCGGTCAAAGCTGATTTGAACGTGGTTTTCACCCCAACGGCCACATTTCGTGGTAGGGGGTATTTATACCCCTTTGGCCGGCTTGTAGAGGTCTCTTGGTCATTTTGAATCAACCCTAACACCTCTAGAGCTGAGCACTCATCCTCCTCCTCACTCCTTTGCTTGAGAGCATCCATTCTAGTGAGTTGAGGTGATTCAAGTGCACTTTGCTTTGATCTTTGCATCTAGTGGCACTTGTGGATCGTTGTGAGCCGGTTTTTTCTTGTTGCTCTTGGAGAGCACCACTCCTAGCCGGCTTGGTGATTCCGGAGGCGTTGGCAAGAGAAGGTGAATGTTCTTGGCCACCTCCGGTGATTTGTGAGAGGGTCACACACTCCTCGTCGGGAAGACAAAGTGTGAGTAATCTATTGCTCGTGTCTTGGGTACTTCTCATTTGCTTTGGGTTCAAGAAGCCTAAAGACATTTGGCTTGGAGTGAGCTCCACCTTGACCCACACGTTAAATCTTGTGTCTTGTGTCTCAGCGGAGATTAGCTTGAGGGTGCTCAAGTGAACTTCGGGTTAAATCTTGTGTCTCCATTTGTCTCGGTGATTGGCTCCAATTTGGTTATCATATTGTTGCATCCTTGGTGATTGGATTGACTAGCCTCGACATTGTGGTATATCACCTCTACACTCTTGCATTACTTTCATATATCTTGTGCTAGTGTAGTTTGAGTAGTCTTGCTTAGTTGCTAGAGAAATTAGCTTGTTCACCTAGTGGTAAAGTAGTGACATAGCCATTGTGTGTGAACTAGAGATCATAGCAACTAGAATTGTCAATACGAGGCTTGCCGACAAGTAGAGCTAGAGCAAACACGTTTATCGCCTTTTGTTATTCTAACAAGTTTGTCTAGTGTTTTGTAGAAAATTTTATTAGGCTATTCACCCCCCTCTAGCCATTTAGGACCTTTCAGTCGGTTATGATGGAGGTCGGGACATTTAAAATGGTGGAAGATGTCGGTGAAGAACTTGTCTGTCTCCTGTGACCTCGCGGCGTGAGATAGGCATGACCTCGATCCACTTGGTGAACTTGTCGATGGCGACGAGGAGGTGTGTGAAGTCGCCGGGTGACCTTGTCGAGCCCCCCCGCACCGCGAAGGGCCAAGTAATGGGGATCGCCCGGGAGGGCCTAGGCGGGGAGATGCGCCCGCTTGGTGAAGAATCGGCATCCTCACGCGCACGACGATCGATCGTCGGTGGCGACCGTCGGGCCGCAAGAAACCCTGCCCGAAGACATTGCCCACGAGCCAGCGGGGGCCACATGGTGCCTGCATTCTCCGGCGTGTATCTCCTTCACGAGCTCCTGTCCTTCCTCGAAGGTGATGCAGCACTGCAGTATTCCCGACGTGCCTCGTCTGTAGAGCTCATGCTCGATGATGACATAGGACTTAGCTCAGCAAGCGATGTGCCTAGCCTCCTCCTTCTCTGCAGCACCCCGCCGCCCTTTAGCCACCCAAGATAGGGACCCCCGGTCGGGGCTTAGGGGCCTCAGGCTCGGGACGGCGAAGACCTTAGTGCCGACGGTCGATTTCCATCGGCGAGCTCGAGCTCGGTGGAATCTCGACCTTGTCGGGAAATGGCACGAAGGGAGTCTTGGCTGGATCAATACGCGAGCTTGAGCTCTCGCCCCTCGAGTCGAATTGAGGGGGATGTACTGGTCTTGGGCGAACACACCTGGCGGGACCTGCTTGTGGTCCGACGCGAGCTCGAGCTCTCCGTTGTACTGATGGTGGACGTGCTTGAGCTCGAGGCCGTCGAAGTGCTCCTCGAGCTCGCGCACCTTCCGGTAGTACGCCGACCATCCTTGGGTTGACGAATTGGCTTCCTTCATGACCTGGTTGGCGATGAGGCGGAGTCCCCCGAACCTCGAGCCGCTGATGCCAAGCTCGGTGGCGATGCGGAGCCCGTTCTCGAGGGCCTCGTACTCGACGACATTGTTGGATACAAAGTGAAGTGGAGGCGGATAGAGTACCTCATGCGCACGTTGCACGGCGAGACAAAGACCAGTCCAGCCCCAAGTCGTACTTCTTCCAGAGCCGTCAAAGTAGAGGACCCAATACTCGCTGTTGTCCGGCTTGGGTGATAGCTGCGTCTCGGTCCACTTGGCCACGAAGTCCGGAAGCACCTAGGACTTGATGGCGTCTCTCGTATGCGTCACGAGATGTCGGACCCCATGAGCTCGATGCCCCACTTGGCGAGACGCCCCGCGGGCCTCGGGCTGCAGATGTCCTCGCCGAGTGGGGAACTTGAGACGACGGTGATTGGATGCGCGTCGAAGTAGCGGCGCAGCTTGCGCCACGTGATCGGCGGGGTGTAGGCGAAGCCATCGGAGCTGCGGGTACCGGTCTTGTGTCGGAGAGGACCTCGCCCGACGGCGGTAGACCGGCGTTGTAACGCAGAGCGCATGTCCTTCTTCGCCTCTGCCACGAGCACTGTGTTGATGACCTGTGAAGTGGCCGATATGTAGAGCAAAGATCGTTTCATCCGGCTTTGGGCGTGAACATGGGTGGGTTGGTTAGGAGCTCCCCTCAGGAGTCGAGGGTGGCCTGTGCCTCATTGGTCCGGGCAAAGCGCTCCCGACTTCTTTAGGAGCTTGTAGAGCGAGAGGCTTCGCCGAACCGTGCTATGAATCAACTCAGCGCGGCAAGGCATCCTATAAGCCGCTGCACGCTTTTAACATTCTTGATCGGGCCCATGTTTCGAATGGCCTCGACCTTCTCGTGATTGGCTTCAATACCGCGTTCGGATACTATGAAGCCAAGGAGTTTCCCTCAAGGGACCCCAAAGACGCATTTTCCGGATTGAGCTCCACTCCGAACTCGCGGAGCTTGCTGAAGACTTGCTCGAGGTTGGGGATTAGCTCCCTATACGCCCGTCTTGACTACGATGTCGTCGACGTATGCTTTAATGTGCTTCCCGAGAAGCTCTTTGAAGACTTTCTACATGCACATCCGGAAGGTGGCGCCGCCGTTTTTTAGCCCGAAAGGCATGGTCACGTAGCAGAACACGCCAAAGGGAGTGATGAAGGAGGTTGCGAGCTGATCGAGCTCGTTCATCGTGATCTGGTGGTAGCTGAAGTAAGCGTCGAGAAAACGAGCGCCTCGCACCGGGAGGTGGAGTCAACGATTTGGTCGATGCGCGGCAAAGGAAACGGATCCTTTGGGCATGCCTTGTTGAGACTCATATCATCAACACACATTCTCCATTTCCCATTCTTCTTCTTAACTAATATAGTGTTGGATATCCACTCGGGATGAAGCACGTCCTTAACAAAGCCCGCCGCTAAGAGCTTATCTATTTCCTCGGCAATTGCCTGCCGCCTGCCGTCGTCGAAGTGCCGGAGCCGCTGCTTCACCGATCGAGAACCGGCCTTGATGTTTAAGGAGTGCTCGGCGAATTCCCTCGGTATGCCGGGCATGTCCGAGGGTTTCCACTCAAACACGTCGAGGCTCGCGTGAAGGAAGTCGACGAGCTCGCTTTCCTATTTGGGAGTGTGCTCGGCACCGACCCGAATGGTGCGCCCTCCTCGTCGACAGCCACCGTCTTGGCGTCCTGGTCCGGCTCGAAGGAGCCGGCCGCTTTCTCAAGCTCGCGGATGAGCTCGTCGCCTTGTTGGATGCGCTGGATGCCTTCTTGAGCTCGTTGGAGTCCTCCGCCTGGACCCATGCGAGCATCTCGGGGACGAGCTTCCCGGACTCAATGATGGCGTCGGCGTACTGCACGGCCTCCTTGTCGCAGCTTGAAGGCGCGCTCGAAGGTGGTGTTGACGGTGATCACGCCCCTTAGCCCGGGATCTTGAGCTTGAGGTACGTAGTTGGGCACGGCCATGAAGTTCGCGGGTAACACAACCGGCCAACACGCATGGTACGCGCTTCTGAAGGGGAGCACCTCGAAGGTGAGCACCTCTTTGTGGAAGTTGCTCGGTCGCCGAAGGTGACGGGGAGGTCAATCCGCCCGAAGCGGGACCGCCGCTTCCCCGGCACAACCCGTGGATGGGGTCCGCCGAGGGCTGGAGGCGAGCTCGCGTGATGCCGAGAACCACCATGGTGTCGATGTAGAGGAGGTTGAGACCGTTGCCGCCATCCATCAGCAGCTTGCCTAGGCGCTTGGTCCCGACGATGGGGTCGACGACGAGCGGGAACCGCCCCGGATGAGGGATGTGCACGGGGTGGTCCTTCTTGACGAAGGTGATGGGCGCTTCGGACCACTTGAGGTAGGAGGGCGCGGGCAGGCTCGGTAAAGCAGGACCTCACGCCGCGGTGAAAGCTTCGGCGCTTGCACTCGTGACGCCGGTGGTCCCCGAAGACGACGTTGACCGCGCCATCCTCGAAGAAGACGTCCTTGTCGCCGCCCGCCGGGCCGATGTTGTCGCTGCCCGCCAGGGCGGTGTCGCTCTCCCCCCGCCGTCCGGTGACGAACTTCTTCAAGAGATTGCACTCCTTCAGCATGTGCTTGACTGGCCTTCCGTGGTTGGGGCAGGGGAGCTTGAGCATCTTCTCGAAGTAGTCCTTTGAGGCATTCGGCCTCGCCACCTTGGCGCCCGCCTTCTTCATATCGACCACCGCCATGAAGTCGCCCCTCGTTATGGTGGTGCTTGTTCTTGTTCTTCTTCTTGGGCCGCGACGCCGACCCATCGCCGCCCTCGCCGGGCGACCTTCTCCTTGCCCTTGCCGGTGGTGCCATGGAGGATCAAGGAGATGGCCTCCTCTCCCCAAGATGGTTCGTGGCGAGGCGGAGGAGCTCCTTGGCCGTCTTGGGCTTGCGGATGCCGAGCTCACGGATGAGCATTTCACAGGTTGTGTCGAAGGTGAAGGCGGTGATGATCTCCGTGTCGGTGGTGTCGGTGAGCTCATTGCAGAGCTTGAGAAGCACCGGATGTAGTCGCAAGATGCTCTCATTCTTCCACCGCTTGCGCCACGGAGGTCCCACATGTTGCCGGGCGGGAGTAGGTTCCCCGAAGTTGCCGACTAAGATGTCGCGGGAGGTCGCGCCACCGCCGCCGATCGACTAAATGGTAAATGCTTGAGCCATGACCGAAAGTGGTGTCGGGCCGAGGTACGGGAAGGTTGCGGATGATGAAGAGCTCATCGGCGTTCCTTCGGACCTGGCACGTGAGGCGGTAGTCCTCGAGCCACATGCTGGGGTCCGCCTCCCGCTTGTACTTCTCGGACGGAGGCCTGAGCGCGAAGCGTTTGGGGGAACGGGCGCTGGCCGCGGACCCGGGAGCCGAAGACCCGGTCGCCTCCCATCCGTAGACGTATTCGCCGCGAGCCCTCGAGCCTCGAGTGTCGCGAAATGGCCGGGAGCACGCCGGTCATCTCCTCACCGGCAAGGCCGGGCCCGGCCGCGGTCCTCCCCCGGCCCGCCGTAGCGACCTCCCCTCCTCCTACTATAGGAGCGAGCCGAGGCGGTCGCCGCCGCGCCGGCCGCCGCCGCGGGTCCGGGCTCGGCAGCTGGTCGCTCCTCCGGGCCTCTCGCCGGCCATCGAGCCTCCGCAGTATCTCAAGACGCCGCGTTCTCGCCGACCGACGTCGTGCATGAACTGTGGGGAATCGCGTCGTGCCGGCCTAGGCTGGAGTGAGGGCTCAGGTTCTCCCATAGCTGGCGTGGGGAGATGCCGAGCCTCCATCTCGTCGCTTCCATGGCTTTCTCGATGAGAGACCTCACCGTTTTGACTCCGTTTTGCCTCGCGTCCCTCGTGCCTCGTGGAGGTCGTAAGAATACAGAGGCGGTGGTGAGGTTCTTCGGGTTGCCCGTCAAGACGGGCGGAGGTCATCCGCCGGCCGATGCGGCAAGGCGCCCTCCCGTGAGCTTGAGCTCGCTGTCGCCCCTCCCTCCTCCGCGAGGAGTGCCTCACGCTCCTCGCGATTCGCCGCCTCCCTCGAGGCGCCGTGGGACCGGGCTGCGGGGCGCCGTTCGATCCATGCGGCTCGCCCCGTGTGCGGGTGTGCCGGAGGACTCGCCCGGCCGTGGTCGCCGCGCACCACCCCGGGGGTATGGCACATGTAGCACTCGTGGGCGTGGTCGCGACCCGCTGTGCTCAGCCGCCGAAGCGCGGCCTTGATACCCGCCATCCCGAGCTCGCTGTTCGGGCTTCTGGTAGGACGGAGCCGCCCCGCCCCGGGTACATCTCAGTTTACATGATGAGGAACTCGGTGGTGGAGAGCGGCCCCGGCCCGTGAGTTGCGTGACGACGTTGGCGATGGAGAAGGTGACGCCGCTGAAGAGCTCCCCCGACTCGCCGGGGCCCCGATGATGCGGGAGCAGGTTTGCAATGCCGGGCGAAGAAACGGTCGGGCCACCGCTACCGGGCGCGCCAAATGTCGTGGTCGTATACCATGGTCACGCGAATCGGCGCTAGTGTATGCTAAGATGACCTAACTCAAGAGACAGTGACATGGGGTTTATATCTTTTTGGTTCGGGCTACCGAGCTCCCAATTCTCGGTGTTTGCACTATTCGAGCTCAAAGGCTCGTACCGAGGCTAGTACAAGCGAGTCGAGAGAGGGAGATGAGCTCCCAGGTCTCTATGGATGTGTGTGTGTTGAAGGCTTGTATGCTTGAGAGCTTGCCTCCTTCCGATGGCCAAGGGCCCCTTTTATAGTCGCAAGGGGGATACATGGAGGCCATCAAGAGGAGGACTTCGAATGAGAAGGGACACAAAGTTGAAGGGGTGAAAGGTAAATAGGTATCGGTTCTGTGTGGCACGCCGACCGCTTGGCCGTGCGCAGACGCCGTCGCCGCCGCACATCGCCGTAGCCCGGCCGCCCGGTCTTGTAGAATACATAGGGGCGGCTCTGATTCCCGACGTCCCGTACGCCATGCCGCCGAGCTCTAAGCTCCGTGGTCAGGTGTGGAGGAGCAGCGAGCTCGCGAACGCCGTAATAGTCGTCAAAACGTCTCATCACCCTCTAGGCACGCGCCGCTATCCATTCCAGTGCCTGCGGCGGCGCTCGCCTCGATGTAAATGCGGGTACGACATGTCGTAGGGGAATGTGTGGACAGGAGAGTTTCGCCGGAGAGCTCAACAAATATCGCCGGGTCGCATTTGTCTTGTAGCTGTTGTCTGTTGTGTTTGGCGCGGCTCGGGTGTGGTCCGGCCGCACCCGCCCGCGTATGCCTCTCCGAGAGATCTCATCCTCCCCGTTGATATCCCGCCGCAGTTCGTAGCTCCCGATAGGTATCCGCGGCGCAGCCGCCGGTCGGGCGCCCGCGGTATGGGCTTTCGTCGGGCGCCCGCTCGACACCGCACGGATGTGAGAGCTCGTTCGAGATGGAGAAGTGCTCGCGTAAGCCGAGCTCGAGCTCGTGCAAGGTTAGGGAGAGCTCGCTATCGTTGGAGCTCGTCCGAGGCGGAAGGTTGTCGATGAGCCGAGCTCGAGCTTCGCACGAGTTGGGGGAGAGCTCGTCGATGGGCTTGACCGGCCGTCATCGGGCCTTTGTTTCGAATTAGGCCTGTTTTATGATATCCGAATATCGGTGTTCCACACACACTTTTACAAATCTCCCTCCCACCTCTCCCATGGTTGGCACCTCGCGGTCCCTTGAATGCATCCTATGGACCAGATTAGAAGTTTGCATGATTTGCGCTTAGATATATTCCCCACCCTTTCATCCCACAATAACTTTCTAGAAATTTTCAGACAAATTAAGGATGCTAGCAAAAGACACATGTACACTCACCCTTTTCTTTTCCGAAATCTCTTGAATTTTATTTTGAGACCACGCCTAGCATGTCGAGTTAGGAGGAAGTGTTAAATGTTTATGTCTCTACTTTTCAAATTATAAATCGCTTTGACTTTTTGATTTATCTATTTTGCTATATACCTAGACAAGTTATGATTATTATTAGATGCGTATCAAAAATAGAGGTACTAAAAAGTCAAAGTGATTTATAATTCATAATGACTTATAATTTAAAACAAAGGAAGTATTTTTTTTTTAGACAAATAGATTTCTAGGGATGGCTTTTGTTACCTACTGTCTCTGAAAATATTTCGGACACTCTAGAAACACCTGTATAAAGACAACTTGGGTGGGTATGTTTTTTTTTTAAAGAAAACAAAATAGATCCAACAACTATATTATCGACCTGGCAATAAGATCCTACTTTAATTGATTGCGTATTTTAATTTTAATGAGCAATTTTAAAAATATATTATTTTATATCAGCTGCGTCTTGTGGTGATTAATGTGAAGGCTTTGCTGAGGATCTCTAGTTAACAATATTGAAATATTGAAACTGTTTTATGTGACAAAGTCTAGACCATCCACCACAACAGAATCTATCAAACATGATTTCCTTACCCCAAAGAGTTAGGGGCTCCTTTGGATCCATCATTCCCCTTGGGCATGGGAGGGGATTGAGGGGAAATTTAGTTCGATTCCTCCTTAATCCCCTCCAATTCTAAAGACGAACGGTTGAACAAAAACTAGCCCTATCATAAACTTTACCCCCAAACAGTCGAGGATTGGAAAAAATGTCATTTTCCAACTGTTGTTGCGTTTTTGTAATATTGTTATTGTGGTTATTATTTAGCAATATGCATACATAATAGTGTACGTTGAGTTATGTTTTCAAACTAATCGTTGCTATATAAAAATGCTCAACAAAGAAATAAATAAAACTGCCCTCGAGAAGCAAACTGTATACGCACCTTTTGCCCCTCAAGAAGCTTGCCGAGTTTTCCCTCCAGTTTATTATCATCCAACTTGTCGATTTCATCCAGGGCCGCCGCTTCCTTTGATTTCTTCCTCTTTATCTATTTTGGCCTTTCACGATCTGCTCAACCACACGCTTGAGCAGCGGCCTGAGGTCTCTGCCGGACTCGAACGCCTGAGACACCGACACCATCGCCTGCCACGGGAACTCCGCTTCCAGCCGCCGGCACACCTCCATGGCCAGCGTCGTCTTGCCAAGGCCTCCGAACCCCACGATGGAAAAGACGGCCATGCGCTCCGCAACCTCTTCGCCAACCGGCGCCTTCAGCCGCGCAGTCAGGGCGTTAGCCTGGTTCTCGATGCCAACCAACCGGCGGGGGTCGGCGTTGTCGTTAGCAGGAGTGGGCGACGACGCTGCCGACATGGGGACTGCAGGTAGCAAAGGAGGGGACCGGCGCAGCGCGTCTCGGTTGACGCCGAACCGCGCCTGACGCTCGCTGATAGCGAGGGTGCGGGCGCGCAGGGCTCTGATCTCACAGGCGAGACGGCGGCGAGCCGGGAGCGTCCGGAGCAGACGTCCGAGCCAGGCGGGTAAGCCGTCGTTGGCCCTGGATCTGATGCGGAGTGTGTAGAGGTCGATGCAGTCCTCAGCGTCGCAAGCAACCATCCGCAGCTGCCTCATGCACACCTGGACGAAGCGGTCCACGGCCCCTTCCTCTGCCTCGGACTGCATGATGAGGAGGGCATTGATGGCGTCGAGCTCATCACGCAGCTCAGCGACCTCGCCGCCGACGCCACGGAGCTGCTGGTACTCTGAACTCAGCAGCTGGCCGACGTTGCTCAGCAAGGTTTGCGCCGTGCCCTCCATAGCCGACATCTCTCTGTCTCTACATGTCCGTGTAAGGGTACCTCTATTGTGGAGGTTGAACCAAACTGACACACCGGGATTCCCGGCCTCGTTTAGATGGTAAAATATTTGCCAAAAACAATATTGTAACCCCTGTAGCACTCCTGTAGCACTTTTGTTTGTATTTGTTAAATATTGTCCAATCATGTACTAACCAGGCTCAAAAGATTCGTCTCGTGATTTACAACAAAACTGTGTAAGTAGTTATTTTTTTTACCTACATTTACTGCAAGTTTTTGGCAAAACTTTAGCCATCTAAGAGTGTGTTTAGTTGGTGAAATATTTTGGGTTGGACTACTGTAGTATTTTTTGTTTTTATTTGATAATTATTGTTCTATCGTGGACTAACTAGGCTCAAAAAGATTCGTCTCTCGTACTTTTCAGCTAAACTATGCAATTTATTTTTTTATTTACCTACATTTAATGCCCCATGTATGGGGTAAGAGATTCGATGTGACGGGTACTGTAGTACTTTTTGGGATCACTTTTAAGACTAAACATAGCCTGAACAAGGCCTCGCTTCATGCTAAATCGATGTGTCGACATGCACGGAAATAAATAAATCAAAATGCAGTTCTCTTCTCTCCTCTCCCATGGGTAAGTTGCTTGTATGCACACCAGCCCCGCGCTTATTTTATTCTGTTGGTTCAACCGCCTCGCAACGCTTTGATTTGAAAAACCGACAATCATGGTTGGGCACACTGAAGTGTCCTCGGTTTGCTTTTACCCTGCCCACTGTTCGCTTTCTGCATACAATCGGAGGTGACACACTGAATGTAACAAGAAGAGAGAAGATCCAAGCGCTCAGCAGAGAAGCAATGTGCCGCACAGCCGTCGTTTCAGTTGAGGTCGGGGAGACATTTATGCTGCTGGTCGGGACACTGAAGGAGTAGTGGTAGTGAGTACTCCCTCTCTCTCATGAAGTTCGCCGATTTTTGACTTTTAAACTTCATGTTTGACCATCCGCCTTATCAAAATATTTTTATACAAATCATAAAATAAATTAACCAATATTCAAGTATCTTCATTGATAAAATAAGTCGTAATAAAATAAATTATATTTGTGCAAAAATTTGAATAAAACGAAGCATCGAATAAGATGACACGGAAACCAGGGGTGACAAACTCAGTGAGACGGAGCGAGTAGGTCTCGGTCTCAGAACTCGACCCCATGGAACCAAGAAATGGAGCGTCCCTCATGGCGGCCGCGACCGGGGAAGGTGCGCCGAGCTCTGTGGTCTGTGCCAAACGCCATGTGCGGCTCCTCGTTGAGGCTGTCAACTTGTCAAGTGAAACCGAGTATCGAGACCTTCTACGCCAACGGACAGACAAGCGTTGAGTTTTACCAACAAATTAATGAGACTAGACTTCGCAAATCAAGCAGTCGCGTGGTTGGCCTGTTCGTTCCCGCGGCGGCCGCGACTGGGGAAGGTGCCTCGAGCGCTGTGCCCAGCGCCGCGAATGTGGAAATTTTGCTGAGCACATGCTCCTACGCATGTAAGTATGCAACCATTGGATGCTCTTTTGAGATCTGTGCCAATTTGTACAGCAACTCGTATTTTCTTGGATTTTTCTGTATTTCCTCTGACAGCTGAACACTTTTTTTCTCTGCTCCTGTCCTGTCTCTCCCACGCCTGCCATCTGCACTTTTTTTTTTAGTATACTCCCTCTGTCCAATAGAGTTCGTCGCTTTTAACTTTTGAATTTCATGTTTGACCATCTGTTTTATTTAAAATATTTATGCAAATCATAAAATAAATTAATTAATATTCAAGTATCTTCATTGATAAATTAAGTCGTGAATAAAAATAAATTATATTTGTGCAAAAAATTTGAATAAGACGAAGCATCGAATAAGTTGGCACGAAATCTAGGGTGACAAACTCTGAACGGAGGGATTATGCGTGTGCATTTATGTGGATCAAAATTTTTTAAATAATGAAATATAATTCCGGCCTCTACAAGTAACACACAGTCAAAGCCTCTGCGTGACCACACACAGCCATTATGTGGATCAATTGATCAAGCTGTAATTAAGTAAGGTGGTAACAACCTAGGGAGCGAGTGGTTTGGAGTTACTTCTCATTCTCAGATCCGAACGTACGTGCGTACACATTAGAGCAATTGTTACAAGTGCTTGAATCATCAGGCCACGATCCTGTTGGATTTAGGTGGCTTGCTGCTTTCATGCATGACACGTTCATATTCCGCAAAGTCGCAAGCTGTGGCGTAAGAAAAGGGCACCACGATTAGGCGAGCCACCGCGCATAAACGAATTGGGTCTCCATACGTCTATATGCTCCTAGATAGGTATGAACCAATCAGTTGCCAATTATTGTGACGTGCAACCAAACATGTTTGTGTGTGCGCGTGGGGTGGGGGTATATATGGACATGCAGCCTGGAGCCCGGCGGCCCAGCCCGAGCAGCACGGCCCGCCCGATGCACTAGGCGTGCTTGGGGCGCCCGGCCCTGGCCCGCGGCATGGCACGGGCACGGCCTGGTCGAGTACGCAGAGTCCGATGGTGACCCGGTGGCCCATCGCGGCCTGCTAAAATTCCGTGCCATGACCATGACCGATCCCAAAATCCTATCCCCGAAGTCCCGACGCTACCGCACTCGCTTTCCCGCGACTCGATCGCGTGAGCGTGAGTCGCGAATGGGAAGACACATTGTGTCTGCCCTCCCGCCCCCCGCCCCGGCTCGGTCCGCCGATCGCACTCCCAGATCCCCTAGCCCCTGTAGAGGAGAGCCGGGAGGCGGAGCAAAGGCGCTGAGGCGGCCGCCTGGGGGCAAGATCTGCATCTCCCTCACGGGGCGCAGATCGGCTACGGCGGGCGGCGCTCCCTTCGGGCGAGCTCCAGACTCCACCGCCTCCCGTGCGTAAGGCGGCCGCCGCCCCCGTGCTTCCTTCTCCGCGGCTCCCCGGAAGCCGCCAAGACGTCCGCCGCTTCCACGGGTCGTGCCTGGGCCGATCCAAGACAGCACGGCGCCGGCACGGCACGGTGTCGGTACGCCGGCACGGCGCCGACAAGACGAGCTCCGCACGCACGATGCCCATGTATAGTGTGTGTGTGTGGGGGGCGTGTTATAAGTGAGACATGAGTAAACGATGAAGTAAACAAAGATTGAACCACAGGGACACAAGATTTAACGTGAAAAAACCCTCCTAACGTGTGAGAGTAAAAAACCACGGGCGCCAGCCAGCAACACTTCAAGATATCAAGAATCGGGTTACAACGCCATATGGCGGCTTACAAGAGAGAAAGAATAATTGTGTGTTGTTTCCAGGAGGACTGGTCCAAATATATAGGGAGGGAAACTCCCTACCTCCACATAACCTAGCAATATAGTACTAATTGATGTCGCTCCGCCTTCATCTTTAAACGGGCCTTCAGTAGTTGGCAGCCCATTATGAATTTGGAACATATTCCAACAAACTCCACCTTGAGACAAATTCCTCTTGTAGCATAAATCAACACCATCATCCTGAACATAACAAGAAAAAATACTTCTGGCACCACATAGCCTCTTGGGCTAATTAATTAAACCAAATAAGTTTGAGCACAACTCAAACTTAGCAACAGGAACAACCTTTGTCATCATATCGCCAGGATTATCATGAGTACTGATTTTGCATACCTTTTACTTACCATCTTCGATCACATCACTAACAAAATGATACTTGATATCAATGTGCTTAGTCCTCTCATGGAACATCTGATCTTTGGTAAGATAAATGACACTCCGATTGTCACAAAGTACATATTAATGCAAGAATCAACTCCACACACTCAGTACAAACCTTTTCGCCAAAGTAATTTCTTGCACGCGTCGGCAATAGCCATGTACTACCTCGCCCAAGAGTAGACAACGCACCACAGCATCGTAAAGTAGCTCTCCAACTCGAGCACAACCGCCAACAAAGTGAACACATAACCCGAAGAGTTCTCCTCTTGTGCGGATCATCAGCAAAGATAATCGTAATCCACATAGCCAATAAGACCCTTATCGGTTACGCCAAATCGCAACCAAGCATCCGCTATGCCTTTGAGGTACCCGAAAATCCAATCGAATCTGCCTCCAATGTTCTTTACCGTAATTAGACATATATCTACTAACCAAACTCATAACATATGACAAAACGGGACGAGAGCAAACCATGGCATACATCAAGGACTCAACAAAGACTAGCATATGGAACTCACGGACACGTACTCAATCTCTACATCCGTACTAGGACACCCTGTGCGGTGATAATTTAAAGTGAGGTGCGATAGGAGTACTAATAGACTTTGCATGATGCATGCTGAAATGTCAAGAACTTTCTTAATATAATTTCGACTAAGAAATAACAAACCAGATTTTACGTCTCTAGTAATTTCCATGCCTAAAATTTTTTAGCAAAGACCAAGATCTTTCATGTCAAATTCACTACTCAATAATTTCTTCAATTTAGCGTTTTTGACTTTACACTTGGCAAAGAATCAACATATCATCAATATATAACAGCTAGATATATAGGTGATCCATTAACATGCTTGATGTAAACACATCTATCATATTTAGATCTCTCGAAAACCATGTGACCGTATAAATGAATCAAACCTTTTATTCCATGAAGAGGGGACTGCTTCAAACCATACAAGGATCTCTTCAACTTGCAAACAAACTTCTCCTTGCCAGGCACCATGAACCCTTCAGGCTGGTCCATGTATATGTCCTCCTCAAGTTCTCCATGCAAGAACGCAGTCTTGACATCTAACTGCTCAAGCTCAACATCATGTGAAGCAACAATACTAAAAATGTAACGGATTGTGCTATGCTTTACAACCGGGAGAACACATCATTATAATCAACACCAGGAATTTGATGGTAGCTTTTTGCTACTAACATTGCCTTATACTTTGGAGACTCACTTGGAGATTGTTGACACCTGTTATAGCATAATATTAATAGTCAACTAAATATGAAATAAGGGCGTAAAATGAATATCAACATAGACTAGGGGCTTAACTAACATAATTCCACGAGCTTTGGTGATTTATATCTTTTTAGGGACTTAACAGATAAATGCAGAGAAGAATGGAGAAAGTTCTGGAATATACATCTCATACAATGACGGACCTTGACCGTGAAGTAACTCGACCCAAAATGTGGACTAAAAACACTCTAGAAGGTACGAGTAAGACACCGTAAGAAAGATGGCTCGATTGGGCCACAAGACCTGGAGGCCACAAGACCCAGCCGGCCGCAAAGCTACTATCCAAACCAAAAGCCCATCTTCGTAGGTCGGTTTGTAACCCGACTTTGAGGTTGTATCTACACCGTTGCCAAGGTCGGTTTGATCCAAGGGCAATCATTCATCGCCAAGGCCTATATAAGAAGACCCCCTGACCCCAGGGTGAAACCCTAATTCATTCTATCTCATTCTATTCATTATCTCTCAGTTGTAGAGGTATCCCAATGTAAGGATAACCTCTCTCTGGGATTAGTGAATTAGAAGTAGATTAGAAGAAGATTAGCCATGTAACTAGAAGTAGATTAGCTATGTAATTAGAACTAGATTAGATCTAACTTAGATCTAATCAAGAGTAAAAGGAGAGCGGAGCTATGCTCCTGTTCTGGAGATGTCTACAGAGTATGGTATGTCTTTGTATCTTCTCTACATAACTTATGATTCACATATTTATCTTCTCTATTTACTTCCATGACTTTCATATATGGTTAGTATAGTTGTTATATTTTTGCATGGGATCTCCGCTCGTATTGAGTGCTCTAATTATCATATGTGATTAGAGTAGTAATCGATAGTGTAGACTTGGTGTCTAGGCTATAGGTTACCCGAGATTGCTTCAATCCCACGGATAGTTGTGGTAGCCCCTGGGGGTGATAGCTCTGTAAGGCCTTTGTAGTCCACCACGTTCGGGTTGGTGTTTTCGTAGAGCTTTTGGCAGCCTTCTCCCAACTACCTTCTTCCCAGTCTTTCTCGAGAGTTGGGACGGATCTGCTACTCTAAAGTGTATTAGTATGATTGCTAACATAGAACCTAAGTAATAGAGAAGAACATAGAAACCTTGATCTCTCTCTTTGACCTTTTGATTAGTTTAGTTATTCTTTGATATTTTAGGTAGGTTATTATTTTATGCTTTCTTATCCTTTAACAATTACCCCTCACTATAGTCTAGTGGTTTGCTAAGTTAGTGGATACATGATTGTGACTTATTAGATTCTTTAGCCAAAGCTTCCCGTGGATACAATACTCTAGAATACTCATCCTAGGGAAAAGCTACAATGGTAGGTGTTATGCGCTTGCAGTAATCCTTCATATTCTTTTAGCACTTAACAAATGCCAACAAGCTTTTTTGGCGATTCGTAGGGGAAGCAATTGGCCTAAAGATTCTAATGATGATCATGATGTCTGCTAATTAGTGTATCACTAGCTTTAGTAGGTGTTGGTATTTGTTATGCCCACAGAAATATTTATAACTTGTATAATCCGCAAGCGCACGGATACCGGTGAGCACTTCACCGAGGGAGGAGGGTTTGAAATATCGTATCCACAAGGAGAATGGTGTGAGGGTAACGAAGCTAATAACTAAACCGTGAGGTATGACAAGAAGGATGGAGGGGATAAAGAGTTTAAGAAGATTTCTATGGTTGTCTAGTTCCTATCCTTGTAAGCCATGTTGATATTGTCTTATGGGGAAATGATTCAATGGGATAGACATTTGCAAAGAATGTCAACCCCAAGCCAAGGATCCTCGCCAAAGCCTATCCAACGGGATGTGGACTACAAAGAGTTAACGCAGCTATAAGTCACCTACGTTAGTTACCACACTCCGGGAAGGTAGGGTGCATCCACAAGTAACCTTGGTCTTAGCACCACGCCTAAACCTACAAGCCTACCCCTCTAATCTATAGGGTCCTACTGATTAAAAGTACTCAAACAAGAGTTAAGTAACCTAAGAACAATAAGAACAATATTACTTACTCAAATAAGAGGTCGATCCGCCATGAAGTCTTAGAACCAAGCTCCAATGAAACTTGATCCCGGAGGTACAAGATGTAGAGGAGTCACCGACATGCAGTGCTTCCTCCAAAGAGCTCATGCCTTCACCCTCGCTCTAGATCTCTAAAATAGAACTAGCTCGCTACTCTCGCAGAGGGAGCCATTGATCTAGATCTCTCAACTTGACTCTTGCTCCTCAACTCAACTCTAGGTCTTCTAGTTCTACATGGTGTTCTAGTTCTAGTTCAAGTTCTAGTTCTAATTCTAGTTCTAGAGAGGAGAGGTTAGGTCTCTGGCCGTTGAATGGTGAGTTGAATGAATTCGAATGAATTAGGGTTTCACCCTGGGGGTAGAGGGTCTCCTTATATAGCTCTAGGCGATGCACCAGCCCTTGATCAAACCAACCTTGAAAGACGGCCTAGATTGCTCCTCAATGGCGGTGCTGAACCGACCTTAAACGGGAGGTCGGGCGGGGGGGCCCCATTGGCGGCGACCGCGGTCTGGGCCCACGGCGGCTGACGGCCCACCATATTCTTTGAGCCCAAGCCACCACGGTTGCGTAGATCTTTTCGATAGCTTTCCAAAGAGGGGTGGTTCACTCAAAACGGAGTCCGGATAAGAAAGTTATGGCCGTTTTGAGTGAACTATGTTCTGCAGTGATATCTTTTGATTCTGAACTCTAAATATAGCGAACAATATATCCGTTTTGATCGTCTCAACGAGCTCTTTGCAATGGTGCAATCTTGGAATATATTTAGAACATGTTTATGCTTCATATACCTTGCAAACTCTAGGCTTTTCCTGTTTAATCCCTGAAAATATATAAATCACCAAAACTCGTGGAATTATGTTAGTCAAGCCCCTAAACTATGTTGATATTCATTTAAGCCCTTATTTTAGTTTTTAAAACCTCTATATTTTATGCTATAAGAGATATCAACAAGCTCCCCAAGCTTACCCTTTGCTAGTCCCTAGCAAAGCCAAACTCAACAATGGATCGGGGAGTTGCTACAACGCTTTCACGCCTCAAAAGTACACATGCTTTCAAACAAAATTTCTCCTCCGGGATTAGAATAAACCGTTTCAACCTTCAACTTACCCATATTACCTTTAACCATAGAGCTTATAGCTTTTTTTCTTGGGATCTTAGGCAATTGAAAGATAGAATAATCGGTCGAGAACCGTGTCTCAAACCCTTCGATCAACCTTCATTCCGAAGTTTTTTTTGCAAGTTTTCAAAATAAAACTCAAAGTTCCTTTAGTATGACCCTCTCAAGTCTTTCATTTGTGGTATTTGTGGATCCTCGCTAAGGCAATAATGTTGTGTTGCCTTCTCTCATAGTATGTGGTATTTTTATAATAAGGCAAGTAGGACACTATGCCTTCTTCTCTCTCACCCTATATCTAAGGCTTATATGTGGAGCTTATAGGTGGGGAGAAGATTAAATCTACTTACTAAGCATATATTGTATAGTCAAGCAATGGATCCAAAGTCACGAGTCATACTGTATGTGCATGTGTATGGTGTAGTGGAATGAATATGATGGTAAGTGTATGAGGCGAATGAAGTGAAAGCTTAATTATACTTTGCTCCTATAGGAAACATATCTCTCTCTTTGGGAATTTGAAAGTATTTCAGAGAACCCGGGGCTGTATACTCTTTCTTTTTCTTTTTTTTTTCATCATTTTTTTTCGTGGAGAGGCGGGGGGCAAGTACCCATTGTTTTATTGCGGACACTTGTCCATTTTTTTTAACTCTCCTTTATTCTTCATCATTTTTTAGGGAGGTAGGCTCTACTTGCCCGTAGGACACTTGTCCATTTTTCATCTCCCCTTTTCTTCTTTCTCTCTTTCTCTTTTTTTTTGACTATACCACCCAAGCCTCCTTTTTGCAATAAACTTGTAGAGAGATAGAAACATGAGTAGTGGAGCTTTATGAGATGTTGGCTGAATGGATGGGTGTAAGGAATATTTTTGGTTGTTCCCTCCTATAGTAACGATTAGAACATTTTTGGTGGATCTATGGTGGATGTTTGGTGAATGCATACTTCTAGGATAGAAGTAGCATAATTACAAGTGGAATAGAGTGGAGTGTAGTGGGTGCATGAGTAGCCATATGACAAGTTTCTAAGGGTCGACAAAGATTGACCAAATTCAATGCAAAAGTAAGCAGCCTATATATATCAAAAAGGGTTTTCCTATCTAAAGAGCATGTATATATGGCTGTGGTAGGAGTTTCAACACTTTGTCACACAGAAACTCATCATGTGCACTTTTAATTTTTAGAAGATAAATCTCCAGAAATCTAGCATCACTAGGAGTAAGATAAACAGTAGCTCAAACAATCATATATCATATCCGTCAATCACCTAGACTTTAGAGCAAGCATTTGCTACACACGTGTTTTAGGTTGGAGCAAATCTCAAGTCATAGCAGTTTGCATTAAAGGCTCGAGAGAAATTAAGCTTGAAAGCTAGGTACTTGAAAGGAATTACGACATGAGCAACTATTCATCATCTCCATGCTTTTTATTTATTTTAGAGTTTATTTTATCTTGGCAGAAAACAACTTCTTATATGCTCTCTAAATTTATTTATTCCTAAATCTAATGATCATACTATACTAAAGACTCTTTAAAAGACTAGACTCTTAACAAATTAAGCAAACTAAAGTATTAGCTAATATTAATATATAGTAGAGATACTTATCGTGATAACTGGGGTGCTCTCCCCAAGCTAGATTGGAATGTCGGGTTGATGATGTGGGAGTTGAGGTAGACAATGGCGAGATTATGATCCTATCATGTCTCTCTCCCTTTTTGAATCTGCCCGAACTCAAATAGACAACAAAGCCTTGTGGAACAGATTAGGCGTTAGTGTTTGGCCACATCGGGCTCATGAGTCTAGGAGACTTTCAAGATGGATCATGATTAGAACTTCAAGCAAGAATTCTCTTCTAAATATTTTTGGAGTTTTGTATATTTATATGCATGCAAAGAACTAAGATGCAAATGGAACTAGATGAATGCATAATTATTTTTTTATGCCACCACGGTGAATATCCTTATGGGTTGTTACACACCACAAGATTATTCACATGGGGCTTTAGAATTTTTCAATGCAATGCTGATGCATAAATGTAAATATGCTAAAGGAAAATGATTATGCAATGTAAGGAAATAAATATGGTATGCATTAAATATGGATAACTACCGATCTTACCTTCCGCGAGGGTTCGTTGTTTTATGTCTTTGAACAAGACTTCTTACCTTACTCACTTCTCAAGTGCATCATTTGATCTTGGCGGTTGTGTTTCTTGAGATAGTGATTTCAGAAGATGGCATCACCCTTGTTCTTTGTTGGTCCCATGGTTTGAAGTGAAGCTTTAATAGTGAAAGCGGGCAATATCTTGTTTAGTGTGCATACTTTTGTGGGCTCGGGACATATACTTGTAGAATTTTGGGGAAGTGATAGACTCCTCCACATTTTGCTCAAAGTGTGTCTTGTTTACAAAGACAAGGTAGAGATCAAGTGCATGGGCCTGTTGGTGGGAAAACACCAACAAAACCATAATTTTATTCATTATTCTCTAACCTTAGGCATGTTAAACAAGATAGAGTTAATGTTTATTGTTATTATTATTTTATTTATTTATTTATTTATGACAAGGGTGATAAGATCAAAAGATTGAGCATCAATGGTTTAATGATTCTGATTATGTAACACCCCAAATTTTGCCTCTTTTTTGAAAATAGAATAAAATGATTTATTTATGTATTTTTGTGTTCATAAAATATAGGAAAATAAATACTTTTGTGAAATTAAAATTTATCATAGGATTTAGAAACATGGTTGTGCATACATGCAGCAGCATTGATATTTTTTTGTACTGTTTGGAATTGATCAATTGTGCAAAAGAAATTCAAATTCGTTTGGAGAAGCTTTTGAAAAGGAGTTCAAATTCTTTTGAAATTATTATTTTAAAAAAAGGGTTTTAATCTCATGTTCTATATTGTCTCTGAGAATTTTTCCTAAATCTTCGGAGCTTTAGGAGTATTCTTCACAGCTTAAATAATAATTCTGGACTTTTCTAGAATTATTTTATTAAAGAAATTAATTAATTTCGAAAATAATAAAATATCTCATTCTTTCACTAAGCCTATGGATTTATTTATCAATGGGCTTAATGATTATTTAGGCCCGTTAGTAAGGTGGAGCCTACAACATCAATTAGCACCATATTGCTAGTTGATGTAACGTGGAGAGTTTTTCTTCCTATAAATATGTACCTTCCCTACGAGGCTGTTGCATCATCCAAGGTTGTCGCCATCGCATGGTTTCTGTGCAATCTGGTCCGTTTCAACTACATCGTTGCCGAGTCCGCCTCCTTCTCTCCTGGTCCCTGCAGTTGCCGACTAGCTGCCTCCTTCACGTGAGCCATGCAGGATCAGTAACCATGTCCGTTCACAGTCGTTCATTGGTGAGCGTACGTCTGCATGTTTCCTTTCTTCTTTGCTAATTACAACGTCTGACTGCATGTTGTTTTTGCATGTGTGGTATACGTCTCCATGCCGTGAATAATCATGCATATTCCAAATTACATATATTCCATCTCTTCCAGATCAAAAGCAAGTTGCTGCTACTGGTTTGGTCATCCTCCACGTAAAGGCATGTACCTATCCATCCATGTCCAATCGTGAGGTTAGTGCAAAACGTGCCTTCTTAATTCATTTGTCCTATTGCTTTATCAGCTAAAAAATATCATATTCTGTTGATGCCATCACTCCATCATGCTCGTGCAAGATTTAGCTTTCTTCTTGGACTACTCGAATTTTTCCTTTGCTGAAACATTCACCACGTGCACACGACCTTGTCTCGGCTTTGCATCTATTAGCAATAGCATACTACTGCCATCTCTATACGTGCTTGTACATCTACAAATCCAGCTATTTATATAAGCTTTTTAAATTTGATTAGTTTGAAGTAAATCCCGCGGTATTCTTTCTTTTGACCGTAGCTTCAGTTAGAGTGCTTTTCGCGTTTGTGAGATCGTAGCGGCGTATAGTTTAGTTTTATAAGCTTTTCAAATTGGTTTTTCACAGTTGGTGTACTGTTCTAATTGTAGCCTTGTTTGCTATGCATGATTGGATCCATATGGTTGTGTGTTGTTGATTGGAACCAAGTAGACGGTGAGTTTTACGTGGTGTTTCGGAAGAAGTTGTTGATCAAGAAGGTGTTTTGGGAAAACTTTGGACTTGAAGAAGGATATCTAAATAAGGCAAGTATAGTTTTGGGATATGCTAACTTTAAACCATGATCATATGACTTGAGTGATGTTTATGCAATGAACTTTAAATGTGAATTGTTTAGCAACATGTGGACTTGTCCGCAAGTGATAATCCGGGATATCTGATGCGAGCTATGGGGGCTACATGGCTCGGCTTTGGTCGTTCAAGGGATAGTGTTTACTCGTGTCGGTGGTTACCGAAATCGGAAGAGAATGGGTTGTAGCCCTATCGCTATCCGGCATGTTTAGATAACCCCTTTGAAAGGCTTTATAATGGTTTCTCGGGTTTGGGAGTTATAGACCCGTGCTTTGGGAAAACATTGACCCGTAGTGAAAGTGTACACCTCTGCAAGAGAGTTAAAAACTGTTATAACTTGATCGTGCTCTCGGTCATGAGCGGCCTTGGAACTTTTGCATTAAAGATGATGACCTATGCTTGTTTAATAGTTCATAATTTATCGTTTTTGCTCTACATTATTATGTTATAGTGATCATGGGTTTTGAGGTAGATATTGCCTAGCTATATTTGCGGAGTTCGACATGGACTCACTCTTGCTATTCCCCCACACCTCAGGTGAAGTTTAGGCTTGTGATCAACCAGTCAGTCGGTCCCTGTGGAGTCCACACTAGAAGATCAGAGTATCTTTCCGCTCTCTGCTAGCTGAGGTTATGTCTTTTATATTATGTTCGTTTATATTTTAAGCATTGTGAATTGATACTTCCAATAATTTGTAAAGTATATGTGAGATTTGACTTCGGGGCTCACATATAGCATCATCTGGTTTTGCTCTTAAAACCGGGTGTTACAAATATGTAACACCCGGCCCAATTTGGATGTGGCCCAGTAGGGGCCTATGAGTGCAGAGTGCACATGTTTAGTACCACATTGCTTTGGTTAAGCAAGGGTGGAGCCAACTTATAAGCCTTTGCCTTCCGGCTATATCACCTTCGGGTTAACCCTTTTACACGGCGAGGGCGAAAAGTGTAAGCAAGGTGCTATGTGTATGCGCGTCGCGCCCCTCGGAAGGGGGTGCGGTGCGGCTTTGGAGGGCGGGGTGTTACAAATGGTATCGAGCCGACCCTTTGCGGTTTCAATGGCCGGTGTAGTCGCAGCTTGTTGGGGCATGGGTGTACATGTGCCCGACATGGATGAACAGACGTGGCCAAGAGGGGAGGTCACGGTTAAGTTGGCGCCGGCGAGGGCGCCGAGTCCTTTGGGGGGTGTATGTAACACCCGGCCCATTTGGATGTGGCCCATGGGGGCCTATGAGCAGAGAGAGTGCACATGTTTAGTACCACCTTCTTTGGTTAAGCAAGGGTGGAGCTAACTTATAAGCCTTTGCCTTCCGGCCATATCACCGCCGGGTTAACCCTTTTACACGAAGCGAGGACGAAAGTGTAAGCAAGGTGCTATATGTACGCGTGGCGCCCTCGGAAGGGCTGTGCGGTGCGGCTTTGGAGGGCGGGGTGTTACAGATTATCTTCCAAAGTAGGATGCGCAACATTTTGACTTGTACGATTGGGGACTTTGAGATCAAGAGAGTGGCATCTAGGAACAAAGAACTAAACATGTGGAGTTAAACGGGATGTACAAGGTTAGGTTATAACTCCAACATGTTTGATCATTTATTTATGAATATGCCAAAATTAGGGAAAAACTTAGTTAATAATAACTTACCTCAAGATGTTACCTTTTATTGGAGTGTGACAGCACTGTAACACCTTGTGATGGTTCTTTCCTTCTTCTTCAAGCTTTCGTTATTTGGCCTCTTGTGTATCTTGTTCCTAACTTGTCGCCTTTATTGCATCATTCTTTCTTTCTTGTCCTTTGAATTGTGTTAGGACCTTTTTGCTCCCCATATGGTTTTATTCTGCGTCATTAGTGGACAACACATACCCCGAGGAATAGACAAGTAGTAACAAGGATAGTGTTTAAAGGTCACTTTCTATGCTACCTAAAAGTTTGATTGAAATTTTAGCATAGATCATTTATCTCATGTTTTGGTATTCACTTTGCTTCTCTAAAGGAATGATTTTATTCAACCTTGAGTTTAATTTTCATGCAACAAAAATCATTCAAACTTATGGAAAAGAGCAATAGTTAATGGAGAGGTTGCAAACCAGCGTGTGGAGGACGAGGGTATGTGAAGAGGAAGAGTATGATGGATCATCTTTGATGGCTTTGTTCTTCCTCTTCCATGTATTGATCGAAAGTGTTCTTGATTATTGATCTTGTTTGTTGCACTCATCTTCTTTCTCTTGCTTCATCCTTAGTGTGAGTGTATCTCGGGACATCCCCAAGCTTGTTTCGGAGATTTTTTCTTCCCTCTGAGGGGTTAGTCTAACAAAATATACCAATGTCTACACAAGTAATATTTAATTCAATAACCAAACTAGACTCCATGCCTAATTTAATTAAGGAAGGCATTTTAACCTAAGCACCACGCTTAATTTAAAAGCCTTTGGAAGTATGTTAACAAAACTTCTAAACCAAAGCATACTATAAACAGACAAGGGTGACATGAAAGCATAAAAAGAGATTTACTCAAGGTGGAGATGAAAAAATTAGGATAGTCATTATTTATTTATTTATTTTAGAATTTGAGCATGTCTTTAAAGGTAGAGACAACCAAAATAAAGTAGCAATATGGCAAGAGTGATTTTGTAATCAAATTTTGCATGAGGGTAATGATAATTGGTTGGATATACCTTTGCACTTTGTCATCCTTAGTTCTTTTTTCTCTAGACCACGGAATGGTTAGTGACAAAAATACCTGAAGGAATATTCTCATAATTATATCTCTATGCTCCTTACGCATGGGGTATCATAACAAAAGATGAACACTTAAGTTATTTTAAGCCCTAAAGAGTGCTTGTTTTAGGACAAAAAGCTCGTCCATGGGAAACCTTCAAATATGGTTCAAGATGATGAAAAGATTTTCCCTTATATCGCCAATCTCAAAACTCAAGCCAATGAGATCAACAAACCCCTTTCCAAATCTTTATGAACAAATAACACAAGAGGGTTGAAGATCATGTTTGTGGCCAGATTAGAGGTGGCAATTAATTCAGGAGTTTGCTCACATGAGCAAAGATTGGATGAAATATTCGTGGGGTAACTTATATGCTCATGGATGTTTTCCAGCTATTGTTAATGCTCTTTCTAGTCTTCCTTAGATCCTTCATGATGTATACACTTGGAATTTCTAGGATCGTAGGGAGACTCAAGAAGAAAAGCACAAGAGGATTCATTGGGGTCAAGGATGATGTTTGAAGATGGGTTTGAATAAGTTATCTAGTCTGAATAGAAGGGGAGAAGATATGAATGGGTTCTAGATAGCTTTGCTCTCCTTATGATGTTTGAAGATGGGTTTGAATAAGTTATCTAGTCTGAATAGAAGGGGAGAAGATATGAATGGGTTCTAGATAGCTTTGCTCTCCTTCTATGGCATCACTAGATATGCCATCCTTGGGCTTTTCCCAATGTCCTTTGCAAGAATAAGGAGGCTTTCTAAGAGACTCTTCTTTAGGAGGATTTGGTTTATAGGCACTCAAAGGTCTCTTGTGAAGCTAGAAGTTTGTCGCCTTCCCAAAGTCATCACCATGAGAGATTTTCAAGGGTAGAATTACTTCTTCCCTTGGAGGGTTTTGGAGCATTGATGATTTGGGATAGGTAGCTTAACTAAGGGATTGGAATGATTATGATCCAGCTATCAAAACTTCTTATTTTCGTCTAGAGGATGATTCCTTTTCTTCCTTTGGGTGTTCATAAAGAATTCTAGAAAAAAGCTCATACCCACTGAGTTTGTCAAGGGCAAACCTTGCTTAGAAAAGGAGAGAAAAGTTCCTCTAGAAACTGCATGATGATCATGCGGACAATTTTTCTAGGATGAGCCCAAATACATTATCCTTTTATTGAAAGGATAGGATCTGGCCTCTTGAGATGCTACTCACTTCTTCTTTAAAGTTCGATTTTACTATCGGTAAGCTCCTCCTTTGAAAGAGAAGGGAGAAGGGGCGGTGTCGATGGATGGTTCTCGAACTTTGTCTAGAAGAAAGGCAAAAATTCTCTCCTAAAAAGGGTTATCTCATGATCATTTTGACCAACCATAGGCGCAGCTCATAGCCAGTGATAAGATAGGTTCTAAAGATTCTAGTGGCTGAAGCTTACGCTTATGGATGCAGCATAAAGATAGGTGTGGAATCCGTGGATCCCAAAAAATATGAATAGAAAAGAAAATACAAAAAGAAAGACTACGCTACATTATCTTACAAGATTTAGCTATACTCAATGTTTTCTCAGCAACCATTCTCCCCGGCAACGGCGCCAAAAATGCTTGTTGGTATTTGTTATGCCCACAGAAATATTTATAACTTGTATAATCCGCAAGCGCACGGATACCGGTGAGCACTTCACCCGGGAGGAGGGTTTTAAATATCGTATCCACAAGGAGAATGGTGTGAGGGTAATGAAGCTAATAACTAAACCCAGGAGGTATGACAAGAAGGATGGAGGGGATAAAGAGTTTAAGAAGATTTCTATGGTTGTCTAGTTCCTATCCTTGTAAGCCATGTTGATATTGTCTTATGGGGAAATGATTCAATGAGATAGACATTTGCAAAGAATGTCAACCCCAAGCCAAGGATCCCGCCAAAGCCTATCCAACGGGATGTGGACTACAAAGAGTTAACGCAGACTATAAGTCACCTACGTTAGTTACCACACTGAAGGAAGGTAGGGTGCATCCACAAGTAACCTTGGTCTTAGCACCACGCCTAAATCTACAGCTACCCCTCTAATCTATAGGGTCCTACAGATTAAAGTACTCAAACAAGAGTTGCGAACCTAAGAACAATAAGAACAATATTACTTACTCAAATAAGAGGTCGATCCGCCATGAAGTCTTAGAACCAAGCTCCAATGGAACTTGATCCCGGAGGTACAAGATGTAGAGGAGTCACCGACATGCCCGGTGCTTCCTCCTCCAGCTCATGCCTTCACCCTCGCTCTAGATCTCTAAAATAGAACTAGCTCTGGCTACTCTCGCAGGGGAGCCATTGATCTAGATCTCTCAACTTGACTCTTGCTCCTCAACTCAACTCTAGGGCTTCTAGTTCTACATGGCGTTCTAGTTCTAGATCTAGTTCTAGTTCTAGTTCTAGTTCTAGTTCTAGTTCTAGTTCTAGTTCTAGTTCTAGAGAGGAGAGGTTAGGGTCTCAGCCCATTGAATGGTGAGTTGAATGAATTCGAATGAATTAGGGTTTCACCCTGGGGGTAGGGGGTCTCTTTATATAGCCCTAGGCGATGCACGACAGCCCTTGGATCAAACCGACCTTGAAAGACGGCCTAGATTGCTCCTCAATGGCGGTGCTGAACCGACCTTGAACGGGAGGCTGACAGGGGGCCCCACGGTGGCCGACGGCCCACCTTGGTCTTTGAGCCCAAGCCACCACGGTTGCGTAGATCTTTTCGATAGCTTTCCAGAGAGGGGTGGTTCAAAACGGAGTCAGGATGAGAAAGTTTTGGCCGTTTTAGTGAACTATGTTCTCGCAGGTGATATCTTTTGATTCTGGACTCTGAATATAGCGAACAATATATCCGTTTCGATCGTCTCAACGAGCTGTTTGCAATGGAGCAATCTTGGAATATATTTAGAACATGTTTATGCTTCATATGCCTTGCAAACTCTAGGCTTTTCCTGTTTAATCCCTGAAAATATATAAATCACCAAAACTCATGGAATTATGTTAGTCAAGCCCCTAAACTATGTTGATATTCATTTAAGCCCTTATTTTAGTTTTTAAAACCTCTATATTTTATGCTATAAGAGATATCAACAGTAGGATTACCATTGTTCTGTTGAGTTGTGGAATAGACAGGACAAAACATGTTGTTGCGATCTTCCGACAAGATTCCACAAGATAAGGAAAGAAGACAGATTGAAGAACCCAGGGTGCCTGATCAATTAAGATTCATCAACATTGGAACCCTGCCATCTCAAAGGTATGTATTCGTATTATTCTAACCATGTGTAGATTGAAGAAGTCGCCGTCACAAGAATTCAATGCACACATCTCAAGTGACGTACATAGAAGCTACACATCGTGGTAAGTATGATTAAAAGGTGAGGAAGTCTTGCTCATGGACTATAAATTGATTGAGTAGTTATCATTTAATTTCTTGCATTGCATTGCGTGTTTACTTTGATAACTCATGCATTCGTTCCATTTAGTTTATGTTTTCCTCATAGTAAATGCATTGCATGTTTTGTTCTTGCATCGATTCATGTTGTTTGCACCTTAAAAAAATCCTCACCTTGATCATGCTCTTTTATCTCGATTTGAATAAATCTCTATAGTGCTTTCATGCTACATTTATCTACTATAGTATGCGTTTTGGTTTAGAAGTATTGCAAGGATACTTCTAAAGATTTCTAAATTAAAGCGTGGTGCTTAGGTTAAACAGCCTTCCTTAATTGAATTAGACATGGAGTCTAGTTTGGTTATTGAACTAAAAAATTGCTTGCTGAGACATTGGTTATTGTGTTGAACTAACCCCCCTGCAGAAAACTCTCAAATCCAATTCGGGTAAGTCAAGAGATGAACTCGGATCGTAGATGAAGCAAGGCATATGGAGAACTCTAACCTTGTGCAAAAGACACGGCTCATTCATCATTAATGGAAGAACTGTAAGTATCAAATATCATTCACTCGTGTTTTGCAACAAGTCATCTTTGCCTTGATCCTCATGCTAGAGTGCAGCCATATAAATAAAATGAGTTATAAAACATGAAAAATAAAATCTGTGCTAAGAGTAAACAAAGAACTACCTTTTCATTAGCATAGATTGGATCATATGAACTTGGCCAACAACCCCTGCTTCAACCATGTTGTATATTCCCTCGGGTATATGTCCACTAACATTTTGCGAGAAAAAGGATCGTGCTATGTCTATGCAATGAAGAAGAGTGTCATACAACACGATCTAGATGAAGCTCTCACCGAAGGAAGTGGATGGACAAAGCAACGGGGGCCATAAGAACATCAAAGGCGGGTAAATGAATATAAATCACATATTTTTATACAACTTATGTCTTTTGTTCTAAAGAAAAAAATATATAAATATAATAATAATAATAAATAAAAATATATATCTAAGCACATGAAAGCTCATGCTAAAGAAGACAACAATAACATGTTCGTAGGACAAGTTCCTTCGGGTATTCTCGGTCACTAAACTTGCGGGAACAAAGGATGAACAACGTCTAAGGACATGGTGATTGCAACACACGATTAGAGATGGTCCAAAGATTCACTTAAAAGTGCCGAGTGACGTAAAAGGCTCAAGCATGGGGGAGGAAGGTCGACTCTTCTAAAGATCATCCGACATTACTCTTCCTCTACTCAAGCTCCATTCACTCGACATCTTTGGTTTGCAATCCCTTTACTCACAATTACTTTATCTCTCTAAAGTTTGAATGGTTAATAAATGTTATGCATAAAAATCAAACTTAAGATATCATAAAATTTCCAACTAGGGAGAAAGTAATGGTGAGCATATAAAATATCCAATCAAAACTTCTTTCGGCATAAAAGCAACCTTAAGCTCCATGACGGTTCTACCCTTGTTTACAATTACTTGTATTCCTTCGGGGTATCATTTGTCAACTAACATTACAGGAATAAAATCATGAGAGGAGCAAGAAGGTCTAAGCACAATTTAAAGACAAGAAAGAAAGGACGATGCAATAAAGGAGACAAGTGAGGAACAAGATACACAAGAGGCCAAATAAGGGAACCTTCGAAAGCGAAGAAAAGGACCACCAAAAGATGTTACACCATCACTCTCAATATTAAGGTAACATCTTAAGGTAAGTTGTTATTACTAAAGCTTTTTCCTAAAGTATGGCTTGTTCATAAATAAAGAATCAAACTTGTTAGAGCAACACCTTTGCCTGATCCAACTTCTTTGGCTCAACATGTTTCTTTAGTTGTTCCTACCACCATTCTTTTGATCTCTTAGTCCTCATCTTGTAAGTTTCTAATATTGCTTACCTTGCTTTGGAAGAACATAATCATAATCATGCCTTTGGTGTTTAGATAAGAAAACCTTCCAAGAGTCAACGAGCTTGATTTGATTTGTCGATGTTTTAATCACAAACAATCATGCTCAATCTCTAGTTGGAAAACTCTAAGCCCCATGTGAGTAATTGTTGACACCTGTTATAGCATAAAAATACAAGTTAAAAAACATGAATTAAGGGCTCAAGTCAAAGACCAAACATAAGTCTAGGGTCTAACCGACATAATTCCACGAGTTTTGGTATTCTCGTGACTTTACAGGGACTTAATAGATAATTGCAGAGAATAATGGAGAAAGTTTTGAATATACAAGGCATATGAAGACCAGACTTGTCTCGTGAAGCAACTCAACCCGAAAAGTGAACTAAAACATTCTAGAAGACACCGTAAGACACGGAAAAAGAGGCGAGACGCCGAGGTGGCACACCACCCTGGCGCCCGCCAGTGTCCACCCCGGCGGCCGCCGCCGGTGGGGTGCCCCAGTCAGCCTCACATTTTTATGTCGGTTCACTACCGTCATTGAGGTTGTATCTACACCGTTGCCAAGGTCGGTTTGATCCAAGGGTTGACGTTCATTGCCAAGTACTATATAAGAAGACCGGTGACCCTCGAGGCTCATAACAATTTCATTATCATACTCATCAATCAACTCATACCCATCTAGTCCAAAGCCAAGTCTAGACATAAGCCCTAGTTCATACTAGAAGTAATTAGCTACATATCTAGTTCTAGTTGAAGATCAAGTTCATCTTGAGTTCCCGATTAGTCAAGAAGTAGCAAGGATCGTTCTTGAGACTTCTCTCTTGTATTCAATCGTAAGTACTCTTATATCTAGAATACAATTGTTATGGCTTTGATCTTTATAATTATTATATTCTTATTGATATGTGTTTATGCTTGCTATGATTATATGTTTAGTTTAGTAAGATTGCTTTATATTTTATGCATGGAATTGTATAGCATCCATATAGATGATCACTATGTGGGTGATAAGCAATGTGTAAACGTGGTGTTTATACAACGTTTATTCGCAATTGCACCCTACATTCTCGGGGCCGTGTGGTAGATCGCGGGAGTGACCTGTTGAGTCCTTTGGAATCCACCCTCCGAATGTAGGACACGTCGAGCCTATAATTACGGTGATGAATAAGTTTCGGTCCTTGTTTATCATTGGTAATGCTTGCCATGTGTAGAAGTAATCCAACCTTGCCATGATAGCTAGATGTATTGCACTAATTGTAGTATTCATTGACATATATATGATAAGGAGTATCTTAGGAATATTCATTCTACTCTAATTTATTACATGTTAATAACTTGTATGATTCTAGTGGCTTATGATAATCTTAGACTTGGGTATTTATCATTTTATATTATTATCTTTATCCCGTGACTTAACTTTTGTTGAGTTATGCATATGGTTACTTGCATTATAATACTGTAAAGAGGATGATCTCATAGCTAAACCACAATCTTAACCTTTAGACATCCTTTTCTCTCTACCTTTCCATAGACTCCCTTCCTTGTGGTAAAATATAAATACGATACGGATTACTCGGTGAAGTGCTACAATTGGTATTTCTATCATTAAACTTGCGGATATCATGTTCATTCTTTTATCAAGGCCAATCAAGAATACCATGCCCCGCATTTCTTAGCATTATTGCTAGGGTGACAGACTAGTGTATAGGTAATGCCTAGAAATGAGTGGTATACCTTGAGTACATATCCCTGGTGAGATTAACTCCACTATGGATAATGATGCTAAGATACATCCCACTACTAACACCGCCTAACTTCGCTTTGTTGGATCATGAGGTTAATCCCATATCCAAGCTAACATGATTAGATAGATTTCCCATATATATTTCTTTTTCGCCTTCCTAATTGGGATCGTGTAAGAAATATCAACAAAGTAATTTTGTGGTGTGTAACAACTCACAAGGATATTTACTGTGGTGGTATAAAAATTAAATAAATATGCATGCATCGTCATCCTTATTTGCATAGAAAACCCCAAAAAATATTTAATGTTTGCTGAAAGATTTTCGATGGACAAAAGCAACGTGGCTAACCCCTAACGCTTAATCAAGTTCCACTAGTTTTGTTGTCTATTTGAGTTCAGCAGGATCCCAAGGAAGAGAGACATGACACACATGGTGTCCAAAGATTAAAGAAGATCAATCAGCCACCATCACTATCTACCTCTACTTCCAATCATCAAGAACATCGAAGACTATGTCAACATCCGGCTTGGGGAGTGCAACCCCCATGTATCCGAATAAGTATCCCTTTATCTTATTTACTATTAGCTAGATTTGTTTGCTTTTATTAGAAAGAAATAAAAAGATGCATAACTAAGAAAACCAAATAAAAAGTGTCTATTTAGTCTTTATTAAAGAGTCTTTATTAGAGTGTGGTAATAAAATAAATTCCGATGATAATCTCTAGCCTTGGAGATGATGAATAGTTGCTCGTCGTAATTCCTTTCAAGTACCTACCTTTCAAGCTTAATTTCTCTCGAGTTTTTTAAATGCAACTGCTTTGACTTGAGATTTGCTTTGAACCTAAAATTTGTGGGTAGCAAATGCTTGCTCTAAAGTCTAGGTGATTGGACGGATATGATATATGAGAGTCCGAAATGCTATTTATCTTACTCCTAGTGATACTAGATTTCTGGAGATTTATCTTATGAAAATTAAAATGCACATGATAAGTTCCTGTGTGATAAGAGTGTTGAACCTCCTACCACAGCCATATATACATGCTCCCTAGATTAGAAAAACCCTGTGACATATATATAGGTTGCTTGCTTTGCATTGAGTTTGTTCAATCTTTGTCGACCCTTAGAAACTTGTCATGCTGATCATGCACACTCTACTCCACTCCACTCTACCCCACTTGCATTTATGCTACTTCTACTTTAGAAGTACGCATCCGCAAAGCATCCACCAAATGTCCACCAAAAATGTTCTATTCCTACCTTGGGAGAGAACAACCAAAAATATTCCCTACACCTATTCACTCACACATTGCTAGCCAATATCTTTACAGAAGCTCCATTACTTATATATCTCTCAAAAGTTATTGCAAAAGAGATTTGGGTTGTATTTAAAAAAAGAAGAAGAAGGGAGATGAAAAATGGACAAGTGTCCTACGGGGCGAGTAGAGCCTACCTCCCTAAAGAGAAGAGATGAAAAATGAACAAGTGTTCGAGGGCTTAGTAGAGCCCACATCTCTAAAAAAAGAGAGAGAAAAATGGACACAAGTCCGAGGGTGAGTAGGACCCACCTCTCTAAAAAAAAAGAGAAAGAATAAAGGAGAGTTAAAAAAATGGACATGTGTCCGCTGAAAACAATGGGTACTTAGATACTCGCCTCTCCATAAAAGAAAAATAAAGAAAGAAAAAAAAAGATACAACCCAGATTCTCTCAAAGTTTTCAAGTTTCAAAAGAGAGAAGATTCCTCAAGGAGCAAAAGTAAGATTTCCCCTCATCCATTACATTCCCCACCATCACCTATCACCATATTCATTTTCTCATACACATGCACCACTTAATCAGGTGTGACTCGTAACTTTGGATCCATTGCTTGAATTTACAATATATGCTTAGTAAGTAGAATTTAGTTTCTCCCACCTATGAGCTCCAGATATAAAACCTTAGATTTAGGGTGAGAGAGAAAAAGGCATAGTGTCCTCTTTGCTTTATTTTAAAAATACCACATACTATGAGAGAAAGGCAACACAACATTATTGCCTAAGTGAGGATCCACAAATACCACAAATGAGAGATTAGAGAGAGTCATACTGAGAAACTTTGAGTTTTATTTGAAAACCAACAAAAACTCCAGAAGGACAGTTGATCAAAAGAGTTTGAGATTTAGTGCTCGACTTGACTGTTCTATCTTTCAATTGCTCAAGATCCTAAGAAAAAGTTATAAGCCCCAAAAGGTAAAAGGTAATTGGGTAAGTTGAAGTTCTGAAAAGTTTATCTTTATTTGGAGAGAATTTTTGTTTGAAAGCATGTGTACTGTTGAGGTGTGAAAGCGTTGTAGCAACTCCTGATCCATTGTTAAGTTTGGCTTTGCTAGAGACTAGCAAAGGGTAAGCTTGGTGGAACTTGTTGACACCTGTTATAGCATAATATTAATAGTCAACTAAATATGAAATAAGGGCGTAAAATGAATATCAACATAGACTAGGGGCTTAACTAACATAATTCCATGAGCTTTGTTGATTTATATCTTTTCAGGGACTTAACAGATAAATGCAGAGAAGAATGGAGAAAGTTCCGGAATATACATCTCATACAATGACAGGCCTTGACCGTGAAGTAACTCGACCCAAAATGTGGACTAAAACACTCTAGAAGGTACCAGAAGACACCAGGAGAAAGATGGCTTGATTGGGCCACAAGACCCTAGCGGCCGCCAGGCTACAGTACCCAAACCAGCCCACCTTCGTAGGTCGGTTTGTAACCGACTTTGAGGTTGTATCTACACCGTTGCCAAGGTCGGTTTGATCCAAGGGCTATTAATCATCGCCAAGGCCTATATAAGAAGACCCCCTGACCCCAGGGTCAAATCCTAATTCATTCTATCTCATTCTATTCATTATCTCTCAGTTGTAGAGGTGTCCCAATGTAAGGATAACCTCTCTCTGGGATTAAGGAATTAGAAGTAGATTAGAAGAAGATTAGCCATGTAACTAGAAGTATATTAGCTATGTAAATAGAACTAGATTAGATCTAACTTAGATCTAATCAAGAGTAAAGGAGAGTGGAGCTATGCTCCTGTTCTGGAGATGTCTTCAGAGTATGGTATGTCTTTGTATCTTCTCTACAAGACTTATGATTCACATATTTATCTTCTCTATTTACTTCTATGACCTTCATATATGGTTAGTATAGTTGTTATACTTTTGCATGGGATCTCCGCTCGTATTGAGTGATCTAATTATCATATGTGATTAGAGTAGTAATCGATAGTGTAGACTTGGTGTCTAGGCTATAGGTTACCTGAGATTGCGCCCAATCCCACGGATAGTTGTGGTAGCCCCAAGGGTGACAGCTCTGTAAGGCCTTTGTAGTCCACCACGTTCGGGTTGGTGTTTTCGTAGAGCTTTTGGCAGCCTTCTCCCAACTACCTTCTTCCCAGTCTTTCTCGAGAGTTGGGACAGATCTGCTGCTCCAAAGTTTATTAGTATGATTGCTATCATAGAACCTAAGTAATAGAGAAGAACATAGGAACCTTGATCTCTCTCTTTGACCTTTTGATTAGTTTAGTTATTCTTTGATATTTTAGGTAGGTTATTATTTTATGCTTTCTTATCCTTTAACAATTACCCCCTCACTATAGTCTAGTGGTTTGCTAAGTTAGTAGATACATGATTGTGACTTATTAGATTCTTTAGCCAAAGCTTCCCTGTGGATACGATACTCTAGAATACTCATCCTAGGGAAAAGCTACAATGGTAGGTGTTCTGTGCGCTTGCAGAATCATTCATATTCTTTTAGCACTTAACAAATGCCAACAGAGATAAACCCTCCTTTCTCTTGAAGATCCACTTGTAACGGACTGACTTCTTCTTCTCAGGCAATGGAACAACATCCCAAGTGCAATTCTTCTCCAGGGACTGCATCTCCTCATGCATAGCTAAAAGCCACTTCTCACGATCACCACAACCAATAGCTTCATTGTAAGTGGCTGGCTCATGAGCATTCTCCACCTGTTCGGCACAATTCAGAGCATAATAAGATAAATTACATTCTTCAATAAGTCGTAATGGAGGTCCACAACTCCTCTTTGACTTGCGATTAGCAATAGGAACATAAGGCAAATCCTCCAGCTGCAAAGGAGGAGGCGAATTTTACTGAACATCACCATGAGCATCAACATCAGCAACTTCAATTTCTCGAGCAGGCTCCACCCGCTTTTGTCTCAAAGCATCCTCATGCTCCACCTCGCACACCGATGTCTTGTAGCTCCTTCTCGAGATTTTTACGAAACATGATCGAGGACAAACTATCATTAAACATCACTGATTCATTAAAGACAACACTCCTGCTCATAAAGGTCTTTCCTGTTTCGGGATTCCACAATTTATAGCCTTTAACTCCCGAACCATAACCAAGAAAAAGACATTTAACAGCTCTAGGCTCTAATTTTCCGTTATCAACATGAGCATAAGCCTTGAGTAGCCAAAAACTATCAATCGTGAATAATCGGCAGGTGTACGGACCATACCTCAATGGGTGTTTTCTTATTAAGTGGAATAGAAGGCATTTGTTTATCAAGTAACATGCGGTGCTAGCGGCTTCAGCCCAAAAAATGCTTGCTCATCGGCATTGGACAACATGCAACGAGCCTTTGATATGATGGTCCTGTTCATGCGTTTGGCCACACCATTTTCTTTGTGGAGTGTGCGGAATGGTGTGATGCCTCAAAATGCCTTCCTGCCAGCAATAATTATTAAAAGCATCCGAACGTAACTCTCCACAATTATTAGTACGAAGCAATTTTACTTTTCTTTTCGTTTGCCTTTCTATCATTACTTTCCAATCTTTAGAAGCGGCAAAGGTATCATCTTTATTTTTTAGAAAATAAGGCCAAACCCTTCGAGTAGTCATCAATAATAGTAAGCATGTAACGAGAACCACCAAGAGAAGGCTTACGAGAAGGACCCCATAAGTCAGCATGTACATAATCAAGAGTACCTTTGGTGGTATGAACTGAGGTGTTGAACTTTACCCTTTTATGCTTCCCAAAAATACAATTCTCACAGAACTTCATGCTACTCGAAGTGCATCCATCTAGAAGGTCTCTCTTCATCAATTCTGCCATACCAGTGTAGGGTCGAGATGGGGACTAGAGGGGGGGAGGGTGAATAGTCCTTTCTAAAACTAATTGCGCCGGCTAAACAAATATAATGCAGAATTAAAACTATTCGTTTAGCCAAGACTTCCCCCCCTCTACCTATGACTCTAAATCACCTCACAAAAGATCCTACACAAAGCAAATGAGGTGATAAGCTTAGCTTGAGTTCCTAACCAATTCTATTGCAAGGTCACACAAACCTATGCACTAGTACTTCAACCAATGGTGAGCTCCTACACAATTCTAATGAGCAAAAGCACAAAGCCAATCTAGGCTCAGTAGATACACAATGGACAAGGCGACACACGCCTAACCCAAAGGCTCAAATTACTTAGCTACACAAACTAAGCAAAGCAACTAAAGAAGCTGCACAAGCTAGTAATTGCAAGAGCTACTCCACAAGCACAAGCACAAGATATATATAATGAATGTAAATACAAAGCCTGTGATTTGAAGAATGCAAAACAAAGAGAAGAGTAGACAAGTTGACACCGGTGATTTTTTACCGAGGTATCGGGAAGCTTGCCAACTTCCCCCTACTCCTCGTTGTGTCGACCAACACCTTGGGTGGTTCCGTCCGGTGTTTCACCTAGATGGTTCTTCGGTGTGATTCTCTGATCACTTTCCCCTCAAGGCACACCCCGCAAGGCACCGCAAGACACCCCTCTCAAATGAGCCTCTCAAGGCACCGTGATCGAACCCACACTCACAAGTGAGGTAACTCAAAGACACGCTCCACTAATGTTGCTCTTCACGATCCCCGCGAGGTGAGCATGAACCGCTCACAAATCCTCCTTCGGAGCACCGCACAAGCTTTCCTTGCGTGCTTCGATCATGAAGTCTCTTGCCACCAAGCCATCTAGGAGGTGGCAACCTCCAAGAGAAACAAGCACACCGGCTTGCAACACGATCACCTAGTGCCACGAATGCGATCTCTCAAAGCAATCGCACTAGAATCACTCCTCACTTTGATTTGGATGAACTCTATCGATCACAAGTGAGTGGGAGGGCTCTCTAGCACCACAACACAAGCCACCAAGGCTAGAGTGTGCTCAGCACCCGAAACAAGTCGGGTATGTGGTGCATAAATAGCCCAAACCGAGAAACTAGCCGTTGGGGCACTTTTTTGCACTTGGCCAGGGACGCGCCGGACATCAGACAAAAACAGCCAACAAGCAACTAGCTGTTGGCATGCTTTTCTACAGCACCGGACGCGCCAGGCGCAGCCCCGGACGCGGTCCAGAGAGGGTGTAAACCGATCGACCCGCCGGACGCCGCTTAGGCGCCCGCGCCGGACGCGCCCCACGCTAGTCTCGGCGTCCGGCGCTGTTGTCAGCCCGACCAACGCCCGATCAAACGTCCATAACTCTTTCATCCGAACTCCGTTTTCGATGATCTTGGACTCTATGGAAAGCTAACTTAGAGGGCTACAGAACCCACATGGTTACTTGATCCAAAGCTCAATGGATCAAAGCTGTATTCCACTCCAAAGTCAGTCCTAGTGTCCAAGAAATATCAAAACAACTTCTCCTTTGCAAATGTGCCAACACCACCAAGTGTACATCACCATGTGCATGTGTGTTAGCATTTTCACAATCATTTTCAAAGGAATTTTCTCTTGATCTCACCACGCCCACTCG
The DNA here is from genome assembly GCA_015847255.1 of Hyparrhenia diplandra. NCBI lineage: Eukaryota > Viridiplantae > Streptophyta > Magnoliopsida > Poales > Poaceae > Hyparrhenia > Hyparrhenia diplandra. The sequence continues at coordinate 129,970 of JADLZK010003457.1, forward strand.
ATCCTAACACACACGCAAAGTTAGAACGCACAAGTGACACTAGATGACCGATATGCAAACAAGTTTGCCCCTCTTGATAGTACGACCATCTATCCTAAACCCGGTCATAAACTTCTCTAAGCACCAATGACCAGAGAAATGAAATGCCCTATAGGTTATACCTTTGCCTTGCGCATTTTCATTTCGCTCCATATCCAAGTGCCGATACAACCAATGCACCAACACGATCAAGAATGATATGATCCACTCCATATCATCACATGACCCTCTTGGTCCATCGATTTTGACCTCACTTGCTCTTCACCGTTGCGTTGGTCCGTCAGTGCCAAGTCTTGCCCAAGCTTCACCGCCTCGCGGTCCATGACTTCAAAGCCTCGACTTGCCCTTCACACTTGCAACCGGTCCATCAAGCCAAGCCTTGTCTTGATCTTCACCACCTCGGTCACATGACTCCATGTCATGTCTCATATGCAGTAAGCTCCTTCATTGCATCATCGCTTGTGAACTAATCTCCTGTGTATTATCTCAATGACACATTATTAGTCCACCTAATGTTGTCACTCAATTACCATAAACCACAAGTGACCTTTCAACCAGCTTGACTCATATGTCCCAAACACATATGCCAAAGGTTATTCTTACTAGGTTCAGTATTAGTAACAGCAGCAGTAGTAGAATCAGAACCATGTAAAGTACTTCCTCTAAGAACATATAAATTGGCAGCATTCATATCACCTTTCAAACAAATAAGAGAACCTTTAGATACCTTTAGAATGCCATTGGAACCGGAGTAACTAAAACCTTCTGCATCAAGTCTGCTGAGCGAAATAAGATTTCTGGACATCCCTGGTATGTACCTCACATTTTTTAGAGTACGTGTCATGCCATCATGAGACTTGATCGAATCGAGCGATCCCCACAATCTTACATGGTTATCGTCTCCCATACGCACAACATCTCCGTTCTGCAGAGGCTTAAAATGAACTGAACCATTTTCTGTTAGTGCAGATATGAAATGAACATGCTGAATCAAGTATCCATTCATCAGGACCAGAAACACAACCAGCAAAAACAATCAGACAATCTCCATCCGAGACAGAAGTTTCAGCACCAGATACAACAGAGGCCTTACCATCCGAATTATTTTTCCTTTTCTCCTTAGCCTGCAATTTCTTACACTCATCAATGCAATGAGTTTTCTTCTTGCAAGTATTTACGTAACTTCTTAGGTGGTTTGGACTTTGAGCGGCTCTTGTCACGATCGTTGTAGTCATTGGAGGATCTATGCTCGGATCTCGCCTCTCACATGCAAAGCATCGCCCTCGGAGGATGACGTACCATCGGACACCATGCCTTTCATCTTCTCCCCTGACTGGACTGCCTCATAAACTTCGAAACGGTTAGTTCATCATGGCTCAGCAATAAGTTGTCACAAAAATTTGCATACGAATTTGGTAAAGAACATAATAGCAAAAGACCTAAGTCCTCATCATCATACTTAACCTCCATCGACACTAGGTCGGCAACGATCTCCTTGAACACAGAGATATGGCTCATCACCGAATCCCCTCCTTCATTCTCGGGGTGAACAACTTCATCTTGATATGCTGGTTAGATCCTTTGACATATAGATCGATTCCGGTTTCAACCGAGTTCTGCGGCAGTCTTTTCTGCGGCACATCTTGCAAAAATATCATTATGGAGATGAAGCTGAATTAGAGATAAAGCCTTACAATCCAACCGTTTCTCCTCGGGAGTCGAGTCGGAGGATGGCTTCTTCCCGAAAAACCTTCTAGCGCCTTGTTGATAGATCTTATAGCATAAAATATAGAGGTTTTTAAAACGAAAATAAGGGCTTTAATTGAATAACAACATAGTATAGGGGCTTAACTGACATGTTTCCACTAGTTTTGGTGATTTATATATTTTTCAGGGATTAAACAGAAAATACCCAAGAGTTTGCAAGCCCCTACGACATAAAGACGTGTCCGTGGCGTAACCCAACGTGGCACCTACACTAGAACATTCCGAAGACACCGGAGACAACGCAGAAGAGGAAGGGGCCCACCGGCATAGGGCCCAAGCCGAGGCGGGAGGCCAGGCGGCCGCCGCCCGGGCCCACTGTCCAGCCTCCGTCACCTAGGTGGGTTCACTACCGCCTATGAGGAGCAATCTAGTCCATCCGTCAAGGTCGGTTTGATCCAAGGGCGCCGTGCATCCTCTCGGGGCTATATAACAAGACCCCCCCCCCGGGTAAAACCCTAATTCATTCCTATTCATTATCATTCAAGTCATCCAGCTCCAAGTCAAGACCCTAAGCCCTAGTTCCACCATAACTAGATCAATAGCTATCTAGGCTAGTTCTAGAGGAAGTCAAGTATTGTCTTGAATTCTCGATCGTCAAGAAGTAGCGGGAGCAACTTGACTTGGCGTGGCTTCTCTCTTGTATTCATCATTGTAAGTATTTAGTAGAATACAATTGCTATGACATTATTCTATTTAATAATTATATTCTCATTTATATGTTTCCATGCTTATTATGATTATATATTTAGTTTAGTATGTTGGTCTTTATATTCAAGCATGGAGTCGTATAGAGCTCATGTAGAAAGCTACTATGTGGGTGGTCGACAATGTGTAAACGTGGTGTTTATACAACGTTTGCCTGCGACATCACCCTATATTCTGGGAAGTGTGGTAGATCGTGGATGTGATACTCCCATTGAGTCCTTTGGAGTCCACCCCCCGAATATAGGGCCAGTTGAACTTTGTTACTATGGTAGGTTGGTTTTGTTCCTAATCTTCCTTAGTAATATTCACCATGTGTAGATCTATTGCTTTCATACGATGATGACTAGATGTATTGCACTAATTGTAGTATGCACCGACATATATTTAGGAGTAACTTAGGGATATTCCATCCTAGTCTACCTATACCATGATAATTAGTCGGTTATAAGACCAACTAGTGGCACATCATTATCTTTGACTTGGAATGTTATCATTGTTATTATTATTATTATTTACCATTATTTATCTTTACCTTGTGACTTACCTAGTTTGAGTTTAGTATGATGCATATGGTCCACTCTACATTACATCACCGCAAGTGAATCAATATTAAATCATCAACCTACCCATAGCCACCCCCTCCTTATTGGTAGAATATAAATACGATACCTAGGATAGAATCCTGGTGAGATGCTACAATAGGGTAATTCTATCTGTGCGCTTGCGGATCGATACCGTAATTATTTTATTACAAGAGTTCAAGTGCTTTATAAGAATATCCGTTCATGCATTTCTTTAGCGTTGTGAGCTAGGGTGACAGACTAGTTTCATAGGCAATGCTAGAATGTGTGGTACAGCTTTTGTACCTATCATGGTGAGATTAACTCCACCAGTGATAATGTTGTGAAGTCATAAACCATAACTAACTCCGTCTAACTTTATTAACTCTCCGCTCTGACTCTTGTTGGAATGTGAGATTAACTCCACATCCAAGCTAACTTATTAGATAGACACCATATATACATTTCTAGCGCCGTCCTAGATATGGATCGTGTTAGAGATGTCAACAAGCATTTCTGGCGCCGTCGCCGGGGAAGGAAGGAAGAAAAGAAGGGTGCTAGCCAAACCTAAACACACATACATGGATAGATTGATATCACTTGCATCACGTAATGTATCGAGAACCCATTATCAACTACTCAAACAGGCTTACCCTTGTTTGTCTACTTGTCTTTGATCTTATGCAGGGTAAATGGATGAATTGGAGTAACCGTCCGAGGATAATTATATAGTCGATCCAGTATTAATCGGAAGGGCAAGATCCAAACTTAGAAGGGCATCAACACCCTCCGATTAGGATGTTGATCGAGTCGAGGCAGACCTATCACTGTATTTGAGGCTATGGTCGATAAGACGCTTCGCGAAGTTTTTACGGTCCAACTACGGCCAATGTTTGCATTGGGACCGGAAGTTGAGATTGAGATCGTAGTCGAACTCAAGCCCTGGACTTATTAACATGGTGCAAGCCACCAGTTTTGAGGAAAGGCACACGAAGATGCTAGTGCTCATCTCCAACACTTTTTGGAGATTTGCAAGCACTTTCACTATCAAAGACATACCAAGAGATGCAATCCTACTTCGCCTTTTCCCATTCTCACTTTTGGGGAAAGAAAGTGGTTCTACGCCAACAAAGAGAAGAATACATCATGGTCACTTTGCTCCACTGCCTTCCTAGCAAAATTCTTCCCCATTGGCAAGACCAATGCCTTGAGGGGAAAGATTTCAAATTTTCAACAACAACATGATGAGTCCTGTCCCTAAAAACGTGGGGCGCTTTCAAGAATACATCTCAGAATGTCCACACCACGGGATGGAGAAGTGGTTACTCATGCAGACCTTCTATCATGGACTCACTACGAGTACCCGTGAAACAATGGATGCTGCAGCAGGAGGTGCTTTCCTTTCACTTACAATTTCCAAAGCTACGAGAACTCGTGGAAAAGATGGCTTCCAACCACGTTGGAATGAAGATCGCCCAGCCCGCAAGAGAGCAAGTGGAACGCACCAGTTGAAGGAGGTAGACATCCGCATGCGCCAAAATGGACCTTATAATGAAGAAACTTGAGGATAGAGATCCTGAACCAAGGACTGTCATGCAATTCGACTCTCGCATGACTTGTGAAGAGTGTGGCAACACTGGCCACATGGGAAAGAATTGCCCAGGAAACAAAGAGGAGGTACACTATATCAATAACAATAACAACTACCGGCCCTCCACAGAATCTTGATGGAACCAACAGAGGCCAAGCTTCCATGGTAACTTCCAAGGTAATTATCAAGGTAATAACTTTTCTAATTCTTATCAACCTTCTTTAAGAGATTTAGTTTCAAACCAAGGAAAAGCTATGGAAAACCTAACTAGAAAATTAGCGTCCAATGATAAAATGTTAGAAACTATAAATAATAGAATGGATAGTTTTTCTTCAAAGAATTAAAACTCAACATAGCTTTAATAAAATGATAGAGGAAACGACTTTCTAGATTGGCAAATTCTATGGAACTAACCTTACCAGGTGAAATACCGGGCCAACCAAAGGAAGTAGAAACCGCAAATCTCGCCGATATATATAATGCAGGTCACTTTCACACGGACTACCTCAGGAGTGATTGGTTAGATGACTCCCTACCACCGAAGAAAGGAGATCCAGGGAGACCGATCATCACCATCCAGATAGGACCACATGAATTCAAGAATGCACTTTGTGATTTTGGCTCAAGCGTCAACCTGATGCCTAAGGTAATTTATGAGAAAATCCATGGTAGGCCATTACTATATACATCTATGTGTTTGCAGCTTGCAGACCAGTCACTATGCTACCCAGTGGGTATACTTAGAGATGTTTGCATTAGTTTTGGAAATGCATATGTGGCTGCGGATTTTGCAGTAATTGAAACAAGTGAAGATGAGAGAGCTCTAATCATATTGGGCCGACCCTTCTTGAACACAACGAAAGCAATCCTCTACACCCATAGTGCAAAAATTTGTTTTGATGTTCAGGGGAGAAAGAGAACATTTCATTTCAGGAACAAGAAACTTTCCTCTCCTGCCCAACCAAGAACACCATACATCTATGAGATGTTAGCAGAGCCGATGGTTAAGGCCAAGAAGAATAAGAACAGAAATAAGAAGGCACAGCCTACTACAAAGGTAATGATGATTAATCAGGTACGCTCAGAAAACGACCACTCACTTAAATCCCCAATAATACAAAAATTAGATGATCCAGAGTCCCTACCATACATTGTTCTATTAACCAATGGAATTTTTATAATACTTATTGTGACACGGGCTCTGGTATTAACTTGATGGGAAAGGTAACGTATGAAATGATATTTGGTAAAATGCCCTTGTATCCAACATATTTACTGTACCGCAGATGGCGAGACCAAACTTTCCGAAACCCAGAAGGAATTGCAAAGGACGTACTGTGAAGATAAATGATCACTATGTCCTAACCGACTTTTTAGTCATGGACATGGGAAAAGAACAGACCCACCAATAGTGCTTTGGGGAGACCATTCCTCAACACTACATGCGCCATCATCTACATGAGAACAGGGGAGATCCACTTTCAATTCCCTAAAGAAAAGGTACGCTTTATATTTCAACAGTTATACCACTTATGAACCTCCAAAGAAGAACAGGTCAGCAAGAAGACGCCGTCAACAGAGGCAATGGATCATGGATCCGTAAACTCACACCAAGGTACCAAAGCAGATTCAATATTGGGGCATCATATCAAGGCACACGACAAGCCGTGAAGAAATTAGATAAGGAAATAAAGGAAGATTCAACATACATCAAGGAAAAGCTTGCTCGACTTTCACCGTAAAGACAGCTTTGTCACACGCAATGAAGTTCTCTCGAAAAAATTAGGACAATCATGGGAAGATTATGAAGAAGCACGCAATGAGTACTGGTGGAAAAGAGACCAACAAGCTTTCGCCTTGCTAAAAGAAGCCGTAAAAGAACTAAAAGCTAAAAAGGTAAAGTCCCATACACCTAAATCATCCTTAGAAGAAATAGAAGAACCTACCACTCCGCACAACAAGGAACAATGGAGTGAGAAAGAGGCGACTCCCAAGACACCATCGAAGAAACATCGATCAAATCATCGAGTCACCAATTGTGACTACGGACATACCCCGGGAGTAATAAGCAAAATAAGAAAGTCTAGTTCGGAGGACTTTAATCCCGAACCTTCGCCGAAAGGTAATTCGGTAAGTTATCCATATTTTTCCAGCATTGCATATTTATTTTCGTATGATGCATAGCATATTTCCCTTTTCAATTTATTTTAGAAAAGACAATAAAAATGTTTAGTGCTTTGCATGTTTAAAAACCCCAAAGCCCCATGTGAGTAAATCTCGAGACTTGACACCCTCAGAGATAGTTACTTTGTGGTGGCATAAAATAAAATAAAAATGCATTCATAAGTTCTTTATCTTTTCGTGCATAAAAAAATAAAGAAAATTCGAAAATATATTCAATCTTTGCTAGAAGATCCCAGCGACAAAAGCAATGTGGCTAAACTCTAACCCAAAATCAAGTTCCGCTAGCTTTCTTTGTCTATTTGAGTTTAGCAGGATTTCGAAGGAAGAGAGACATGATGAGCCGATTGTCACCATCTACCTCAACTTCCACATCATCAACCCGACATTCAAATCTAGCTTGGGAGAGAGCACCCCATTTATCCCGATAAGTATCTCTACTACTATTATTATTAGCTAGATATTTGGTTTGCTTAGTTTGCTTAAGTTTGCTTAGAGTGAGTCTATATAATCTTTTTAAGAGTCTTTTGCTAGTTAGAGTATAAATAAATGATCAAGAGAGAGTGTACACCTTTATGCTTTTGCTCGCTTAAAAACAAAAGGAGATGATGAATAGTTGCTCCGTCGTAATATCTTTCAAGTACCTAGTCTGTCAAGCTTAATTTCTCTCGAAGCTTAAATGTAAAACTGCTTTTTTGACTTGAGATCTACCCTAAACCTGAAATCTGTGGATTGCAAATGCTTGCTCTAGAGTCTAGATAATTGACGGATATGATATATAAAAGTTTTGAGCTGCTATTTCTCGACTCCTAGTGACACTAGATTTCGGAGATTTATCTTTTTTGAAAATTATACAAATACACATGATAAGTTCCCGTATGACAGTGTTGAAACTCCTACCACACCATATGTACATGCTCCATAGACTAGGAAAACCTTTTTTGATATACATATAGGCTCTTGCTTTGCATTGAGTTTGTTCAAACTTTGTCGACCCTTAGAAACTTGTCATGCCGATGTACACTCCATCCATCCACCACATATATTTCATTCCATTAGACTCCACTCATATATGCCACTTCTATCCGAAGTGCGCATCCACCATACATATCCATTATATATCCGCCAAATATGTTCCACTCCTATCTTGGGAGAAGAACAATCAAAAATATTCCATTCCGGCCCTAAAATCTTACAAAGCTCTTTTACTCTTGTTTATCTCGAAGTTCATTGCAAAAAGAGACTTGGGTTGTCTCATAAAAAAAAAAGAGAGAGAGAAAGAGAGGGAGATGAAAAACGGACAAGTGTCCTACGGGCGAGTAGAGCCTACCTCCCTAAGAAAAAAAAAAAAGAGAATAAAGGAGAGTTAAAAAAATGGACAAATGTCCGATGAAAACAATGGGTACTTAGATGCCCGCCTCTCCGTAAAAAGAAAAAAGAAAGAAAGTAAAGGCAACCCTGGTTCTCTTAAGTGTTTTCAAGTTTCAAAAGAGAGATGATTATCCAAGAGAGCTAGAAAAGAATCAGACTTTTTTTCTCATTCATTTCATTTTATTCACACCTACCATATTCATTCCATCATGCACATGCATCAGTGTGACTTGTAACTTTGGATCCATTGTTTGAACTTACAATATATGCTTAGCAAGAAGATTTAGTTCTCTCCTCACCTATGAACTCCATATATAAGCTTTAGATATAGGGTGAGAGAGAAGAAGGCATAGTGTCCTACCTGTCTTAGTCCAAAAATACCACATACTATGAGAGAAAGGCAAAACAATCTTATTGCCTTAGAGAGGATCCACCAGTACCACATATGAGAGACTTGAAAGGGTCATACTGAAGGAACTTTGAGTTTTATTTTGAAAATCAGCAAAAACTCCGGAATGATGGTTGAACAAAGAGTTTGAGACCTAGTGCTTGACTTGATTGTTCTATCTTTCAATTGCCCAAGATCGCAAAGAAAAAGCTACGAGCTCCATGATAAAAGGTAATATGGGTAAGTTAAATGTTAAATATAGTATATCCGGAGATGAAATTTTGTTTGAAAGCATGTGTAGTTTTGAGGTGTGAAAGCGTTGCAGCAACTCCTGATCCAACAACATGGTCTTGCTAGGGACTAGCAAGAGGTAAGCTTGGGGGAGCTTGTTGATAGATCTTATAGCATAAAATATAGAGGTTTTTAAAACGAAAATAAGGGCTTAAATTGAATAACAACATAGTATAGGGGCTTAACTGACATGTTTCCACTAGTTTTGGTGAGTTATATATTTTTCAGGGATTAAACAGAAAATACCCAAGAGTTTGCAAGCCCTATGACATAAAGACGTGTCCGTGACGTAACCCAACGTGGCACCTACACTAGAACATTCCAGAAGACACCAGAGACAACGCAGAAGAGGAAGGGGCCCACCTGGCATAGGGCCAAGTCGGCCGAGGTCAGGCCAGGCGGCGGCCGCCGCCTGGGCCCACCTGTCAGCCTCCGTCACCTAGGTCGGTTCACTACCACCTATGAGGAGCAATCTAGTCCATCCGTCAAGGTCGGTTTGATCCAAGGGCTGTCGTGCATCGTCTGGGGCTATATAACAAGACCCCCGCCCCGGGTAAAACCCTAATTCATTCCTATTCATTATCATTCAAGTCATCCAACTCCAAGTCAAGACCCTAAGCCCTAGTTCCACCATAACTAGATCAATAGCTATCTAGGCTAGTTCTAGAGGAAGTCAAGTATTGTCTTGAATTCCCGATCGTCAAGAAGTAGCGGAGAAAAACTTCGCGTGGCTTCTCTCTTGTATTCATCATTGTAAGTATTTAGTAGAATACAATTGCTATGACATTATTCTATTTAATGATTATATTCTCATTTATATGTTTCCATGCTTATTATGATTATATATTTAGTTTAGTATGTTGGTCTTTATATTCAAGCATGGAGTCGTATAGAGCTCATGTAGAAAGCTACTTGGGTGGTCGACAATGTGTAAACGTGGTGTTTATACAACGTTTGCCTGCGACATCACCCTATATTCAGGAAGTGTGGTAGATCGTGGATGTGATACTCCCATTGAGTCCTTTGGAGTCCACCCCCGAATATAGGGCCGGTTGAACTTTTGTTACTATGGTAGGTTGGTTTTGTTCCTAATCTTCTTTAGTAATATTCACCATGTGTAGATCTATTGCTTTCATACGATGATGACTAGATGTATTGCACTAATTGTAGTATGCATTGACATATATTTAGGAGTAACTTAGGGATATTCCATCCTAGTCTACCGTACCATGATAATTAGTCGCTTATAAGACCAACTAGTGGCACATCTTTATCTTTGACTTGGAATGTTATCATTGTTATTATTATTATTATTATTTATCATTATTTATCTTTACCTTGTGACTTACCTAGTTTGAGTTTAGTATGATGCATATGGTCCACTCTACATTACATCACCGCAAGTGAATCAATATTAAATCATCAACCTACCCATAGCCACCCCTCCTTCTCGGTAGAATATAAATACGATACCTAGGATAGAATCCTCGGTGAGATGCTACAATAGGGTAATTCTATCTGTGCGCTTGCGCATCGATACCGTAATTGTTTTATTACAAGAGTTCAAGTGCTTTATAAGAATATCCGTTCATGCATTTCTTTTAGCGTTGTGAGCTAGGGTGACAGACTAGTTTCATAGGCAATGCTAGAATGTGTGGTACAGCTTTTGTACCTATCATGGTGAGATTAACTCCACCAGTGATAATGTTAAGTAAGTCATAAACCATAACTAACTCCGTATAACTTTATTAACTCTCCGGCTCGACTCTTGTTGGAATGTGAGATTAACTCCACATCCAAGCTAACTTATTAGATAGATACCATATATACATTTCTAGCGCCGTCCTAGATATGGATCGCGTTAGAGATGTCAACACGCCTCATCGTAATCCTCCTTCCTCGCGCCAGAATCGCCCGCATCCCGACTTGCCATAGCGAGAACCGTATCTTGTAATCCAAAGAAATGGGCAGATCAAACTTCATCGACGTCGACTTAGTACCCCGATCTCAAAACCAAAGCTCGATGCCACTTGTTATAAGTGAGACACGATTAAACAATGAAGTAAATAAAGATCGAACCACAGGGACACAAGATTTAACGTGGAAAACCCTCCTAACGTGGGAGAGTAAAAAACCACGGGCGACAGCCAAAGAACACTTCACTATATCAAGAGTCGGGTTACAACGCCGTATGACGGCTTACAAGAGAGAAAGAATAATTGTGTGTTGTTTCTAGGAGGACTGATCCAAATATATAGGGAGGAAAACTCCCTACCTCCACATCAACTAGCAATATGGTACTAATTGATGTCGCCCGCCTTCATCTTTAAACGAACCTTCAGTAAATATAAATTTGGAACATATTCCTATGGAGGGAGAGGGGGGGAGGAAAGAATTTCATATTTTTTGTGGACGTTCGTCTACAAGAAGTAGGTCAACGTGAGCTATTGGTGCCGTTCATTTTGACTAGAACAAGACTTTGGCCAGTCGATCCAGCGCGGCCAGCCGGCGACCAGTGGCGCGAAACTACCGAAGTGTGAAACAATTATACCCACTCAGGAAAAAGAGAGTAAATAAAAAGAAGGAAAAGAAAAAGGAGAAGAGGGACCGGGTGGGAGGCCTAGGAGTAAGGAACGCGCGCGGATTGTTTTGTCTGACCAAAGCGAAAAGTGTTTTGATTTATCAGTACGAGCACTCCACTCATCGCCGTATCAGTCACTGCACTGCTAATAAGACATATGGTCAAACAACAAGTCAACAAAACCTAAAACGACACTCTTTAGGACGGAGGAAGTACATGTAGTAATTTCTTAATTACTCTCTCTATCCCAAAATAAAAGACGTTTTAGGATCGGACACCACTACCAAGGACAGTGGAATATGACCTGCATGCCCCTACTCTGGTGTTCCCTGCTCCTGCAGGTTTTCTCTGTCTAGCACGTTTTTGGTCCAGATCCACGTGGGGGTGTTCTTTTCCCATGCAAACCCAAAAAGTTGGTACGGTTCTCTGTCACATCAAATCTTTTAACGTGATATATGGAGTATTAAATGTAAGTAAACAAAATGTCTAATTGCATAGTTTGGCTGAAAAGTTCGAGACGAATCTTTTGAGCCTACTTAGTCTATGGTCGGACAATAATTACCAAATACAAACGAAAAGTGCTATAGTAGTCCAACCCAATATATTTTACCAACTAAACACCCCTGGCTCCCCGTCTCTCTCCTTCCTTTTTTTTTTTTTTTTTTGTTCACAATAGCGGCCGACAGATAGATGATGGTTGGACTGGCGGCCTACGTAGAGACCTTGTACAGGCTAAAATGTATTTCTTTGCGAAACTTTTGTTGAATAGCAAAACATTCATTATTTTGGGACAGAGGGAGTAGGTAGCAATGCAATACAATGGTTCGTTTGAAAACTAGGCCGAGATCAGGATGAATCACATGTTGTGTGGGAAAGAAGAGGAAGAAATCGTCTCAGTTTGAGAAACAGAATCAAATGTCCAATGTCTGCTGTTATTATGTTATACTAGCAAATATGCCCGTGCGTTGCAACGAGAGGAAAAACTATCAAATGTTTAGCATGTTCGCTTTCATTTGTTACACAACTACAATAACACAACAACTTATTTTGTATAGTTGCTACTTTTTTATGTCGTGTGATTGGTTTCTACATCATTTACAAACGATACAAACGAACTGGCTAATTAATTGGAACAAGAATGACAATGTTACGTATCTAGTTATCCTTTAGCTTTCTATAAAATTTAAAAGCTATTTATGATCACCTAATTCATGTGATGATAATAATTTATTCATAATTTAAGCCAACAACTTGGTAATAGAAAACATTTGTTTATTATGTAGGAAAAAGATGAAAGTTTCAAAATAAAATATAATAAAAGGATGTATCATTTTTTTACTTGCATTGGTGTTGTTATTCTTTTCTTTCAAGAATGATGCACACATGACTTGTTATTTTCCATTCGATAATAGCCTATAGACCATATTTTTATTATTTATATGGAGAAGGTATAAGAGAGGTTGAAAAAATCATTATGATAGAAAAACATGTTTTATAGTACCTGAATGAAACGTTCTAGTCGATGAAATTGCACGAACAGTAATTCTCTAGCCTCCTGGTACAGTTTAGTATATGTGTAATAGCCCCTCAACTATTGGTAATTTTTTTTGTGCATATAGCAAAATCACCAACTTGATTTTTAATGAGCTTTTGCACTTCACGAAAATCATGCACAACAGATCGATGGTCACCGGCACACGTACCTTTGCCTGATTCGTTTGCTGTAGATGAAATTAAATATTCGTTTTCTTGAGCCAGTAGATCGAGTTGGACGCGGACACCACAGATGTGGGCCAATGGGAGCGGGGCGAGCGTGGCATGGACTAAAGGAACAAGCAACAGGCAGATAGACGGACGGCAGATTGGCAGAAATTGTGACGTTTTATTATTAGGTATAGATAAGTGTCTCATCTGTTAGACAGTGTGCTTTTACAGTTCACGATGAGACACCTCAGTCAAAAAAAAGAAAACAGAAGTTACACAGTGTTTACTTAGGGAGTTTAACTGCTGACCACCACTCATCAAGGGAGAGATGCCTCCAAAAGGCATTGACTACCCTGTCACTCGTGCTGTTTGCATCCTGACTGAACCAAAATCATGGCAAGCACAGATTGTGCCTCCAATGCCTCAATATCGACTATCAAAATGTAACATAGTGGCCGAACACCAGTCCCTGTGAAGCGCTACGATGTCAACTGCGACGCGCTAAGATCCCCTCCTCTGGCACCAGTGTTGTGGCTATGATTGTGGCAACGCCATAATCGAGGGTAGTGCGTGGTACGATGTCAACTGTGACGCACCCCCCTCTCCGCTACCAGTCCCTGTGGTTGTGGTAGCAGCTGTCTGCATCGAATCGTCCTCACTCGGCGCCACCCCTGCCAAGAACGCTGACAACCATCGGTTCATCGGCATCAGGACCAAGCTAACAGCTAGTCCGAGCAACTGATCGAAGAAGAGCAGGGTGGCGAGACGGGGACGAGAGAACCCAAAGTCGTGTTCTCTATCATGGGGTTTGGAGGCCTCGACAAGACTATGCTAGCCACGGAGGTGTGCCAGATCGTGGAGGCGATGGTTGTTGTGTCCCAATCCCAGGCGCCGAGCCCACTAGAGACCTGAAGCCACAACTCAAACTCATGCTTCTGCAGGTGCTCAGGCACAAAACAGACAATGAGAACCAACAGGGAGGTCTTGATGGTGACATCGATAGCCTGGATGCCAATCAGCTAGCCACAAAATTGCAAGACGGTCTCAACGGCAAAAGGTATGCATAGCTACTAAAGCTTCACCAATAATGATTGTCAGTTGATTTTTTATTCAAATGGGCGAACATATGTCGCAGCTGGCCTTCAAGGGGGCAGCTTGGGCCTCAATCTGGTCCGGCGTTGCGCACCCTCGTGGTGGTGTCGATCCTGACCCAACACCGATTTGGTACTGCCGGCGTTCTGAAAATTGGGGTCCGTCAAGAGTCCGACTAGTGAGTCGGTTCTGCCTTAGGCGGCAAGACGGTCAGGGCTTATCCCGAGCCAACCAGTCTGTGATGCAACGGTATTTCGCGAACTGTCAGGATTTGCCGGATCCCGAACGCGTCGCGTCGTGTTTGACTAAGGGGCGGGCGAGAGCCGAGACCCCTATCCTTATCCTTCCAGCGAAAGGATCCGATCCCGAGCCTTGGAACCGTGCTCAAGGCTTGGGCGAAGTCGGGACTGGAACCGGTGTTGTGTCCTTCGGTTTCCTCAAGCTTGCTTTCTTTGTGAGCCTGCTGGTAGCGATTGTTTCGATGGGTCATGGGGCTTCCACACTTCGGCCCTTTGAGGGGTCCATTATTATGAACCCCAACAGGTACCCATGTAGACACATGCGCCCCCCAATCCTTGGTGCCATATCTCCGTTGGGGCGGATGCGGAGGCGATTCTTTTTTTTGAGACACATGCCCTCGATCAACTAGGCAACTTCACCCTACTAAGGTTGCTTGACCTGGAGGGTTGCAAAGGTGTCGAAAATAAGCATGTGATATGCTTGTCAGTTGCATCTACTCAAGTTCTTCAGCTTCAAGGATACAAACATCAGTAATGTTCCTCCTGAAATCAATAATCTAAAGCACTTGCAGACACTTGATTTAAGAGGTACACAACTTTGGGACCTACACGCAACTAGAGGGGTGGTCGGAATAGTAATCGGGTCCGACTGGTCGAACCCGATGATTTCCGGTCGGGTCCACCCCGCTCAAAGTTGTAGTGAAATATTGGTGAAATACAACAAGTGGGCCCTAGGATATCTTGTTCGCCTGATGTCAAAATTTGTAGTAGTTTTTAAATGCGTATATACTCCCTCCGTCCCGAAACTCTTGCAATTCCCGCTTCCCCGAGAATAATGTACCGGCAATTATATATTAAAATATATAATAATTAGTATCATTAGAAAGATTTTTAAGTCTATTTAAGGCTTATTAGGATTTTGTATTTCCTTTCATTACCGGTGGATAGTACTCCATCGCAAGGCTTCAATATCCTTGAGTGCAGCTCTATTGTTTCAATAGGGACTCTACGCCTAATTCTTATCGGACGTGATATAAAAAAACAATATAAATCAATGCACATGTATAAGTGTCATGAATCAGAATTGGGCCAGCCGGGAGTGGCTAATTGTGCCAAACGCGGCGGACGCTTCCCCTCCTCCCGCATTTACGACTCGAGTTTGCTTCGCTTTCAAGTTAGGATTATGTTAGGTAATTTTTGGTGTGCAAGGGGCTATCTCATCTATAAGGAAGACCCTTATTAGAAAATAAATAAATAGGAAAGCTTGTAAAAGGTATTCCAATCGTATAAGGGAAACCTTATAGAGATTCCTTAGATTACAAGTCTCACTAGTCGGGCTATATAAGCAAGAGACATGTAATCTCTAGGGGATAAGCAAGCAAATAAAAAAATATCTTCCGTTCCCCAACTCTCCAAGCCGCCGCCGCCGCCGCCAGCGCCAAGGCTGGCGCCCCCGCCCCACCGCGCGCCGAAAGCACGGCGCGCGCCCCTCCTTCCGACGGCTCCTCCCTTCCACCTCGTTGCTCGTGCTGCTGCTCGCCGCCGCCCGGCGAGACTGCAGCCCCGCACGCCTACTGCAAGCTTCAACGCCCGAAGAACACGTGTCAATTCCCGCCCAATCTAGCCGGAATCTAACAATAAGGCCCTCAAGTCATGCGCCAGCGTGTCACTGAGACGGCATCCTAGCTTGCCGAAACAAATTAATCTGGCCTTTCAGTTGGCTGCAATCGCACAAGTTAGGCTGATAGTGGCTAAATGAGGCCATGTGTGGTTAATTACCAGGGAAGACAAGAGACTAAACTGTGAATCTGGTTTCAGAATTCACAGTTTCAAACTGCGTTCTACAGAAAAGGCCTCACTGCTCCTCAGAGCACACGCATTTTGCGTGAGCCCATACTCATAACATCCCACACGAGATCCGTGTCGATCTTTCTGTTGTCCAGCTCTCATTGAACACCTGTGCAGCAAGGTCAGTCCTCGAGATTCAAGAACACTGGGAGGCACTGACGAGCTCATCCCGCGCGGAGCGCTGGAGCAGGAGAAGCGGACAAAACGGATAACGAGCGTGACGGAGTCATCAGGCCGCACAGCGCGCAACCGGACGAGGAGATAGCCTGATCCTGCGTACCCGGCGACGAGCGCGTTCCAGGCAACGTGACGTGGTCCCTTTTTGGTGGGCTGATATCACGTTTGGTTTTAAGCACCGGCGCCGATAACGTACAGTATGCTTCTACACAAAAGTGACCTTCCATCCATCGCGCTTATGCTTATGCATGCAACCATATGAAAGAAGAAATCCAAATACAGTATGCTGACATCGCCACTCATGCAACATCTTTTCAAAAGTAAAAATAAAAACATGATATAATATTATTAATGCAATTTGTATTATAATATCTATAAATAAATAACTAAAAATTATTAAACAAGTAACTAAAGTGTGGAAGACATAGAAATTACTAACGGGTTTAACCCCGCCCCAACCCATATTTTAAAATCCCTAACTACCACCCGCCCCACCCCCACCCCGTCGGCCCAATGCCCCAACCCAAGTCACGACGGAAAATGATATATGACTTATGCGCCGATCTATGACCATAGAGCCTCAACCCGTCCCAACCCGCTTGTGTCGCCAACCCAACCCGCCACAACCCGTTTCACCGTGTCACCCGTTTCCACCCATCCGATAGTACCCGTGATTAAAACCCGCCCTAAAATACCCATTCAACCCCGCCCCATTAGCAGGGCGAAATAGATGAATAAATAAATAAATAAATAAATAACAAAACAAAAACACATCATAAGTGCACAAAAATATTTAGATTTTCATGCATTTTTCTGTGTGATGGTGTTGATTGGTGCGGAGTTAGTTTAAATTTTTCACGGATCCACCCCAACACACATGATGGATCCCAACATTAGTGCGGAAGAGGTACGAGTTGCATGGAGGCAGTCGGGCTGAAGCTGAACCGCGGCTCTCCATCCATCCGGTCGGGCCAGCCTCAAGCAGGCAGCCCAGCCAGCCTGTTAGCCTTCCATGTCATAGGCCCAACACATAAATATCAGTGTTTGCCTTTCAGTTTCCGTTTCACAAGAAATTTCCGATTTGGTCCATCCATTCTAAAATTAGTTTTCTATCAACTTTATAAATAATTAAACACTTTTCCTATCTGTCTGTCGAAAGAAATCTCTGTTCCTTGTCTTGCGACACGCTGCGTCGCTGAGGCAACACACAGCGGATGCCACGCTGCTTGTTGTCGGGTCCGTGTGTTTGCTTCTTATTGGGTCCGATGTGCACCCGCTGAGCGCCCATTCCACTTGTGTTGTCATTTCACTCCCTCCCATTCTCTCCCTTTCGCCCTGGCTCCCCTTCGCAGGCCGCCGCCGGTCCTCCATCCAAGTGGCCCCGATGGTGTCGGGCGCCCTCTTTCAGCCTCCGATTCCTCTGCCCTCTCTGTGCTCCTCTCCGTCCAGGCACAGCTCTCTCTCTCTCTCTCTCTCTCTCTCTCTCTCTCTCTCTCTCTCTTCTCTCCCTTGACTTGGGCTCTTTTTTGTTTGAGATTCCCTATCTCTTGTGTTTCTTCTAGATCTGGTTATTTGTGGCTCAATTTCGATGCGGATGTATGCACTGGATCTCGACGGCCATATCCATAGTTTGGTGTTTATCGAAGTTGGATGGTAGCGCTGGTGTTTGGGATCTCGCTCTCTCACTTACTTTGACCAATTGTGTGCATGTCGGCTTATGTTGTTGTTGTGCTTGTTCTTAGGAAATTGAATGGTTCAAAGCATAGGTTGTAGCGGTCTGTATTCGAGATTTTTTGGGGGATTTTGGAGATGGGGACGGGTTGTCACTTGGATTGGTAGGCACATGCGTGGATGGAGTCTTGCTTCCCCCCCCCCCCCCCACCCCACCGGATGTACGGTGTCTCGCATGGGGATTTTCCATTTTTGTGCTCTAGTGTTTTGGAGTTCGTGTCTGGTTTTGTAGCGATTTTAGTTCGATGTGGGGAGGGGGGGAGCAGAGGAACGGTGGTCGTCGGTGGTGCGGGGGCGGCACTAGCACAACTACACCCATCGTGCCAGGCGAGTGGAGTGGGTGGTGTTGGAGCTATGCATGGATGTTGGTTGAGTTGGTGGCGTTCGAGCCGTGCATGGGTATTGGTTGAGTGGGTGGTGGGGAGCGGGCGCTAGGAAGATGTATTTGTGCTTCGATTAAATGGAGGATGGAGTTGGCTTAGTTTTGTAGGATTGCAGATCGGGTGTTGTAGTCTGCTGCTGCTGATCTCGTTATGGCCATGTGCTTGGGGATTTCGCATCCCGGGGGAAGCAAATCAAGCAAACAGGGAGGTAGGAGGGGAAGGATCTTGTAGTCAAGTTCTGCATTCATCATTTTTGTTCTATGTCTCCCTCGATTTGGTTGATGAGACTGTTTGGTAGGTTGATTGAGAATGTATTTAGGATTTCTATTTTGGGTGGTTTTGGTTGATCTCTATTGCTCTGTCTGATGGCATTTGTGAGTTGGATCTGTGATGGCAATGTGGCGCTGCATGGAATCGAGCATGCATGGTAATTGTGGTGCTGGGAGTGAGGGATCTGCATGTTTCAGACTCTATTTTAGGCTTTGTATTTTTTTTGCTATTCGGTAGATCTCGCGGTCTGCATGATAGACTAGTTCAAATCTCTATTGCTTTTGCAATGCTACTATAAAAGCCTGTTATTTAATCATGGTGGTCTAGAGACCTTCGACCATGTTGAACCATTTTGCTCAACCTTTTTTGTTGATCCAGTAAGTGGTTATACTGCAGTACCACCATCATTACAATTTTTCTTACATTGGTCGTGTTCGCTAATCTAGAAAAAATTATCGAATGCTGTCCGACAACTTTGAATGCTTGTAGCGAACTCCTTAGTATGGGCTTCTGAACTAATCAGCCTAACAATTCTTGAGCCTTAAGAAAGGAAGAACCTTATTTGTGGGTTTTACCAATTGAAATTTCCATTTTGATTCTTTTTCCTGATAGCTGAATCTTGAATGAGTGCCAACTAAAACAAAAACTTTTGTGTGTCTTGCTGGACCCTCAGCTCATAGAGCTGCACCTTGTTGACACCTATTATAGCATAAAAATACAAGTTAAAATACATGAATTAAGGGCTCAAGTCAAAGACCAAACATAAGTCTAGGGGTCTAACTAACATAATTCCACGAAGTTTTGGTATTCTCATTGCCTTTACTGAGGGACTTAATAGATAATTGCAGAGAATAATGGAGAAAGTTCCGAATATACAAGGCATATGAGGACCAGACTTGTCCGTGAAGCAACTCAACCCGAAAAGTGAACTAACATTCTAGAAGACACCGTAAGACACGGGAAAAGACAAGACGCCGAGGTGGCACACCACCGGCGCCCGCCGCCAAGTGATCCACCCCCGGCGCCGCCAGTGGGGGTCCCAGTCGCCCTCTCATTTTTTTATGTCGGTTCACTACCGTCATTGAGGTTGTATCTACACCGTTGCCAAGGTCGGTTTGATCCAAGGGTTGACGTTCATCGCCAAGTACTATATAAGAAGACCAGCTGACCCTGAGGCTCATAACAATTTCATTATCATACTCATTCATCAACTCATACCCATCTAGTCCAGCCAAGTCTAGACATAAGCCCTAGTTCATACTAGAAGTAATTAGCTACATATCTAGTTCTAGTTGAAGATCAAGTTCATCTTGAGTTCCTCGATTAGTCAAGAAGTAGCAAGGATCGTTCTTGAGACTTCTCTCTTGTATTCAATCTGTAAGTACTCTTTATATTTAGAATACAATTGTTATGGCTTTGATCTATATAATTATTATATTCTTATTGATATGTGTTTATGCATGCTATAATTATATGTTTAGTTTAGTAAGATTGCTTTTATATTTTATGCATGGAATTGTATAGCATCCATATAGATGATCACTATGTGGGTGATAAGCAATGTGTAAACGTGGTGTTTATACAACGTTTATCCGCAATTGCACCCTACATTCTCGGGGCGTGTGGTAGATCGGGAGTGACAGCCCGTTGAGTCCTTTGGAATCCACCCTCCGAATGTAGGACACGCCGGAGCCTATAATTACGATGATAAACAAGTTTCGTCCTTGCTTGTCATTGGTAATGCTTGCCATGTGTAGAAGTAATCCAACCTTGCCATGATAGCTAGATGTATTGCACTAATTGTAGTATTCATTGACATATATGATTAGGAGTAACTTAGGAATATTCATTCTATTCTAATTTATTACATGTTAATAACTTGTATGATTCTAGTGGCTTATGATGATCTTAGACTTGGGTATTTATCATTTATATTATTATCTTTATCCCGTGACTTAACCTCGTTGAGTTATGCATATGGTTACTCGCATTATAATACTATAAAGTGGATGATCTCATAACTAAACTACAATCTAAACCTTTAGATATCCTTTTCTCTCTACCTTTCCGTAGACTCCCTTCCCTGTGGTAAAATATAAATACGATACCTGGATTACTCCCGGTGAAGTGCTACAATTGGTATTTCTATTTGTGCGCTTGCAGATATCATGTTCATTCTTTTATCAAGGCCAATCAAGAATACCATGCCCTGCATTTCTTAGCATTATTGCTAGGGTGACAGACTAGTGTATAGGTAATGCCTAGAAATGAGTGGTATACCTTAAGTACATATCCTAGTGAGATTAACTCCACTATGGATAATGATGCTAAGATACATCCCACTACTAACACCGCCTAACTTCGCTTTGTTGGATCATGAGGTTAATCCCATATCAAGCTAACATGATTAGATAGATTTCCCATATATATTTCTTTCACCTTCCTAATTGGGATCGTGTAAGAAATATCAACACACCTTCAGTCGCTAATCACAGCCATGAGCCTCTATATGTTTCCTTGACCCTGGTTGTGTAGTCCTTGTTCATGGCATTTTTTTATTGTTGGTGTGTGTAGTGTTCAGGACCCTCTCTGGAGTGGACTCTTGTCCCTCCCTTGTATTTTTATCTTAATGAAATGACACGTAGTTCTCCTATGGTGTTCTAGGAAAAAAAGCTTTTTATGCGTTTCTGTGCTACTGGACATAGCAATTACTAATTTACCATGATCTCTCATTAGTTATATTATGAGTTTCAAAATTCGAACCCCCTTTATTGTATTGTATGCTTACTGAATTTGTCTTCATCGTTACAGCTCATTTTTAAAAACTATCATAATTTTTTTTTGTTGGTTAGGATATGATTCGATTCCCTAGGCTCTTCTGGTTTCTTCAAAGACCACTGGCCAAACTTATTTCTACTTTTAGACCTCCTAAGAGTAAAGATTATGCTTCAATCGGTGGTGGATCACCGTTAAGGAAAATTACTGATGAGTAGGTATAAGTTCACAAGGATGACCGTGTGTTGAAATTATAGTTGCATTTCTTCACTTTTGACCTACTTTATTGATTGTTGTTTATCAGCTTGTTCAAAACTATCTTACAGGTAAATTGCATTCTCACTAAAATTAATTGATGTTTCAGGCAAATGCTCTGAAGACTTCTCTGGAAAAGAAAAAACTGAACATAAAATATATATGTTGGGATGCGGTATTGGTACCCTTTCACAGAAGAAGCCATCGATCATGTAAACTCTTTTGCCCAACTTTTTTCTCTCTTCAGCATTCATTCTAGCATCTAGTAGAAAAGCGTTGTCAAGCGTTCAAAAGACCATAGTATCCTCATTGAGTGGTGTATATAGAGTTGTCCCTAATAACTCCGTCTGCATATGTGTTTGCCTGCCCTCCATATATGAGCTAACAATAAGCACATGATTGCTAACTCCATCTTTGCAACCAGCAATGTTTTAGACAGGTCCTTTGTGGTAGAATCTAAGAAGAGAATAAGAATGTTGCGTGAAATTGAAAAGGGTCAATGACCTGCCTACTACAATTTTGATTGCAAGTTTTTTTTTACCTTTTATTTGTAATGACGGTGTAGTGAAGGTGTATCAGAAAAGTAATTTTAAGTAATCTTGAAACTTTAGACTGAAATGTGTATTCTTGACTACTGAGATTTGGAAGCTATAATAACATGTAACCTGGAATTTAGTTATTTTGAATATAATTTTTTTATGGAGTCAATGCTTGCATTATTCTATATGACCTTTTTACCCTATCTTATTTAAGTTTCATATGTTAGAGTATTCAACCAAACTGATCTCATGGTTATTCCTTGTCCATCCAACTCTTGTCTGATGATGATTAACTGTAGCATGCTTATGGACTTGTGATCTAAAATCTAGGCCTTTCATCGTGCAATTATTATTTTTAATTTAATTTCTTTTTTTTTGCTAGTTCTATCTGTTGTGCTTGTTTCTTAATATGGTATAGATCTTCTCTTAAGGTCCAAGACCCCAGCTTAACTTTTGTCTGCCATTTGTATTGCTTATTTTCAGCATGTATTGTGGCAGCGGGTGGCTCTTCACTTATGACGTGTGAGTAGCATGCCCTATTCCCTCCAGCTTTATTTTATTTATTTCAGATGCCTTGTGTCCTTCTATCAATTATTCATTTGATTATGCAGTATTTTAGTATGTTAACATCAAAATCTCATGTCCCAGGCGTTATTAAACTTGCTTTATAATCAGGACACATGGATCAGTCAAGGAAAGTTTGCTTCAACGATATTTCAGCATGGTACTTTTGCTCCCCCTTCAGCTTTCTTGTCCCTTTTCTCAAGTTCTTGCCCATATAGGTGCTTATTATCCAGATTCACTTAGGGCTGCTTCTTTGTGATGCTTTGTTCAGGATGTTCATGGGAACAGAGATTGTCCAAGCTTATTATCCAGTGTTAGAGTTTATCTCTTTTTTTTTTTCCTAGTGTTGTTATAATGGGATGGTCTATTATCTCATCTCCTATTTGAACATGAAATTAAAAACATGATAATCTTCCGTGCGGTTAGTTGATGAGAGGTTGGGAACTTATGTCCGGGCGGTTCCATTCAAGCAATTAACATGTAACACCAATATATCATTGTTGTGCATGACCTGAACAGACAAAGAAATGGGGATATGCATACAAACTAGTCCAGCATGAAGAAAAATTTATACCTTCAGAACTAGGACTCTTGCCAGGCTTGTGTCTATGTAGTTGTGTCCCAATGTGCATGTTAACCCTAGCTTGCTGATAGTTTTGCATTTTTTTATTTCATGTACCCGTCATTCTGTCTGTGCACTGATTTTCTTTTGTCTTTTTGTTCATTTGTAGGTTGTGGCTTTATAACAAGACAAGTGAGGGACATGGTAGGTTGGACCTTCCTAACACAATTTTTTTGCCAAGTGCAGTACTGCTCTGTCTTGCATATACTTCAATTTTTATTGCACATTGATAAGTAGTAAATTGCATACTTTTTTTTATTTCTGCAATTATGGTGTCGAAAAATGTGCAATACCTAGTTTTGATGAATAACATCTAGTTCTAAAAAATTCTTGATTCATTTTCATATATTAAAGCAACTAAAGAGAAGGTAGTACTATTGTGATTTAACACATGCTCTTGATTGGATTGCGCTAAGCTTGCGTGACGAGATCCATCCACCTAGAGTTGTGGACTGCCTATGTATACCATGTTGGCCATCTCAAACCTTCTGATGGTGGCTCATGTCCTTCAGCAGTGACAACTAAGGAAAACTATATATGCATATAAAATATGATTTTATTGTCCTATGGATTTTATTGTCATTTTAGGAAGATTAGGTATCAAACTATAGATAATATATATTGGTGCCTAGTGCCAACCTTACCTTCTTTCTAAATACAAAAGTACGTTGAATGAGAAAAATGCCATCCTCCCCGCTTGGGATGCTGCATAGTGACATCTTTAGTGACCGAAGTGCAGTTATCCATTATCTTAAAATATATGTTCTTCACAAAGTTGAATGTCTGTCCTTGTAACTATGAGTGAGCTGCTACTTACATAACTGAACTCCCACTTCTTATTATCTGAAATTGAATCCCTCTTTGTTTTTTTTTCCACTATGGTTAACTATATTTCTTGTGCTTGGTACTGCATCTTTTTAAGAGTGATATTAGCTTTGATTTTCCAGTAAGTGGCTTGATTGGAACATAATTGCAACCAACAATAGTGGAAATTGCAACTATTGGCCACCGTAATTGTAGTTCTAAGCATATGCAATATGTTGTTGTTAAACCATTTTGCCTCATGTCCTCGTTTTTATGTTAGTTGATATATATATTCTGCAAGTATACACTCTTTGACTATTTAAATTTCAATTTGTGTTCTTTCTATGTATAAATGTTTGAACCTGTGTATTTTGTCCATAGGAACAGTGGTTCTGTAAGGTACCATGCTCACAGCCGCTTCTATTTTGGAGCTTTAAAAGGGGCTATGACTCAAGGTTTACATTCTCCTTCGTGTTCACCTTTGACTGAAAATGCATGCAGGTCCTGCTTTGGATCAGACCGGTTAATAGCTTTGCCTTTATTGCACTTTTATTAGTATTAAATTGCATATTAGAAATACTGCAATTATAGTATTTGACATGTGCAAAATCTGTTGTTGTGATCTTTAAGTTTCAATCTTGTTTACCATATTCTATTTAATTAAGTAGGGAAAGGGAAAACACATGTTAAGAAGATTCCATACTTTAATAGTCCTAGTGTACCTCCTTTTACAATATTTGGGGATCTGAATTGCTGCATGATTCTCACGATGCTTGCTTACTTTTGGTAGCCTCATTTTCTCTTTTAGTAAATCTGTCTACTGTCTTTCTATAGTAAAAAGTTGTCACTTGTCCTCTGTGATTGTGCATATATAGATTGAAATGTGTCTATTGTCCTCCCATAGAATTAAACATGGAGGTCCTCTGCGTGATTGTCTCTGTCATCTGTGATTGCGTTTATATAGATAGAAATTGTCTTCTGTCCTTCCAATTGTAAAAATTGTCGTTCCAATTGTAAACCCCGCCTCTCCTCCTCCTCTAGGGTTCCGATGAGCATCTCCTCCTCCTCTGTTATTTGTCCTTCCTATAGAAAGATCTGTGCACTCTGTGAGGAAAGAGTGTCAACTCTGTAGCATTGTTTATGTCTGATGTTTTCTCCCTGTATTGCCCCTTGTATTAAAATTAAATTGTTTAAAAACAAGCAGGGACCCTGCAATACAAGACAACAAAGTACAAAATGACATCGCTTGATTCCCTATATAAACCTTTGCGCTGAAGCTTTTTTTTGAAAGTAACACTTTCGCTTCGAGGCCGAGTGGGCCGTTAGGCCCTCGAGGCTGAGAAGCTTGGCAATCTGTGGACCCGGAATTGTGTTTGGATTGTCCCTTGTCTTGTACCTTATATTGTATTTTTTTGTTGTGTTGTATAGTCCCTTGTCATGCCCCTTATATTGTGCCTTCTATTTTGCCTTGTATTTTATTGTCCTTTTTGCCCCTTGTATTTTGTCCTTTGTGCTAGGGTAGAACATTAGTCTGTGGTAATGTGAATTGTTTTCTAAGGGTTGTGTCGGCGAACATACTCAAAGGTCTGTGGTAGCCAACTTAGCCTATCTATGGTAGGATGCATAGGGTGTAATGGTCATTTAGGTGCCACTGTTTGTTCCCCTTCCTAATGTAAGTTAGGGTATAGATGCTCTAGGCACAGAGCATGGGTGAAAGGCTTCTGTCGATTCACTTTTGGTTCAGGAATTTTGGTTTGTATTGGTACTACTTCTAATTGAAATTGGTATGATTGGAGTTTGGTCTCTGCATTTGTTTGGTTTTTGTTGGGTTCTGCACCCCCTTTTGGTTCCCAAATACTAGTTTTAGGGATAAACTAGTGAGTGTTGTGGCATAAACAGATGGTTCTTGAAACTCTGAATTCTACTAGTGAGTGGGAGCGTGCCTCATGATCAGGAAGATCTCGTAGGTGAACTTGATCTTATCTATTAGCAGTTTTCTGTATAAGGTCCACCCTGAACTAGTTCCTGAAACTCTGAATTCTAACTATGTTAATTTATTTCAATCACCAATAATGTAAATTGCAAGCATAGAGAATTGCAATTTTAGTTATGAGCATGTGTAATGACGATAGCTCTGTTATTGTGGTTGTCGTCTAGGAGCTGATTGAATTCTCCTATTATTTCATGAATCAAGTTCTGACATTAACATGATTGCGCATACCCTTCTTCTAAAAAAAAAAAGTTGTTTGTACTCTTACGCTGATTTGGACATCGGACCAATTTAACAATAATCTGCACTTTATTTCTGTTATTGTGCTCAATCGTTTACATTCAATAACTAAGGTGTTTTCATTTTAAATTGTGGATTAAAACCGAATTCTAAAAATGGTCTAGACTTAGAGAAACATTCTTGTAAGAGGTGTTTTTCCTTTAATCTCAATTCATATAGTTAACAATTTAAATATTCTTTTCTCTAGGGAGCTATCACAAGGAGAATGACTGCAATTGAGGAGATGGCTGGCATGGATGTTCTTTGCAGTGATAAAACAAAAACTAACCCTGAACAAGCTTACTGTGGACAAGAAAAATCGTTGCGGTGAGACAGGAACAACTATTTCTAATATTCTCTTAGATCTGTCATGTCTATTTTAAATAAATTTAAAATAGGTCATCTCTGACTTAATAGTGCCCATTAGCAGGGCTACTGGAGTAGTTTTTTTTTCCATTATCGTGCAATAATTTTGTGACCAATCCATCTTTCAAATGAACGTTGATTGAATTTGATTCAGTTACATAATTGCAGTAAGCTATAATGTAAATTGGAAGTATCCAACATCGCAATTTTAGTTTTGGGTATATGCAATATGCTCGTTTTGTGCCGACACACAGCTCAGTTTTGTCCTTGTCAATTCATAATTTTTTTTTTTTATCTCTTGTCTTTTGTGCTAACCCGTCCTCAATTCACTATATTTGTGCTGACACACACCTCGCTCTTGTTCTTGTCATCTCATAGAAAAAATTCTCTTGTAGTTTGTGCTAACACTGAACTTCGTTAACTCTGATTCGTGTCTGACAAACATCATTTTTTCCACTGTTCAGTGTGTGGTTGTCTTTGAATGTCAACAGTTACAAAAGTTGCAATTAATTTTTTGAAGCCCTGTCAGCCTGTGATAATTGTCATGGAATTTTGAAGGCGAAAACCTTATAACAGTCATTTTTGTATAGCTTTAGGCTGGGAATGGTGAAGAAATTTTTTTACACACAATGGTAGATGGAACTTCAACAATAAGGTCAATATTTGTCACTGCAGTCAGCTATTTTGCCTTTAAATAAGAAATGTTCTGCATTCATAACCCCACATTAAAGCAACTGTTTAGAGCAAGCCATTTTTTCTATCATTGTCATTGTATATATACTTTGTTTCCTTGTAGCCTTGCGTAGAAGAAATGTACTGCATTCATAACCCCACATTAGCTGCAATGATGACTATAAGCACCTAACTTTAGAGCTGAGGCCTTGTTGTGTTGGTTTTGCATGTAACTTAGGAGGGCGGCTTCCAGCTTATGATGGTAGAAGGAGCCTATACACGGCTGGTGCACTGCGATTCACTTCAAAAGAATTTCACGTCACTCTACTTGAAGAAGATGACGGTTCTGGAGTCGAGAGGTATCCTTGAGCCACTTTTGTCAATGTTCTTCACCTATAAATTTCCAGCTCTAGTTAATATTTGGACTGTGTAGCTGTCCTCTCAACACTTTTAGAAAAAGATAAGTGGATCCTCTTGGGTACAATTAGCTAATCTAGAATTTAGCATTCTGTTGCATCTAGAATGCTTGTGTATCACGTTATGAACTACATGTGTTTTTTTCTACCTGGATATTTACATTTCTTCCTGATAACTAGGATCTTTTGTCAACTTTCTGCAGGTACATGGTATGAGTGTATGTCTGTGCCTTTGTCTCCCTCTATGTGTGTCTGCGTATGTCTCTAATATAAGGCATTGGTCATGTTTTTGTTTGAGACAATCTGAAGGATGTTGATTTTGTCAGGCAAACTGTTATGTCTTTTAGGTATATTTGACACCGTGAGTTCATCAAGAATATGATCATCGACATTTCCCAGGCTGACTGTGCTATTCTTATCATTGACTCCACCACTGGTGGTTTTGAGGCTGGTATCTCCAAGGATGGCCAGACCTGTGAGCATGCTCTCCTTGCTTTCACCCTTGGTGTGAAGCAGATGATTTGCTGCTGCAACAAGGTATGAATCCAAGAATTGCTATCTAGTCTGGTTCATAATTTGAGGTGCTTGTAAATGTGTTTCCACAGTCTAGCAATATTTATCTGCACTCAATTGTCTTGCCTTCAAGTTGAATACTGCATTTGTGTTCTGATTGAATAACTAATGTACAGTATGATAGATATTGATCTTGTTTGCATAGTCTTTTGGGTTTTTCCATTAAAAATTTACAAGTTCATACGCAATGGAATACTAAGTGAGGCCTTATATGGTAAGTTTTTCATCTCATTTTATTAGTTACATTTTGTTATAATTATGCCTCTTGATTAAAATATCTTGATTTTGGGCTACAATTTCTGTGAATCCTCACTAGGTATGAATGAAATACAATTAGACTGGAGCAGGAGGCTCAAGATTGCTCTGGATTCAGCTAGAGGGCTAGCATACCTCCATGACCATGGCACAAAGATGTGAAGTCCACTAACATTCTCCTTGACGAGAAGATGACTGCAAAGGTTTCAGACTTTGGCCCGTCATTGCCGGTAACATACAGTGAGGAAGGGCAAGGGCAACTATGCACCGGTGAGCTATCACTTTATATCACTGTATGAGACAAAATGTTTGTTATGACATGCATGCTAACATGTCGAGCTGCTTTCATCCTAACTTGACAGTACACTCACTAATCAACACATCCAATTTATTTGAATCTACCAGGGCTACCTGGACCTAGAATACTACATGACCCAGCAACTCACAGCAAAGAGTGATGTCTATAGCTTCGATGTAGTGCTCCTAGAACTTAGTGGCTAAGCCACCAATGGCAGAGTTCTAATTTGTAGCGATGTCTACGACTTCCGTGTAGTGCTCCTAGAACTCAATAGTGGCAATGCCACCAATGGTAGAGTTGTAATTTTTTATGTATACTCTATGTCTGTTTATTGGGCCGATTGTGTCATTTTGGCCCAATGACCACCAACTTGAGTTAATGGGTATCGGATCATGTGGACGTTAAGGTTTGGCGGGCCCGGTAGTTGGCTGTGTTAATTTAACGGGTCCATTCACAGACCTGGTAGCATGTTTGTAACAGACACAAGCCAATGAACAACTGTGACCGTTTGATGCACATCCAAGGGCTCTCCACGTTGCAAGAAATGTTGGTTACTTTTCTTGTGAAAGAGATATAGCAACTCCCATAATTAAATAATAAAGAGAATAAATATTTTGAAAAGTGTCATAAAGAAAATTTCATTATGATTTGGTTGGGGTGCGCCCGGCCCGCCATCACTTATAGTTTTCCATGCGGCCGCGGCCCGAAGGCCGACGGAAGCACACCGGCATTTTGGCCCGGCCCAAAAGGCCGAGCCCGTAGGAGGCCCCAGACGTTATGGCTCGGAGGCCCGCCGGCGTGCTTGGGCCGACCCAGCACGGCCTCAAAGCACGGCCCGGCCCGGTGGTGTAGCTGCGGGCTGCTATGGGCCGCCAAATGTGATCACCAAATAAAAAAAAAATAGCTCAAAAAGCCCCACCCGGCCATCCCCTAACCCTAAAAGCTTGTTGCACTCTCCCTCCCCAAGACGCACTCTCTCCCCCGCGCCACAATCCTCGCTCGCGGAGTGCATGCTCCTCCACGCGCCCGACGCCCGGCTGTCCTCCCGTGGCGTAGGTGGCCGGCTCCTCCACGCGCGCGCCCCGGTGGCTCCTCCACGCGCCGCCGGGCGGCTTCTCTCCGCGGTGGCGCTCCTCCACGCGCGCCCCGGCGGCTCCTCCCGCGCCCGCCGCCGGCTCCGCTCCTTCCTCCATGCGCCACCGGTGGCAGCTCGCTCCTCCTTCCTCCACGCGCGCCGCCCGGCAGCCCCGCTCCTCCAATCTCCTTTTTTGCCTTAGCGGGCCTCGGGCGGCACGGCCCGTTGAAATTGTGCGTGCCGCCGGGCGGCTTGGTACCGTTCTTGGCCCGTGGGGCGTGCACGGGCTGGCCTCTAGGCACGGCACGGTGAGGCACGGCCCGGTGAGGCACGAGGCCCGGTGGGGGGCGGGCCCCGGCCGTAAGACGAAGCGCGGGGGCCGGACCGGCTGGCCCGTTGGAAAACTATACCAACAAAGTAAACAGCTGGGCGACGCTTAAGGTACCCAGTGGCAAGCCAAAGTTATGGTCCCTTCCTCACAAAAAATAAATTTAATATCAAAGTGGACACATGGTCCACATATCGATATTAAACCGACTAGCAAATATTTTGCAACGGAGAAAATAACTATCAAATGTTTAACATAATGTCAAATTTAAAAGATATTTATGATCGCCATAGTATCTATAATATACGTTAATATCAAAAATAATATCACAATTTTCTAATAATTATGTATTGAATTTAAATACAACCTTGATAAACTTTTTTTTTCTTTCATTCTAAGGAACAAAATATCTACAGCTAAATGTATCATAACTTTGGTTATCATATTATGTGTTGTAGAGTCAAGTCATGTGGCTTCTTTTAAGAAACCATAAAAATATATATCTAATATCTTATTAAAGTCAGCAAGGGTTCATTAATATAAAATATATATCTAATATCTTATTAAAGTCAGCAAGGGTTCATTAATATTTGAACTGATATATGTGGACAACTTAGAGATTTGTAGTGGTACTTGCATATACTTTGAAGAACATTTATTCTCACAATTAGATTGGATGACAAAAATACTCAAGATTTCAATTTGTATTTTGATCGGTTAACATCAACTAATTCATATCATGCTAATAATTTATTCATAATTTAAACCAACAATTTAGTAATAGAAAAATTGTTTATTATGTAGGAAAAACATAAAAAGTTTCAAAATAAAATAGTTTCTCTCTTTATTAGTAGGTCTATAAGAACAGATACTACACTTGATCTTAGCCAAAAGACCGAGAAAGGTATGAGTTGAACGGAGGCTGTGGGTCGAATTTATACCCTTTGTTTTAGCTCTATGTGCTCAAAGCTGCCGTGGTGGGACTAAACCGAACGTTAAACATGGCTTAGTGCAGCGCAAATGCGTTTGTGTTGGTTAATTGGGCCGTTTGGGCTCGTAATTTAATCAAGGCTGCACTTCACGTGGGGGCCAGGCCGGGCCGCTCTTATTTTGCCTTCCAGGAAGCAACCACGGACCTAGCCTCGTAGCTTATGTGAGCAGCCCATGGTAGATGTGTTTTGTTTTGCATTTACAAACGGTACATAACCTTTAAAATATTATAGCTTTCTAGTAAAAAATCTAATGCGAATTGGCTTGTAGTCCAATGGTAGGGACGGTCCAGTGGGGACGCTACCCACCGGGGTTCAAATCACGGTGCTCGCACCTTTTCCTGGGATTTTTCCCAAGGATTTACCGGCGTTATGCATTAAGTGGTAGCGGCGTTCCCCGTCGGCGACGAGGCGCCTATGGTGACTTCGAGAATCTCCAGATCTGCCGGCTACCCGGTCCCCGGAGGTGCTCATAGGGGTAGGGTTTTGCGTGCGTGTATTCATAGGGGTGAGTGTCGCGTGCGTGTTGTGAGCGTCTGCGTTAATTCTCAAAAAAAAAAAAAAAAAAAAAAAAAAGTAAAAAATCTAATTTAATTCTGCTTACATCATTTCATTTATTGTAACGAGATCTATAAAAATAGATAGTAATATGTTAGATATGTTTCGAAAACTTTTACGTGATTATAAAGCTTTGCACATATGAGTACACAGTTTTAGATGTGGTAGTACAAAGTTTTAATGTGATAGTACAAGTGCTTGAATCATCAGGCCTCGATCATGTTGGATTAATGCGGCTTGCTACTTTGATGCATGACACGTTCATTCCGCAAAGTAAGATGTGCCTGTGCGGCGTCACCACAACTGTGGCGTAAGAAAAAGGGTGCCACGATTAGGCAAGCCACCGCGCAGAAACGGAACGAATTGCTTGGGTCTCCATGAACCAAGTAGTTCCCAATTGTTGTGGTGTGCAACCAAACTAGTGGCAGTGTATAATTTTACTATGATGTTTCTAATTAGACTGTCATGTCACATAAAATAAAATAAAAACTTGGTTGAAATACTGCACTCCACAACGTTTTCATAGACATTTCATTTGATAACTCACATATACTTGGTTGGTTACCGTGGCATGAGATAAAACTCATCTATTATAATTCTCTTTTTTTCTGTTAAATGCACCATGTCGATTCGGCTAGATTGGGCGGAATTGACACGTGATTGAGGGTAATTGGGGAACGAGAGGCTGAGGAGGCGTTGGTGTTGGTGGCGGTCGGCGGCGGCGGCGGCGGCGGGCGGGGCGGTACAGCAGGTGGCGGCGGCTTTCGGGTGGGGAGATCCAAAACTGAAAATGATAGATATGTTTATTTCTTGTTTATCCCCTAGAGATTACATGCCTCTTGCTTATATAGCCCGACTAGTGGGACTTGTAATCTAAGCAATCTCTATAAGGTTTCCTTATATTATTGGAATACCTTTTACAAGCAATTTCCTATTTTATTATTTCCTAATAAGGGTCTCCCTTATAGATGAGATAGCCCCTTGCACACCAAAACTACCTAAAATAATCGTAACTTGAAGGCGAAGCAAACTTCGAATAAATGCGGAAGGAGGCAAATGGCGGCGGCAGGGCCGACCCCCCCTAGCGCAAGACGCCCGCCCCCGGGGGGCCCGGCCGTCTCGTTTGGCCCAATTAGCCACTTTCAGCCGCCCAATTCAGTTCATGACATTTCCCCACCGTTCGACGAGGGCAAAGGCCCACGTGCCGCCCAACCCCTAGGTGGTGGCGCATGTGCACGTCGATTGAGAAGTAATAATGCCAGGTCCGGCAGAGAAATGAGGGGGCCGCTCTTATCGTTGTCGCCGCTGCATGCCGGAGTCTTTGTCGGAGAAGGAGAAGTCGATGTGGAAGAGTTGAAGAAGGCGCCAACTTGAAGCTCATCGGTGGCAAAGGATCAATGCTCCGCGCATGCACGTTGCATGACGGAGGCGCTCGGAGAGTGCCCGACATCTCGAGCATCCGGGCGAATCGGAGGCGGAGACGGCAGGGAGTGGTCGGTACCGCTCACCGGGCATGGAGTCGCCGCAGTGAGACATGTCTAAGTGTCGTAGGGCGGCGATGAGGTGAAGTCGAGGAGGCAAACAGAGGAGGTCACCGGGCGGTTGGGCGAGGGGCCCGTGATGTGTCTCCTTTGTCCACGGTGCTCCCACCCACGATGATGTTGTCGACGCTGAAGAAGACGCCGCCATTGTTGTCGAAGAGGAGGACAAGAGCACCTCGATCCGCCGTCGGGCATGCCCGAGAAGAAGGACGCTAGCCGGAAACGCCCGATCATCGCGAGGGCAATTGGGGAGGTGGAAGCCCTTTGCTATGCCGTGCGATTGGAACGTTCTCCCCGGCATGACGTCCTCGAGGAGCTCTACGGCAACCGGAATATAGTAGCGGTGAAAGTACCTCACGATGCCGTAGCGTAGACTCCATTCAGTGCGGTTGAGCCCGGCTTCGATTGCGCTTGAGATGATTCCAAGCTCTTTGTTTGAAGTTGTGCCCACTTGCGATTCGTGATCATGTTGTGTGTTGTCACCCTTCGATGTCCTCCATGGCGGCATCAAGACGTTGTTGTCCCCGCAAGCGGTCAGACAGGGCAGCCGCTATGTCGCCGTCGAGGCCTTCCGGGTGCCCGTGGCGAGCTGCCGCCTTAGTGCCTGGTGAGAGCATCCTTAGTGGCGTCGTCGGGCTCGTCGTCGTTGTAGCGGCGGGCAAGGTCGATGGCCTCCTCCAACGAGCGGGGGCTCGAACCATTCGGCGTGTTCTTGAAGAGTCTCGCTGGAGGCCTTCCACGAAGAGTTCGACCGATGGCGCTGTCCCTCGAGTTCCATGCGTAGTGCATAGTTCTCAAGTCGTTGATGTAGTCGATCAAGCTTGCCTCCCCGGGAAGGTGGCGCCGCACGCCCCGGGCGACGAGGTAGCTGGGCGGGCCGAAGTGGTTGCGGAGGCAGTGTGTGAACTCATCCCACTTGATTGGGGAGTTCTTCTTGGACAGATCCATGAACCGCATTGCAGTAATACCAGCAGGTGGAAGCGGCGTAACTCATTTAGTCGGCGGGGGCGATCTCCTCATTAAGCCGGAAGAAGAGTTCCAAGCTTGCGGGCCAAAGGTCCGGATCATCGGTGCCGCCGTACTTTGACTTGCGCACGCGTGACGTAGCGAAGGGGACGTGATGCCGCTGGTGGCACCATCGAGCGCCGTGGTGGCGCCCGGAGGGGAGGGGTGCCGCGATTGGCAACTGCGTCGCGGTGGTGTCCCGCAGTTGCGGTGTCGGTGGAGAGGGAGGAGGCAGCCGGTGTCGCCGGGTCGCCGAGGGTGATGTTGAGGATGGCCGGAGCATCACTAAAGAACGCTTCATCTTCCTCGAGCCGATGATAGCAAGATCGGAGCCGCCGACGGAGTCCGCGGGCAGGGAGGGGACGGGCGCCGTAGCGGGGGTGCCCGCCCTATGCCGGGGCGGCGGTACTGGGCTGTCCTCCGCATCGTCACGACGCGGCGGGGTTCTCGACGCGGAAGAGGGCGCGGTCCATCCGGGCGTAGGCGAAGTCTCGATGTCGTCGAATCTCGTACGGATCCGCGCGCGATGGACGCCGAGAGCTCCTTCGCCGCCGGCGCTGAACTCCTTGATCTCGAAGCCATGGATGGTGGGTGGATCGTAGTGGTCTCCGGATACCGGCCGCCGATTCCGGCCAGATTGGGCCGGAATTGACACGTGATTGAGGGGAATTGGCTAACGAGAGGCGGAGGCGGCGTTGGTGGTGGCGGCGGCGGGCGGCGGCTTTGGCCCGCGCCCTTGTCGGCGCTGGCTTGGGGATCTTTGGGGCGGGCGGCCAGGGTGTGGCGGCGGCTTCGGGTGTGTGGGGAGATCCAAAACCGAAAGCGATAGATATGTTTATTTCTTGCTTATCCCCTAGAGATTACATGCCTCTTGCTTATATAGCCCGACTAGCGGGACTTGTAATCTAAGCAATCTCTATAAGGTTTCCTTATATTATTGGAATACCTTTTACAAGCAATTTCCTATTTTATTATTTCCTAATAAGGGTCTCCCTTATAGATGAGATAGCCCCTTGCATACCAAAACTACCTAAAATAATCCTAACTTGAAGACGAAGCAAACTCGAAATCATAAGGAAGGAGGCAAAATGGCGGGGGCCGACCCCTCAGCACAAGCAGACGCCCGGCCCCCTCCGGGCGGCGTACGCGTCTCGTTTGGCCCAATTAGCCACTTTGAGGCTGGCCCATTCTGGTTCATGACACACCACCACATCATAAAAATACATGTATTATATACTAATAAGCTATTTAATAATAACAGAAATAAAACTCGCTCGAGCTGCGTTCGTCTGTCCTCTCCCGAGAATTTGTCCGCCTTTGACAGGGTGATCCCGCGACATTTCACAAGCTAGCCTACTTCGGCGTACTCCCTCATCCCATGGACTTTAATGTTTTTGACTTTTAAACTTTATCTTTGACCATCCGTCTTATTCAAAATATATATGCAAATCATAAAATAAAATAATCAATATTCAAGTATCTTCATTGATAAAATAAGTCGTAAAAAATAAATTATATTTGTGCAAAAATTTGAATAAGACGAAGCATCGAATAAGATGGCACGGAAAAAAGGGGTGACAAACTCGATTGGGGACGAGCGAGTAGTACGTACCACGCTTCGTCTACAAGTGTAGGTCAACTATATATCGGTGCCGTTCATTTTGACTAGAACTAGACTTTGGCCACTCCAGCGCGGCGACCAGTGGCGCCAAACTAGCCAAGTCAAAAAAAAATTAGTTGGAGAAGAAAGTGTAAAGCATACTACAGGAAAAGAAAAGGAGAAAGGAGCGGAGGCCTAGGAGGGAGGGAGGCGCGCCCGCGGATTGTCTTGTCTGACCAAAGGCGAAAGTGTTGTGACAAGCACGACGCCTGCTTGGACTTGACGCAACGCAGAACCGGCAACGACGTGCAGCCGGAGGGAGCACAGCAGAGGCAGGTCGTCGTCTCGCCAAGCCGAGACTTTTGCTCCTGGCTCCCGGTTCCTCACTCCCACT
The DNA here is from genome assembly GCA_015847255.1 of Hyparrhenia diplandra. Lineage (NCBI taxonomy): Eukaryota > Viridiplantae > Streptophyta > Magnoliopsida > Poales > Poaceae > Hyparrhenia > Hyparrhenia diplandra. Next base: position 166,786 of record JADLZK010003457.1, read on the forward strand.
GGCCACTGGCGCGCGCGCGCACTTCCACGCGCGGCAACTGCTATGCTGATTGAATGATTGCCGTGCCAATTGGCATCTCACAGCAGTCTCCCCTTCTAGCCTCGGTTCCCGCGAGTCACGATCACTACTCCCTCTCGTCTCACCGACTTTGTCACCCCCGCATTCCGCCGTCTTTATTCGATCCGTCGTCTTATTCAAATTTTTTTTGCACAAAAATAATTTATTTTGTTACGACTTATTTTATTAATGAAGATACTTGAATATTGATTAATTTATTTTATGATTTGTATAAATATTTTGAATAAGGCGGATGGTCAAACATGAAGTTCAAAAGTAAAAAACGTCGAAGTCCATGAGATAGAGGGAGTAGTCGTGAGCTGAGCCTGACGACGGGCCTTTCCTTGCCTGTCCTATCCTTTTTGCTACCATGGACAGTCAGTCCTACTCTCTCTCTGGACAAGGACAACAACATCCACCCGGTGGTCGATACATCGCCCAGTTACCACATGGGCTGCTCACACAAGCGGCGCGCTAGTGACGTGGGCAAAATAGAGCGAAAAAAAGTCCCGGATTCCCTCCCCCAACTATCACGAAAGTTCACTTTTCCTCCATCAACTCCAAGCAGGACAAATCACCTCCCTCAACTTTTCAAACCATGCAAATTACCTCCTCGGCGGTTTTGAAGGCGGATTTGCTACAGTAACCGCAGTTTTTGCTACAGTGTCAGCGGGTTGCTACAGTGACCGTGACTGTCTTTTTTTTTCAAAAAATCCGGTTGAATCTTTGAAAAATCATAGTAAATCATAGAAAAATCATAAAATAAAAAATCTAATTTTGTTGGACTCCACATGATTAGATCTACACAGTGAATATATAATATGGTATGCTTTAGTATAAAGTTTTTTGCTCTACGAAAGGTTTTGTCTTTTTCTTTTTTTTTATTTATTTGGTGAATCTTTGAAAAATAATAGTAAATCATAGAAAAATCATAAAATAGAAAATCAATTTTGTTAGACTCCACATGAGTAGATCTACACATTGAATATATAATATGGTATGCTTTAGTCCAACAAAATAATTATGAAGTTGCAAACTCACGAATTATTTCAATTAATTACAAAAAAGCATAGATCTAAAGCTACAACCAAAATTTTGTACTAAAGCATGCCATATTATATATTCACTGTGTAGACATGCGCATGTGGAGTCTAACAAAATTAGATTTTCTATTTTATGATTTTTCTAACGATTTACTATAATTTTTTAAAGATTCAAACCCAAATAAATATAAAAGAAAAAAGACAAAACCTTCGTAGCAAAAAACTTTGTACTAAAGCATATCATATTATATATTCAATGTGTAGGTCTAATCATGTGGAGTCCAACAAAATTGGATTTTTTATTTTATAATTTTTTAAGTGATTTACTATGATTTTTCAAAGATTCAACCGTTTTTTTTTTTTGAAAAAAAAAAGACAAAGTCACGGCCACTGTAGCAACCCGCTGACACTGTAGCAAAACTGCGGTTACTGTAGCAAATCCGGCTCCGGCTCGGCCAGCACCCCGTGAGGTACAGTGCAGCGCATCCATGGGTTCGTTGGCTCCGCCTCGCTGGACTGCCCTGCGTGAGCCCTGGTCCGACCCATGGATGCAAAGCGGTTTCGGCCGGTACCGCTTGCCTCCTCGAATAATTCCTTTTTTTTTTTTTTTTCCGCGACGTCTCTTTTCTTGAACCACTTATATTTCTTCATAATTCCTAAACTACAGTCGCCGGATTGGTTTCAGGCAACGCTTTTCCTTCACATCACATACCACATCCTTTGGCTTTGTGTGACTACAATAACACTTTTGTGCATTTGTGATGTGTCTTCTACATTTGTTATATGTTTATCTACAATACTTTTCTACAATAGTACTGCGTGGAATTCTTTTTTTTTTCTTTCTTTTTGAGCATGATCTGATTGAAATTCTTATCAGTCGGGAAGGGTATAGTATAAAGTGACTTTTGGAGTTGCTTTAGACAACAATAATCGTTACAGACCACAAGAACAGAAATCGAGGGACGAGTACAAGTTAAACACTGAAGCAAAGAGGATAGAGATGGGCGACCCCGACGCCCAGACCGCCCGCCACCCCGCCGCCGCGTAGCCTGCTCCGCCCGCCGCCCCTCCTCCCATGCCGACTGCAGATCCGGCATCTCCTCGTCTGGGGCTGCCGTTAGAGCCCACCCTCGCCCCGTGTGGCCCGCGGCCAGAGGAGATCGACGGGCACGCCCCCTCGGACGCGGCAAAGGACGGCGCCCCGCTGCCTGTCCCGAGCTCCCCGTCACCGTCGCCGTCCCCGTCGCCGGGTGCCCTGCCGCCGCTCGAGGAGCCCCTCGGCCACCGCTCTGGGGGCGCTGGGTTGCTGTGCGGGCGCCTCGCGTCCGCCCCTACCACCACCTCGCCGACGGGAGCAACGCCCGTCCCCGCCGACGCGGCACAGGAAGGCATGCCGCCTCCTGCCCCGGGCTCCCCGCCGCCGCTCGAGGAGCCCCTCGGCCACCGCTCTGGGGGCGCTGGGTTGCTGTGCGGGCGCCTCGCGTCCGTCCCTGCCACCACCTCGCCGACGGGAGCAACGCCCGTCCCCGCCGACGCGGCACAGGAAGGCATGCCGCCTCCTGCCCCGGGCTCCCCGCCGCCGTCCCCGTCGCCGGCAGGGCTGGGGGCCGGATCAGCGCCGCCGTACCTGCTCGTCTTCTCTCCTCCTCGTCCCCCGGATTGGTCACGCGGCGGCGGGTTGCTTCAACACCGCTGTTGGTCGGCTGCCGCCCCCGTCGGGGCGCCCGGCCCCCTCTCCCATCCCCGGCGAGCTGGAGGCTGGATCGAGCCGCACCTTCCCCGACCCACGGCCGACCTCCTCATGCGGCGACTTGCGCCGAGCATGCCCGGAGCGTGGTCGGCTGCCGCCAGCTCACGCATGGGGTCCCAGGTTGCGTCCGGCCGCTGACGCCGCCATCGGCGGCGCCCACGCCCGGCTTCGCCAAGCACGTCCGGGGTCGTCACCATTCTCGGCGCCCTTCCGCCGGACCGGTCGCCTCCTTCAACCCCAAACCGGAGGTACGGCGACGGCCGCGGGCAGGCCCTCTCCCCAGGATCGCGGCACCATACTTCCCATCATTTGGGAGATCCAAGGCGTCTTGGTTGGGAGGACAACTTCTCCGATTTCTGGACGAGGAGGACTCGACGTTGAGCGGGAGGAACCCCCACCGCCGCGCGCCGGGCCGTCCACCCAGCCCGGGTAGGGAGCCGCCCCCCGATGAAGGCTATGCCGACCTCCGTGCTCTTTCGCCAACGCCGCCGGGCCGTGGCGGACATCACGCCGAAAACGCCACGGCCGGGCGCCATGTCCACGCCGCCCCGCCGTCAGAGGTGGGGACGGGTGTCGAGGCGCCAGAATCGCTGCATCCGCCACCGCTGACCGTTTAGCGGCGCTCGCAGCCGCCAGGTGCCCGCGCCGCGGATCGGGTCTCGCCGCCCGCCGCGGTCCCCGCGACACTGGCGCGGTCGTCGCCGCCCGTTTCGACCACGGCACCGGATGGGGGCCTCAACCGCCGCCGCGCCACCGCCGACGACGATGGGTTCACCATCGCCCAGGCGCCGGCGCCGGGAAAGGCCCGCCGCCAACCGCCGCCCCGCCGACGGCTGCGGCCGCCATTCTCGCCGGCTATGCTTTCACCGCCGGCCCGGGACCATGTCGCCGCATCGCCGCACCGCTTCCACCCATTGCCTCATTCGCCAAAGACGAGGCATGGCGAGGACATGCGAGGCATCGCCAACACGTCCCACCACGGCAAACCACCGCCAAGAGGGCGCCGGAGCCCGCCGCCAAGCCTAGGAGCCTTCACCGTGCTCCCCGACCGTCGGGCCGGCCGACCGCGGCAGACCGGGCATCCCCCGGTGTTGCCGGGTCGCCGACACCTACCTTCCTCGCCGGCCGATCCGGCGTCACATCAGTCGATTTCGCCCGCCCGCGTGGGGGTCGGGGTCCGACTTCACTGTGGCGGACAACGACGGCAACCTGATGACCTCTTCGCGCCGACCGCGGTGGGTATGGACGGTGGTTCCGCCGCGGGTGGACCCGATGATCGACGAGCCCGCGGCCTCCATCGTCCCGCTCACGTCCACCTTGACGCCACCCCTCACCTCGCAGTACGGGCTACCTTCTCCTCCCCGGATTGCGGGCCGACCAAGTGCTCGCGAGAGCCCTCCCGCCCCACGGTCGCCGCCGAGCTTCATGGTGGCCACCAGGGAGTCAAGTGGCCTGATCCCGCTGGCCGCGGGCCCTCGCATAGCCCCCCCCTCGCGGAGTCCGCTCCTCACCGGGAGGTGCTGCCTGATACCGCCAGGTTCGCCAGTGGCGGGATCGCGCCCGCCACCGGTTCTCCACGCCCATTCTCGCGACGCCACCGCCGCCCGACTCTAGGATGCCGGGGCGGGTGGTGCTTCACGACGCGCCGGTTGCCCAGCCGCCAAGGACCGCACCTGCCCCACGCCCCCCGCCGCAATACCGTGAAAAGCGCCCATGCTTTCCGCCGCTGAGGCTACCAGGTCGGGTCCACAACAAACCGCCTTGGCACCGCGTGGTAGCCGCGAAGACCGCCTCTATAGGTTGCGAAGACGGTCGGGTAAAGGGGATGTCGCCCAGCACCGGCAAAGAACACAACCTTGTGTCCCACCCCACGGGGGTCGTTCGCGGCCTTCCTCGGCTCCATGGTGGTCCCTATCAAGGAGCCCTCGCCGCCCATGCGGGCCCGCCGTCAGGCCGCACATCGTCCACGGTCCCGCTCCGCGCCGAAGCTCGGACTCGCGGCGGTCGGCCTATCGCCACCCAAGGCCCGGCCGTCGGCCCGCCGTGATGCTCAACAAGTGGGAGGGCAAGCGCGCGACGACGATCCCCGACTTCGCCCGGACCCGTCTTTGGCGGCCAAGTTCCATGACCGCTTCATCAACAGGTGCCCTCTCCGCACCAGACACCGCGCGGAGCCGTTCCCCGATGAAGCCCGGCCAGGTCGAGCGGCCGAGGGCATGTGAACCCGCGCGCAAGAGATCGCACAATAGTTTCCCCTTTAGTACAATTTCCCAACGGCTGCTGAAGCCGGCGATTCGTGTTTGTGTGTTGCCACTACGTCTCACGGCATCTCCCCCAATGACCGAGTGGTTGTATTGCAAAACTCTATTTTCTCTTAATGCAAAGACGTGCAATATGCACGCCAAAAAAAACAATAATCGTTACATTGACATCCGTATTAGTTTGATGACCAAGTAATTAGTACTTACAATACAACAATTTGGATTCAACATCCTCGAGAAATAAATCTAACTAACCCAATCACTCGTATTTAACTACAATCACGAAAATGATTTCGGACCGGCCGCCGCCGGTTCTCATCATCGAGCCGCTCCAAAGGTACCGGCCTATTCTTTGGGTTGTTCTTGCCGCCCTGAGAGTTGTACCTCTTTGAGGTTGGTCGTGCTTTCGATGCCGGCAATCCTCTTCTCAACATTGTCGATCATGTTAACCAAGAGCGCCTCGAGCATGTCCATGGACCCTTTCTCAAACCGAATGATATCGGGGAATCGAGAGGCAGAGGCCACTCAGGCCGGTAAGCTCTAGAAACTGTGCTTAATACGTGCAACAAGCTCGGTGGTCGTTGTAGCACATGTTTCGAATGCGGATGGTCTTGAGGCTAGGGCCGATTTTGAGAGAGACCGTCGAATATTTGGTCCCCAACAAGTTTAGCCCACGACATGTTAAACCGAACAAGGTAAGTGAGTGAGTCTAACGGGGGAAGGCTGACTCATTGATGCCACCGGCGATCATAAGGTACCGGAGGAATCGTGGTGGTGTGGGGGGCGTTGATGGAGAAAGTCGAAAGTGTCCCGCCATAACCGACATCTCCTATAATAAGGCGACGGAGGGAGTATGATTTACTCAAGGATTTGGCAAACTCTTGGAGAACCTCCTTGTCAAAGACGACGTCGTCGACGTAGACGATCGACTCTTGAAGTCATTCTAGTTGACCCACATCTTTTGCAATCACGGACGCCGTTTCCGAGGACCGAGAAGCCCACCTCGCGCGGCGCTTTCATCTTGTGGAGCCCCGGGGCAGCCTCCACATGCGGTCCGGATCATCATTCCGGTTGATCTGCAGGCGCTCTAGTTTATACGGCTTCTTCAAAGTTGTCGGCAGGGCCTCGAATCGGGCGTGTCGCGCGTACATCAAATGTCCGCAAATGCTCCAGCTTTTCGATTTGAGGTGGCACCTGGCTGATATCCGTACCTTTCAAGCTCAAGAACACGAGAAGGTACAATCTGCGGATACACCACATATGATCGATTCGTTAGACCCACGGCAATCTTCGAGGTCAAGTACCCCGCCGGGGATAAACTTGTCTAGGTGATCCAACGGCTTTTTCCTCCGTGTTGAAACATGCTCAATGATCGAACATGCTCCACGCCCATCCCCTCGAGGCCGCTTCCCCTATTGTTCCCGCCATCTTTCATGCGCATTGCGGGCCCTCCCGTCATCGTTCCCATGGATGGAGAGGCGACGAATCCTTCCATATGACATCGCCGCATGCTGCCCTCCTAGGAGACCCGACGGTTACACTCCAGGGACTTGGGCACCATGACCTCAAGAAGCATGTCGTGCACCCGGTATGACTCTAACCTCCCGTAGTAGTTTGGAAACCAACTCGCACTTGAATCATGCTCCTACTCACTAGATCTTCCGGATAGGATTCGCTACCTCCATTAGGGTGAAGCCCGCTTCTCTTGAACCAAGCCTTCGGCGATCCATCTACACAAGAGACGATATTTGTCTATCTCATAATCCTCCGGGAAGATGCTAAAGTACATCATGCAAGCCTTGAGCTCATGAGGCGGTGTGGTTGTAGCTCGGAGTGACTATGTGCCTTATCCCCTCGAGTAGGGTTGCTCTCCATCCGAAAACCAATTGATTTGTGCCGCGACTTCCCACTTGTCTTTGCTTCCGGATGATCTGTACCCGGCAAGAATGCTAGCAATGCTAACAATGGCCAATGGCAGGCCGCCACATTCCTTCAAGATATTTCTCATCACATCTTCAAGTTCCTTGGGGTAAGAAGCACTCACTAAGCCAAATGTTACGCCGTAAAGCTTGACCTTTTGGAATCTTCCATGTTGAGGGGTTTCATATGATGGATGTAATGTCCCCTAACACTAGGAGCACTACATGCTTTGGCCACGGTCTCTATCCGAGTGGTCACGATGATTCTGCTGCCACAATTGTTCTCTGGTAACTTGGATTGGATTGCCTCACATGCTCGTATGGTCCAAACATCGTCGATCAAGATAAGGTACCCGGTTTCGCCATACGCATAAATTAGATTAATTAGTTTGGGTTTTGATGCATGCAAAAGAGGAATACATGCCAATGGCGTTCAAAATGTGCAAATAATAGTCTCGTGAAATCCAATTTATAACTAGAAAAATTCAGAATTAAACATAAGAGAAATTAACTAATGGTTTGATTTTGACAAGAATTGGGAAGCAAACTGTTTTTTTTAGTAAGGACCCTAGTGGAGCTGGTTTTTTACCTAGAGACACCCAAAATAAGATAGGGACCCAAGTAAAGGCCCTAACTAGAGTTGCTCTAAGAATTTATATTACTTATTATTTTTTCTAGCACGTCTCCTCTTACAACTTGTAATTGTAAGATTAGAGTCGGTGACCATAATCTTTCTTATTCCACAAGATGCAATGGTACTGTGCTAGTGTGCTTCTTCCTGCCTGCTTGTGAGCACTGCATAGTACGTACACAGTATTTATATGTACTCCATCAACATCAAGTTTAAACCCTACTTATATTAATATTGTACTGTATAGATATGGCCAGATACTCTTTCCGTTCTAAATTATAAGCAATTTGATTTTTTATATAGACAATTAATTAGAGATAGCATAAATAATAATGTATGTGTATAGAAAAACTATATACTTTAAAATCAAAACAATTTATAATTGGAAGGCAGTGAATAATTAATTCTTGGTAGCACCGTAGCAGGCAATGCTGATATGCGCGTGCTCTTAATTATGCGAGCTCAAAAAAAAAAAAAAAAAAAGCCTCTTCAGCAGGTGATGCCTCCTATCAGGTTGCTGTTAGTGTACGAGCGTGGTTCTTACGCGAGAAAGATGGAACAAAATTGACTATGTTATATACTATACATAATTTGTATGTATTTCCACGTGCATACCTCTTGTCCTTGAGAAGCTCCTCAAGTTTTATGGCCAGCTTGTCGTCATCCAAGCCGCTGATATCGGAAAAAAATTGGGTACGGATGGTCCTCACCCGGCGCCGTACGGACGACCAACCAGGTGATTACACGTGGACGACTACAGAACCGGCTCGCTTCCCCTAACAGCATCCGTATCCCGCCGCTCAACTGGCTAATTGGCTTGGCTTGTCGCAGTGTGCGCGATCGGCTCCAAGTGCTCACGCAAGCCAGGCTAATCTGCCTAGGACTCAGATTCTCTGCAACCGGCGCCGCTGCCTCCCGGGCGACTATCTGTGAACCTGAAGTATGACCAGTCTGATTAGTGATGATTAGTCTGATTAGCGTACAATGTATGGATGTGAAGCTACTTTGGAAAAATAATCTGTGCAGCATTTCTTTTCTTTTCTTTTTCTTTGAGCTTTCTTTGTAACAGTTAGTGGTATAGATACGTCAAGATGTAATACGCACATTGATCTGAAATACAAATGGCATTTTTGAGCCGTTTTGAAATTTACGAGCTAGCAATTCAGCACCATATCATATACGGTACATATCATGTGCTGTTAATCCTTTTCCTCAACATAACAGATCAGCAATTGCCACCACAAAGCGTGCAGCATCTGTAAGTTCTCTCAATGAGTCACCAAGCTGCAGAATTAGTGACAGATTATGAAGAAGGAGAGGGAGGGACGGACGGGACGGAGACAGAAGTTCACAAGAGTAGGGCGCACCGTTCAAAAAACAAGAGTCGGGCGCTTGACAGGTGTCAGATCTCGAGAATCGAAGCCATCGGAAGCGCCGGCGGCTGGCGGTGTTGGACTGTACGGTGTCGGCGTTGTTGGCAACTTGGCGGATGACTCAGGAGCGGCGGCCGGCGGTGTCGGACGGTGGTGGCTGCGCGGTGTGGGCGTTGTTGTTGGCTCAGCGGACGGCTCGGGAAGGACCGACGGCGGCGCGGGCGCGCGGCGGCAGATGAGGCCCAGCCGCCCAGCATATGGGTACGTGAGCGCTTGGAGCCGCTTGCTCAGTCATGACGATCCGAGCCAATTAGCTAGAGGATAGGGATGCCGGGAGGACGAGCGAGCCGGTTGAATACGGACTCGTACACGCGGCGTCACCTGGTTGGCCATCCGTACGGTGCCGGGTGAGGACCATCCGTACCCAATTTTTTTCCCTGATATCATCCAGGGCAGTTTCTTCCTTGCCTTTCTCGTCATGGATTTTGGGCTTCACCATCTGCTCGAGAACGTGCTTGAGCAGCGCCCTGAGGTCCTTGCTGGCCTCGAACGACTGAGAAACTGACACCATCGCCTGGAACGGAAACTCCGCCTCCAGGCTCCGGCACAGCTCCATGGCCAGCGTGGTCTTGCCGAGTCCGCCGAACCCGACGATGGAGAACACCTTGAGAGCACGCTCCTCGTCCTCCTTAAGCCGCCTGGCCAGGGTGTCGACCTGGTCCCCAATACCAACAAGCTCGGTGTCTCTGGCACGGCGGAGCGCGTGCATGGACGCGGACGCCACCAGCACCGGAGCGGCAGGCACAGAAGCAGGGAACCGGCGCAGCGCCAGCGCATCGCGGTTGACGCCGTACGCGCGCGTGGCGCTCGCTGATGGCGGTGGCCCGGGCGCGGAGGCCGCGGATCTCACGAGCGAGGCGGTTGCGCGGGAAGAGCGTCAGGAACACGTGCTCCTGCCTCGCGCTGATGCCGTGATTGGGCCGGCACTTGACTCGGAGCAGGTACAGGTCGATGCAGTCCTCCGCGTCGTAGGCGAGCTCGCGAACTTGCTTCATCCACTCTCGGACGAAGTGGTCCACGGCGCCATCCTCTGCCTCCGACTGCATGCGCAGGATGGCATTCATGGTGGCCAGGTCGTCCCGCAGCTCGTCAACCTCGCCACCAACGCCGCGGAGCTGCCGATACTTCTCTCGCAGTAGCTGCCCGGCGTTGCGCAGAAGGGTCTGGGCCGTGCCATCCATATATGATCTTCTTCTCTCTCTTTTTTTTCACTCTCCTCTCTCTCTCTCTCTCACACACACACACAAACAGTCTCTCTCTCCCTACTCCAGAGTCCAGAGTGCTGGAGTTTGCTTGCTTGGGTAGAAGGTAAAACAGCTCGTAAGATGCTTTACTAAGGACACTGCAAATGGCGATGCTCTAAAGCTGTTGCAGATGCTCTATTTGTGTCCTTGGTAAAGCATCTATTTGTAGGGAGATGGAAGATTTTATAGTTATTTTAACCAAACAGCCTACAACTTTTTCACTGCGAATAATTCCGGACAGCTTTTTCACAGTTGAACAAATCAGGCCCTTTAATTAAAATAAAACAATTCATTGATTTTGAACCAATAGATGTCACACCAATTCTTCTAGAGATGCTCTGCTTTTCCAGAGACGACTCCGTCAAAAATGTCTGTCTAGAGGCCTCATGGGGCGCAGGAACCGAACCGCCTTCAGGAATCTATGTTGCTTGTGCTTCACTCTAACCCATATGGGCAACCTAATAAATGGTTATTACTGTAGGATCACGACACAAGTTCTTTATTAAATATCTTTTGCGTGCCCAAGTCCAAATCATAGGTAGTATCCTCCAAATATCGCGTACAAGTGGTATTCAGTTTCGAGTGATTTCGTTTTTTAGAGCAAGGATAATAGATCCGCCCGCCAGCCCGGCGTTGACGCCGACTCTTCCGCCCGAGACTCGCCCGCATGCTGGCTTTTTCTTCACGTGGGCCCTGAAAGCAGTGACGCAGCCAGCCTTTTCGCTCGCACCCTGCCGACGACTCGCGAAGCGCCGGCTCCTCCTTTCTCTCTCTTCACGATTGGTTGTCGCCGGCTCAGCCTTCTCTATTATACTTGCTCTTAAGCAGTATTTTGACCTCAAAAGTGAATCCTCGAATTGACAGAGAAATCACTCATCACCGTTGATTGCCTTCCACCAGACCCGATTCGGATACCGATGAGTTTTGATCTGACAGTGATTGTAACACTAGTTTTCTACCTCAGAAAATTCGTATTAACGCATACTCTTTCCTAGAGGCATCAGGAAAGACATTTGCCTGACTAGGAAAACTACTATTGTAGTAGTGTGCCCTTGTGCGAGAGTCCACGTTCAGCCCTGCCCAACTTACGACTACCAAAGGCCGTCTCCTCACCTCAGTCTTTCCGCTGGTTGCTTATGCAGAGGAACCGATATGCCATGCTAGTAATAAAATGAGTTAAATACACCGGCGGCCATGGCATTGTGCCACTTAGGTTCAAGAACTCTCAACCTCAAAATTTGACCACCTGAACTTCTTAAGTTGTGCCACTCAGGTCCATGAACTCTCAAAATCAAGTATAACGTGTCACTTAAGTCCACAAACTTGTTAAGTTGTGTCACTTAGGTCCACGAACTTGTTAAAGTTGTGCCACTTAAGGGCCGCCGGTGTATTTAACTCTTAATTAATAAACATTTGTGTCATGCATACATATGCAACCCATTCAATGAGTACAACATGTTGAAAGAATCAAAGTGAAATGCAGTGGTCCCTAAACATTCGTATTCCAAAAAAATCAAATACCATAATTATCCGTATCCGCAAATAACAAAGTACCCTGTAAAATCATCTTAAACTTATATCTATGCACTACTACAGAATTTCTTTTTGCGTAATAGTGGCCAATCATTTCCGTGGCGGGCACTTTTTTTGCCCGCCACGGTTAATACCCCGATTAACTTATTTGGCGGTTTTTTTTTATTTTCGAGGCGGGTACTTTTGCCCATACGAAAATCGATTAAACCGTGGCGGGCAACTTAAAAATGCCCGCTACGGTTAATATGTATTAACCGTGGTGGGCATCCTAACTTGCCCGCCAGGAAAATTGATTTTCCGTGGCGGGCAACCTTAAAAGCCCGCCACCATAAATCAAGGCCCAAAACACAGCCCATCTCGCCCTGATATGAAGTCACATATATATACTAGGGTTAGGGTTGGGGTCACTCACTCCCCTCTCTTAGCCCCCAACCCACCAACGCCAAGACTTCCCCTCGCGGCGCCCGTCGATCTCGTAGCGGTTGTCACTCTCCTCTCCCCGTAACACCCCGATTTTTGGCCGATTTTAAAATTCGCTGAAAATTCGAACCTTCGAAAAACTCGATTCGATTTGTTACCTTGACAAGCTTTTATAACCTAATTTGACACTTTGGGATTTTGAAACATTTTTGGTTGAAACCAAAAGGAGTTATTAGAAAAGAAAGGGAAGAGAAAAGAGAAAAGAAAAGGAAATAGGAAGAATGGAGAAGCACTCGGCCCACCCCCGGCCTAACCCTTTCCCCCTCCTTCCCTCCTTCCCGCGGACGAATGGGCCGGCCCAACCCGAGCCAGGGCCACCGCACCAGACCGGCCCTTTTCCCTCTCCTCTCTCTTGCTCACCGACAAAGGGACCCGACCGGCCGTGTTCATCCCCTCCAACGCGCCCACTCACGCACGGCACGGCCCGACGGGACCCCCCGTGCTCCCCGCCGTACCGCCGAGTCCGTGGTGGACGAGGGCACCGCGGACGCGCGGTTTTGCTCGGAAACGCCATACCCGGTTTGCCAAACCACCACGCGCCGCGGTTGTCCACGACAGCGCTGGAGATGGCGACCATGCTCACCGATCCGCCCGCCACCGCGACGCGACCGCACGACCAACGCCCGAGCCGACCGACCTCACCGGCGTTAAGAGTGATGGGGATGAGACGGAATGGACACCTCGGAAGTCCACGAGTTACGCCCTTGCCGAAAAATATCGAGCTGCGAGGAATATATCCCCGCCGGTGGAGTTCGCCGCGGCCCGGCTATAAATAGCCCCGCCAGGGAGCCCCTTTCGACCTCGCCCGAGCACGAGAGCTCCACTAGAGAGCTAGACCACGCCGTGCTCGTGCCCATTCCCTCCCTTTCCCTCTCCTACTCACTCCAATCGGAGTTCCTCCAAATCGGGATTTCCGCCGCCGGCTGGGGTTCCAACTCCGCCGCCGTTGTAGTCGATCCACGGGCCAAAATTGGTTAGCCGGTAAGCCACGCCCAACCTCTCCTCTTTCATTTCCCCGCTACTTTCGTTATTGCACCGTGTAGCGGCGCCCGGGCGCCGCCGCCGCCGGAGCTGCCCGGCGTGCCATCGCCGTGGGGAAGACCTCCGCTCGCCGCCCGACGCCCACCAACATAACCGGGGTGACGACGACGGCGAACGGACCCGACGAAGTCCGACCAACTCCGCCGGACACCGGCGGCGCCACGGCCGGAAGTGGTAGACGGCGACCGGGCGGTCACCGCCGTCTCCGTGCCCCAGACACCGTTACCCATGCCCGGCCGACCCGGTGGGTCGGGAGGGTGACGCCGTTGAAAGGTCCTAAATGGCTAGAGGGGGTGAATAGCCTAATAAAAATTTTACAAAATCACTAGAACAACTTGTTAGTAAATAACAAAGCGTAAATGCGTTTGCTATAGCTCTACTTGTCGGCAAGCCTCCTAGTAACAATTCTAGTTGCTATAGTCTCTAATTCACACAAGTTGCTAAGTCACTACTCTACAACTAGGTGAACAAGCTAACAATACTAATAAACTAAGCAACTAGCACTACACAAGCACAAGATATATAATCAAAGTAATGCAAGGTAGAGAGGAGGTGTTATACCAACGTTTAGAGGTGAGTCACCCAATCACCGGAGATGATATCACAATGTATGTATGAAGAAGCCAATCACCGAGAGACAATCAATCAGACAAATGAGAGACACACGCTTTAACCCGAAGTTCACTTGAGCACCCTCAAGCTAGTCTCCGTTGTGCCGACCGTCTCATGTGTGGGTCAAGGTGGAGCTCACTCCTAGCCAATCACTTGGCTACTTGCACCCAAGCAAATGAGGGGTAACTCAAAGGCATGAGCAATCCACTAGAGTACCAATTTTGGCACACCGCCGGGGAAGATCACAAACCCCTCACAAATCAACAGGAAGTGGGCAAGAACAATCTCCTTTTCTTCCCAATGCTTCCACCAATCACCAAGCCGGCTAGGAGTGGTGCTCTCCAAGAGCAACAAGAAATCCACCGGCAACGACGACCCTCAAGTGCCTTTAAATGCAAACAAGCAAAGCAATGCACTTGAATCTCCACAATCTCTCAAGAATGTGCTCACAAGCAATGGGAGAGAGTAGGAGAGAGTTTGCTCAGCTCAAAGGGTGTTAGAAATGATTCAAATGACCAAGAGAGGGGGCATGAGCCGGCCACACAAGTATTTATAAGTCCCACCCAAGGATAGAACCGTTGGGGTGGAAAACACAGACCTCGCGAGGTGACCGGACGCTCCGGTCGGGGGTGACCGGACGCTCCGGCCCAACCGGCATAACGCAGCCGGGGCCACGCCGACACGCTCGCCCGGCGTCCGGTCAAGATCGACCGACGCCCGGCCGACCAAGTCCCGAAATTGGAGCTCTCTGGAAGTGACCGGACGCTCCCTGACCGGACACTCCGGTCAGGACCCCAGCGTCCGGTCCGGCGTCCGGCCGGCGTTCCTTTTGCGAAGTCATCGTTTTCGTCGTGTTTGCTTCTCCACCATGCTACTCAACAAGTATACCAACTTGAGCTCCAGAGATAGCATATTTTCACCACCGACTTGCATCCGCGCAAATAGCAAATATGCATTTCATTTTCTCAAAAGCGCCCGAATCCCGAGCGGTACCCAAACCCATCTCAACCCTCACCAAACACCACCGCCGCCAAAATGTGCCAACACCACCACGTGTACATCACCAAGTGCTCGTGTGTTAGCATTTTCACAATCAATTTCGAAGGTTGGGTTAGCTCTCTAGGTTAGAATGCATGCATATGATTGTTGAACCTAGAGGCACATGAGGATCGATGTTCCCGAGGTTTTCCCCTCTTTATAGTACGGCTTATCGATCCTAAATCACTCACACCCTCTATGGTGTCTTGAGTGCAAAATCAAAATGGCCCTATGGATATACCTTTGCCTTGAGCCCATTTTGATCCTCTAAAACCATTCCAAGTTGAGCACTTGATCATCTTTTTTTGGATCACCGCGATCCATCCACCATGACCACCATGCATCACACTTGGCTCGACCAATCTCCAACTAATCAAACACTTAGCATGGAGAGATTAGTCCTAGGGTGTCATTAATTATCCAAAACCAAACTAGAGATCTTCACCATCCCACGGAAACGGAGCACCTTTGCGCGTGTGGGACCAGGCCCGTCCACCGCACGCCCACGTGGACCAGGCCTATGGCCCACTAGTCACCCACGTGAGGCGACGGTGCATGTGGACTAGGGGAAAATGCTATGTACACCTAGTCCTTGTACACGGAATGCTATAAACCTATTTTTCGGACCCCGGAAAAATTCGAGAAAAAATATGTAAATAAACTAGAACATGTGGAGATAATTGTCATGTATTTTATAAAATTTTTACATCAATAAAATATGAGCATAAAAATCCCACCTAGTTTATAACGGAATTAAAACGAGGAAAATCATAACTTTCGAACCGTAACTCGATTTAGGTCAAACCACTTCTAAAATCGATCTTTATTTCGCTTCTTATGTTTTCACACGTCATCGCATGGTTCTTTCATCGTCTCTCATTTGCCCTAATATTATTTCGATATTCTCGCGAACATGGGAGCCACAGACGAGGACCTTTATCGGGGAAGACAACGACCCCGATTTTATCACCGAGCCCGAGGGAGTAGACAACGAAGGCAAGTCCTTAAACCCCCTAAACCTGACCTAATTAAACAACTAATAATCTCCCAACGATGTTGATCATGGCTTATTATTCTATGTGAATAATGATGTGAATTGGTATTATATATATATGAGATATATATGATTATGATGATTATGATGATGATAATGATTTATGAGATATATGAGATTTATGAGAATAATGATTTTATGAGATTAATGTTGAGTTTATGTTTATGGCTATGATATGATCAAGTATGAGATTATGATTAATAATAATAATAAAATGGACCTAACCAACAAAAGAGGTGGATGGTGTTAATCTACAAGGAGGTGGACTAACACGTTTGAACCGAAGTAAGGATTCTAGCGGTGAGATACTTGCCTCGTAAGGACCGGTTCATGGACCATCTACCTAGTGCGATAATACACGCATGACCCACAGGGATGGGGCGGCTTGACTCCACACCCCGTTGGGTT
The DNA here is from genome assembly GCA_015847255.1 of Hyparrhenia diplandra. Classification (NCBI taxonomy): domain Eukaryota; kingdom Viridiplantae; phylum Streptophyta; class Magnoliopsida; order Poales; family Poaceae; genus Hyparrhenia; species Hyparrhenia diplandra. The sequence goes on from JADLZK010003457.1 coordinate 183,290, forward strand.
GAGGTATAATTACTAACCAAGGAGGCCGGCGTAGGTGAACGATCTATCAGGAGCAGACGTGGGGAGAGTGGCCCCATGGTCGGTTGGCGTGGATGCTAGTGTGATCTTCCACATTATAATTTATTGGGCATAGTGGCGTCGTTTTGTGCACAGATTTATGATTATGATTATGATAACGTAGTGTGTATTGAAGCTACGTTGACGAGTGTGTATTGAAGCTACGTTGGCGGGGATGACAACCTCCGTAGTGTGCATTGAAGCTACGTGCGGGGTTACTCGCCGTCGGCATCGCTAGCGTCTGAGGAGGTGTAGCCTTTGTAGTGTGCATTGAAGCTACGATTGGTGAGGATGACAACCTCGTAGTGTGTATTGAAGCTACGTACAGGGTTCCATCCTCCGTAGTAATGCGTCCAACCCCCGAGAAGTCATGGTGGGATTATACCAAAACCTAGGAGGCATCCAAGCGGGTACGGGTCTCGTTGGACTTTTTCTGACCACTGGTCATGGGAGGAGCTAGTCCATCGTCTGGAAAAATTTGTGCACCCTCTGCAGAGTTTATTAAATCTATTCGAATAGCCACGTCCTTGGAATGGGCGAATGCTAGGCCGGATCATCTATGATTAGATTTCACACTAACCTACTAACCGTTTGTGACTTGTTGATGTTGATAATTATATTAACTAACCGGAAACTAGTGAGAGCAGTTTTAGAGACTCTACTAGGGCCCAACCCATAATAATCACCAACCAACCCCGGTTTGGACTTGCTGAGTACGTTCGTACTCACCCGTTGTTGATTTTTTAGACCTAGGCTCGGATGAGGACTTCGGCTACGATGACCACGATGAGGCACCACAGGATGATTAGGCGTTTATTTCTATGGAGTTACTAGGACCAAGATATTGACACTAGGGTTTCACTATGCTCAAGTTTGCTTGTGGGTGTGTTATGCTAGGAGCCCCGTGATTTATGTGAAAGGCACTCGATTAATAAAGCGCCGCAAAGACGGCCGTTGTTTATCTATTGTTGTGTAACTTATAAGATGTGACCCATGGGCCACTTATGTAAGACCCTTATTCATCTTATCAATAAAAGCTTCAAAGACTTTTTTCCTAAACAAAACTCAGGTCCACTCTTCTCTTTTAAAACGTATTAGCGGCGTGATCCCGGCTCTAATACGTATGGTTAGGACCCATTAAAGTGGGGGCCCGACATCTCCCTCTCTCCTTCCCTCCCTCTCTCCCTCCCTAGGTAGGCAGCCATGGCGGCGGAGGCGGTGGCGCTCCCCAACAGCGGCGGGGCGGCCTTGCGCTGCGCCGAGACCGCCGCCGAGCCTCGCCGCTCCTCGACGGGCGGGGGGGGCCGCCGACGGTAGTGGGACAACTCTTCGTGGCCGCATCCGGCGCGACTCCACGGTGGCGGCGGTGGCACGCTCCCCAGTGGTGGCGGATCTAGGTGCCACCACCATTAAACTACTACAAAAATCATTTTACAAGAGACGGACCAAACTTAACCATGACAAAGTCAAGTTTGCCCGCCACGGTTAATGCCCCGATTAACCTTGGTGGGCGTTTTTATTTACCATGGCGGGCATCCTAATGTGCCCACCATGGTAAATTGATTTTCCGCGGGCGGGCACAATAAAAGGCTCATCCACCGGAAAAGCCGAAGCCCAAATGGCCCAATTTCGGCCTGGTACCCCTACCTAGTATATATATGCACATTTAAAACCCTAACTCATCCAATCCACTCTGTTGACACCCAAAATTGTTCGATATTATTTCAGACAATTTGGAAGCATCAAATTGATTTATACACATGGACAAAATCAAATAATAGAGTCAAAATGACCTCCGATCGAGACCTATGCCACCGAGGTTGAGGACCTCCGCCGCCGAGGTCGAGGACCTCCGCCACCGAGGTCAAGGACCTCCGCCAACAAGGCAGTTTGATCGGACGTTGAGACCGGCGCGATCCGTAAGCCGCCGCGTGTTTCGAACTCTCCGGAAGTGACCGACGCCGGGCACCGGAGGCGGTCATTCTTCACGCGTCGCCCCGGCCGCGGTCAGTCACAACGCTCGGTCGACCGGCGTTTTTGGCCCCGATTCCGCTGAAGCGGAATCGACCGACGCCGGTGACCGCGTCCGGCCAGATCGCTCGGCCCGTCCGGCCGGCCCGACCGAGCACCGCGAAGTGATCATGCGATCCCGAACTGATTTGTTTCCAATCGTGTTTAGGTCGGTTTTGAGCTTGAAACGTCCAAGGGACGGTTTCCTAAAAGGATAAGACCACCCTCCTCTATATAATAAAGAGGTTCATGGCCGATTTGATCCCATCTACATCCAATCGTCATATCAAACCCTAAACTCTCTTTTACCTCTTCCAAACCCTAACTCGCTGTCTGTCGGCGTTCTTCTCGATGAATTTCGCGGGCGTTCTAGGTGGCCTTGCCGACCCTAGGGCAACCCCGCGCGTCGCGTTCTCGACGGATCCTTCCGGAGTGCGTTCGAGGTAAGTTTCGCCAAGATCGAGCTCTACATTGACCTAACTGTTCTCTAGATCGGTTTGGCCCGGTCAAGCTGCGATCCTTGCCGCCAGGCAGGTTGTTTGCAACCTCGTGGGCGCCCAAAGCCCTTCCGGTGTGTTGGTGCCCTAATCCGCGCGAAAAACATACTTTTTGGCGACTCATTTGGGGAAGACTAGGCGTCAACTCCAATTCAATCTTGAAACTAGCGACATGGCCAACGACAACGATGCAATTAAGAAGGCGGAGATTCACCGCACGAATATCCGGCCCCGAAGTCTATTGAGGAGCTCCCCAAGATCTCGAAGAAGAAGGTCCAAGACAAGATTGACGCTGTCCAACGCGCCTTCATGCTAAGTTGTTGCAAGGATAGGCAAGATCGTGTGACCCAATATACGGAGCCTGTCTACGGTGAAGCCCCCGCGTCAAAGGAGGTAATCCCCGCAAGCTCTCAACCTATTTTCGATGATGCTTATCCTTCGCATGATTATATTGCCAAGATGCTAGTTGATCAAAAACTACATTAGAAGATTTAGTTACAAAGATCACCGGCGCTTTAGATTCTCGATTGAAAGTACTTGAAGGACCTACAACCGATAATTCACAATCGGGTGTGGTACCTCAACCTGAATTTGGCATGCCATTAGATTTTGTTTTTACCGCTAGCCAACCACAATCGGCTCCTTCGCCTCTCGCCCGTTAGAACCGGTACCGGTGGAGCTAGTACATCTTTGAATAACCAAGGATCGGCTCAAACACTAAGAACCGATCATGAGGTGTCTAGGAATTCGGGGGTGCATAATCCTTTGCCAAATCTGGCAGGGGGGAAAACTATGCTTCCACCACCACCACCGAATCCTAACCCCAATCCCATGCTTAATCGGAATGTGAATACACGAAACACTAGAGCTCCCACTAATTTTGACGCCATTCTAGCTCAGTTTAGGGAGGATTTTTCTAAATCTTTAGAGAGAAGCTTGGGAGTTAAGCCTCGATTCCATCAACACCGCGTACCAAAAACCGCACCCTTCCGCTTTTGATTATCTAGAAGCACCCCACGGGTGGAAGGTAGCGGACTTTCAAAAGTTTAGTGGTAATGATGGTAAAACAACCATGGAACATATTAGTATGTATCTTGCACAACTAGGAATTGCTAGTACTAAAGATTACATGAAAATTCACAATTTTCCTTTATCTCTTACTGGTACGCATTTTCTTGGTTTTCATCTTTACCGCTTGTTCCATTGGTTCTTGGGCCGAGTTAGAAGAGAAATTTCATGCTCATTTTTACTTTGGAGTCCAAGAAACTAGATTGTCCCATCTTGCATGTGTTAAACAAGGGCGTGATGAACCTGTCCTAGATTTCTTTAAGAGGTTTAGGAAATTAAGAGCCGTTGTTTTAATTTGCAAATTTCGAAAGGGACCTAATTGATCTTTTGCTTTATGGGACTTTGATCTAGCATTAGAGAAAAACTTGAGTATCATCAATTTTCTAATCTTAATCAATTGCTAGAGAGGGGCCGTTTTCGTTGAATCGCGCCTTAAAGAGTCTCGTGATAATTATCGCTCTCATCATGTTAATGCACTTGATGGTTATTCTTCGGCCCGACGATGAGAGCAAAGATGTGTTGGCTGCTGAAATTAGGTGGCCAGCCTGAGAACAAACAAGTAACTTGTCCTTCTCTCAAACCGATTCACAAAAATCGGAATGAGGAAGTAAAGTTTACTTTCGATGTGTCCAAATGTGACCGCATTTTTGATGAGCTATTAAAAATCGGGTGCATTAGGATCAATTATACTATGCCTTCTCGCAGATGAATTGAAGAAAAGAGCTTATTGTAAATATCATAATTCTCATTCTCATGCCACTAATGATTGCAATATCTTCCGTCGGCAGGTCCAATCGGCTCTTAATGAGGGACGATTGAGGCTTACCGAGATGCAGCTTGACAAGAATCCTTTTCCAGCTCATGTGAATGTGATGGAAGCTAAGGCACCGCTATTTCGATCCGTCAGAGCAAGCCGCTACCACTCGGGGAAGAATGTGATCATTGGTGAACCACCCACTGCATCGAATACTCCTAAGAATTCGGGACGGCAAGTGTTGGCGAAAAAGGCTTAAGAAGGCAAGACTAAGCTTACCATTGTGGCAAGCTCGCGGCAAGCATTGCGGCGTCAAGCATGGTTGGATGGAAGGGCAGCTCAATGCAGGCCGAGATCTCATAGCCCAACCAATCAAGATGATGGCGCCCAAGAGCAACACCAACCGGCTAAGCCGATTGCCCCAATCGGCCGGGCGGGTCATCTCAAGGTGTTGAGCCCAGTTCTTCTTCTTCAGGAGAGCATGTTCTCAAGTCTTTTATCCCGAAGCCGAAGTTGGAGTGTGGAAGACCAACGAGCCAAAGCCGAAGAAGCAAGTGATCAAGCCTCAATGCACCTTTATCGCTTTTGGCTAAATACAAGAGCAAAAGGCCGATTCTCGAATCGGCCAACAAAAAAGAGAGAGTCATCGCCTCCTAAGCGTGATGAAGCGAAGAACAAGCAATTGGCTATGACTTCTCTAAATTCTTCTTCTTCCGTGCAGGTTACTCGACCACGGGTGTCGTTTAAGGGGGGGCCACCACGCCCGGTGACGCGACTACCGCAATGGGGACCGAAGGGAGTGTTTGTACCTTATCCTTCGGCTCCCATAAAGGGGGGAGCTGCTGGTCCTGCAGCTACGCCATCCGTCTTTAGCCGATTGGGTTCACAATCGAGCTCTAGCGGTGTAGGGAAGAAGGAGGTGCCTACGTCTCGCTCTCTTACACTTGAGCAATCTGGGAAAGCACCAATGCAACAAGTGTACGTTCCTAAGAAGGTTGAAGTGAAGCCTACTCCCGTTGCTACTCCTCCACCTTCTATCATCATCGGTTCGATGACGGCACCTATCAATGACGTCAACAAACCGATTGTGATTGGGGGGCAAGACCCAGAGGGTGGTAAAGATCAACCCAAGGGGAAAGTTGCTGAAAGGTCAAGGAGAAGAAGTCTATAGATCCTCAATATCAACAACCCAAGTGGTGCCCGGTTGATATTGATAAGACGCAAAAGAGGAAGCTTCAGCGAGCCCGTCAGAAGATGTTGAAGCGCATGGCTGCTGCCCAGGGACAAGGACCCATTTTACCCAAGATCGTACAAGAGATCAAGCAAAGGGAGGCCGAGATGGTTGCCGCCGCCAAGAGGTTGGCTAAACCGATTGCTAAATCGGTTAAGTCAATTGTGCTTCAAGAGAAGCCACCCAAGCAAGCCGAGGAGGTGCCCGAGCCAGCCGTTGACCTTTGGCACTTCTAGCAAATGGGGCGCCTAAGGCGAATGAGCAAGTTGATGAATCGCCAAACCGATTGATGGGGATGCTAGTGCCCAAGATTCGACATACCGACTTCCAAGTCGGTTGAACCGATTCCCGTTGTTTTTGATGTTCCCGCAAGTGCTCCCGAGGACTTTGCCGCTACTATTTCCGCTATGGTCGGCATTGAAGCACCAACCGAAGCCGACGAGGAGATGGTGGACTACGAGCCTTCGCCACCACATGCCGACGTGAATACCATCTTTCTCTCTCACCGATTATTATGTGATCGGGCGGGGAGATGATGAGGTTGCTGCCGCGGAGTTGGCATTTGGGGTGGAGGATGCCGTGTTCAAGAAGTCCGCCGTGCTACCAAGCATCTCAAGCCACTACACGTGAGAGGGCACATCAATGGAACACCGCCCCAAAAGATGCTAGTGGATGGTGGGGCAATTGTCAATCTTTGCCCTATTCACTCTTCAAGAAGCTTGGGTGCAAGGATGAGGAACTAATTCATACGAACATGACCATCACCGGCAGAGGAGGAGGTACCCGATTCCTTCCAAGGGCATTGCCAATATGGAGCCGACCGTGGGAAGCAAGACTTTGGCTAACGCTTTTTTGTTGCTCGAAGTAGAAGGTAGCTATGATCTTATTCTTGGTCATGATTGATTCATACCAATCAATGTATTCCTTCTAGTTTGCACCAATTCCTCATCCAATGGGTGGGAGATGCCGTAGAGATTGTTCATGCGGATAATTCGTTGAGATTGCCACAACCGATGCTTCGCTTGAAAGCTCGGATTTGCTTGTCTTTCGGTAGAGATCTATCCAACTATGAGTACATTAGCTATGATAAGCGTGGATTTGTACTGCGTGACATTGAAGCCGACGCCGCCTAATCGCTCAATATTATTATTTAAACATTGTTTATTAATGGAAGACAAGCTTGAATGGTTAAAACATAGACTTGAACATTATCGGACTGAAAAGACCGATGCATGTGAGGCTATTGATGACTTTGATGAGCTCAATAAGTTAGGCCAAGGTTTTACATCGGCCGACCCTTTGGAACAAGTTGACATTGGGGATGGTTCTATACCGCGCCGACGTTTGTTAATCAAAACTTGGAAGCCGATTATAAATCTAAACTAATCACGCTTCTCAAGGAATATGTTGATTGTTTTGCATGGAACTATACGTAGATGCCCGGTTGCCGAGATCTTGTTGAGCATCGGCTTCCTATCAAGAAAGGGTTTAGACCGCATACAAGCAACCGCCAAGACGCCTTCAATCCGCCATCAATGATCGAATCAAGGAAGAGATTAATCGGTTGCTTCAAGCGGACTTCATCCATCCACATGGTATGCGGAGTGGGTCTCTAACATTGTGCTTGGGGGTCGAAAAAGAAGGACACCGGGAAGATTAGAGTATGCATTGATTTTGAGATTTAAATAGAGCCACTCCCCAAAGATGAATATCCTATGCCTATTGCCGACATGTTGATTAATGATGCTTCGGGACACAAAGTTATTAGTTTTCTTGATGGTAATGCCGGTTATAATCAGATTTTTATGGTCGAGGAAGATACATCCAAGACTACTTTTATTTGTCCCGGATTTGTTGGTTTATTTGAGTGGATTGTCATGACCTTTGGGCTCAAGAATGCAAAGCGCCACCTATCAAAGAGCTATGAATTTAATCTTTCATGATCTAATTGGAGTGATTATGGAGGTGTACATTGATGATGTGGTGATTACATCGGCTTCCCATGATCCTCACTTAGCCGATTTGCGTCTTGCATTTGAAAGGATGCGCTTACTATGGCTTGAAGATGAATCCGCTCAAGTGTGCCTTTGGAGTGTCGGCTGGAAAGTTTTTTGGATTTATTATTCATGACAAGGGCATAGAGATTGATCCCAAGAGGATAGAGAAGATCAAGGCAGTTCAAGCACCTCAATGCAAAAAGGATTTGCAAAAATTCTTAGGTAAAGTGAACTACTTGAGAAGGTTTATTGCTAACTTATCCGGGAAAATTATTCCTTTCACCCCATACTCAAGTTGAAGAATGAAGCTGATTTTGCCACGGGGGCAAGCCAACAATATGCATTTGATAAGATAAAGGAATATTTGTCTTCACCACTCGTTCTTCGTGCACCTAGAAGGGGAGTACCTTTCCGATTATATATCACGCCGAAGATAAGGTGATTGGGGCTGTTCTTACTCAAGAAGATAAAGGAAAGGAGTATGTTGTTGCTTATCTTGGTCGCCGCCTTCTTGATCCCGAGACAAGGTATGCCCATATTGAGAAATTATGCTTATCACTATACTTTGCTTGTTCCAAGATGAGACACTATCTTTTTGTTAAGCACATGTGTGGTAGCATGCCGCCGATGTCATCAAATACATGTTGTATTGGCCAATCCTTTCCGGAAGGGTGGGCAAATGGGCATACGCTTTGATTGAATATGACTTGACTTTTGAACCATTGAGAATTTTAAAGGGTCAAGTTCTTGCTGATTTTATCGTTGAGCATAGTATTAATCTTGATGATGAGGTGAACTATATTATCGCTACCCCGCGGGCGTTTGTATTTTGATGGATCGGGTTTGCAAAGACGGTGCCGGAGTTAGAATTGTTCTTGTTAATTTTATGGTACTGAATTTCCAATGTCAAGCCGATTGAATTTATATGTACTAACAATCAAAACCGAATATGAAGCTCTCTCTTGTTCGGGTTGATCATGTTAGCGGCTATGGGGATTGAACATGTTGAAGCATTTGGTGATTCATTACTTGTGGTGCAACAAGTTTTCGGGTGAGTGTCAATGTTTAGATGGATCACTTTCGTGCTTTCGCCTCGATATTTGCCTTGATTTAATTGGTAAATTTACCGAATTTAAGATTCGCATATTCCAAGAGAGGAAAATCAAAAGGCTAACTTGCTTTGCTCAACGAGCTTCCGGGTTACATTAAGGATGAGAATTATTTGCATATAAAGTATGTGCGTAGAGCAAACTTGCTTGCTCAACGGGCATCCGGCTTTGAGGTAAAAGATAAATATTTTCATTTACAACATTTGCCGATGCATGAAAGTTTGTTTGTTTCAGATTCTAGTAAAAATTCGGTTCAACCAAATTTAATTGGCCAAACCGATGTTGCTAATGATTTGGGACAGCAAAGTAGAATTCTTTTTGAATCGGTCTATTTACGCCTTAGACAATGGTAGTAATCGATTTGGAAGATTGGAGAACTCCTCTCTTATCTTTTGAAGGATCCTAGTGCTAAAGTTGACAAGAACGTTCGGGCGGCTTGCTTTCAAGTATACATTGCATAATGGTGAGCTATATCGAGGACCGCCGAAGATTTGTTGCTAAAGTGCTTAGGGGCTGATCAAGCAAGAGTGGCAATGGGAGAAGTTCATGAGGGCATTTGTGGTACGCATCAATCGGCTCCGAAGATGAAGTGGTTGTTGAGACGGGCTGGTTTCTATTGGCCTACTATGATGGCCGATTGCTTTCGTTACTACAAAGGTTGTGAAGAGTGTCAACGGTTTGGGAATATTCAGCTAGTGCCGGCCGCTATGCTTCATCCGATCATCAAACCGTGGCCTTTCCGTGGTTGGGGGTTAGACTTCATTGGTCGATTCATCCTCCATCTTCGAAGGGGCATAAGTTCGTCTTGGTTGCTACCGACTACTTCACTAAATGGCCGGAAGCGGTTCCATTGAAGAACATGACACACAAGGAGGTAATTGAGTTCATCACCGAGCACATTATTCATAGATTCGGCATTCCTCAAACGTTAACTACGGATCAAGGAACGCCATTTATGGCGAAGGAGGTAAAGGATTTTGCCGAATCATACAAAATTAAGATGCTCAACTCATCTCCATATTATGCTCAAGCCAATGGTCAAGCGGAATCCACTAACAAGACTTTGATCAAACTACAAGATTTTTGGTCTAATGCAACACCAACAAAAAGTGTAGCAATAGAGCCAAAAATGGTAGTAATAGTACTTTTGCTACCTTTTTCATTTGGTAGAAAGTCGTTTGCACTTGTGACGGTAGCAATAGCATGTTGCCACAGCTTACATTTTTTGTTGCGACACATAATCCCTCTATTGCAACACTTGTGACTCTTTTCGCAACATATATTGGGTGTTGGGATAGGATCAATAGCAACCATTATGGGTGTGGCAATAATAGCCATTGCAACGCACTAGGTGTTGCTAGTGATGTCTATTGCTACATGATGATCTTGTAGCTTACAAAGTGTAATAGCAACACAAGAGTAGTGTTGCAAAGCGTCATTATTGCCACGGTGAAAAACCATAGCAAGAGAGAACATGTTATTGCCACGATTGCCCTACATGGTTGCTATAGGGGGACAAGCTATTGCCACGCTGATTAGGTTGGTTGCTATAGAGAGTTCCTCTATTGCCACAATGTATAGATCCGTTGCTGAGAGAGCTAATCTATTGCCACGCCACTTGGGTTCGTTGCTACAGATGGTACATGCTATTGCCACGGTTCTTGTGTTGTTGTACTTAGGTTGGTTGCTTTCTGATATGCCCTCTATTGCCACGTTACGTAAATAGATGGTTGCAAAAGGTGAGTCCTCTATTGCCACGGTTGTACCTATTGTAGTTGCAAGAGAGAGTTCGTCTGTTGCGACACTAAAACGTGTATTTGCTATAGCTCAGCATCTCTATTGCCATGACCATATATTGCAACGTCATTTGACTGGTCCACAATTTTCAATGGTGTCTAGGGCTGACCAAAAACTTATTTGGGCCACAACCCATGTACCTTTTATTAGGCCAACCAAATAGCACAATTTGCAAACACCACATATATTCATATTGATATCAGTTTACAAACATAAAAAAATCAATATTCGTACATGCATTCCATCTGATGACATCTGATGAGAAGTACATCATATGTAATAACAATAACACAGATGCATATATTTCAATTCTTCTAAACAGGAACCGACATCTTGGTCTCTCCATTCATGTCATCACCAAGGTAGTTATAGGCTTGGAACCTGTCCATGAATTGTAAAAGAAAATATTGAGACTCAAAATCTAATAGGATAGTAAGTAATTCATGGAGCTACAGGTCCAGTGAACCAAAAAAGAATAGAGCACAGATAAGTAACTCATGGAGCTGTACAGTGAATCAAAAAGAATAGAGCACAAACAGAGAAACTGGTAGGTCCGCAACATAGAGCATGTAGAAATTGATCAGTGTAATTTACAAAGGAACCTGCCTGTGTCTGCTGCCAGCAATGCACAAAGGAAAAACGATCAGTAAATTGGATGAAACTTGTACATGTATATAGTAGATCCTGTAACATCACTTTTTCAATCAACGTCTTTGATCTTTACAGAACATGTATTTAGAAAGCCTACGGTTCACAGAAACTAAATACAATGCAATGGGTGTGGAAAATTGCTAAGACTAGTAACAAACACCAGAGGCACTAGCATTAATGAAATATATATACATATAAGATGAACCAGAGGCATACTGAAATAATGTAAATCTGTATCAATCCAGTTCTCAATAGTATTTTATTAAGAAAGATAATCTGATTTTGCTGAATTACATTTCTTTTTAACAATAACAGCATTGCACAGGTCACTAAAAGATCAAAATGGACATCACAAAGACTTGGGTGAGCCCACAGCTGTCATTTGTAATTGAGCAAACACATGTAGCTATAGACAAATTTCGAGTCGTCACACAAGAATATAGTTCAGACTAACAGTAATAGTATTCCTAGCAGTAGAGAAGTCAAAACATAATCTGCCAGAAAGTGGTTACCATCTAGTCACAATGATGTAGGAGTACTGGCCCAACTATCTCTTTGTCCATGGGCTTACCATCAAGTTCCACACTGCTGCACTGAAAGGGCAAATCAAATAAGGAACTAGCAGCGCGGGCGGAGGATAGACAATATATGCAGTTTGCAGCAGGTTTAGATGGTTGAAACATTAGGCCAAGAGTGGGAGGTAGTGGCTATGGCAGCGGACAAACACCACCCTTGGTAAACCTGTACATGCAAGGCAACGAAACCTTTTCCAAGATTAACATACTATGGCTGTACAGGATAGGACAAAAGTATTAATGGTAGCTCTTGTTTGTACAAACGGTACAATAAATACGGAGAGAAAGCTGAGATTAAAAAAAAGGAAAAAAAAAGTTGTTCAGGTCTTCAGATATCTTCTTCATTCTTCGCAGACTTGGTGTCCATCAGTTTAGTTTACGGTAATCAAGACTGCAAGAAAAGGTGAATATTCATTGATTTGGCATTAGCTAAGCCCCAATAGTCTATGAAGGGCACCTAATTCCATGGCAAAAATATTGCATGGTTCATACAAATATGGAGACTAATGTTCAGGGAAATTTATTTGCTTTAGCCTTCGAAAAAATATGAGCATTGCAAACTTGGTTACCTATAAGTACAGTTTTGCAACTATTTATTTGCATGCAGCTTCTATATAAAGTGTAAAATTGTAAACGGCAAGTTATACACATGGGTAGGTACAAAATAGGAATCAAAGAAGGAAGCCAACAATAGCTATATAGTTCAGATAAGAGAAATAAGTAAATAAAAATACACTGATGCTGAAGAAGGTCCATGTAATAGATTATCTTGCTAGGAAGTCCAACCACCTTTGTTCTGCTCTGAAATCTATTGAGAGGTAAGTACTGGCTGGCTGTCTTCAAAGACGCTGCAAAACTATTGCGAGACAACTGAATTGTGAGAACTACTACCACTTTCAAATTATGATAAAATGAGGGCTCTAGAAATTGGGTTCTACTCCTCACAAATTAACAATGAATTTGAGTCCAAGGCCCCAATATATGTGCTTAGTGGTAGCAATAAACAGCTCTATAATACTGTTATCTATCAGCATCTCAAACCCTCAAATTCTATGGGTGATTGTTTCCTACAGGTCTTAGATCAGTCAAATCTGACATGAATGACTGATTTGTAAAAAGATCTTTATGTGGCACCAACTTATGAAGGACACATGGAAATCCTTGTGCCTAAAGATATAAAATGACTGAGAGATAATGCATGGATAGGATGGCAAAGGTAATAATATGCAGATAAAAGGGAACGTGGACTGTTACTCACCAATATGCAGAAGCTACTGCATCCCCCCCAACTGGTAGTAACATGCAGATAAAAGGCAAGATCGGTCATTAGTAGAACCAAAAGGCATGCTCTAGCTAGCTGCTAATAATCTGTTGAAGCCAATACATACATTCCATTGAAGCTGGTGAATCACAATAGGTCCAGGGCCAACTTAGAAGAAACCCACCATGTTCTCCCAGCAAGCAACGGAATCAAATCGCAAATAACCATTAATTTCAACAGATCGTCAACCTACGATTCTTAACTAACCTCGAATTTCAACAAACAGAGGGATCACGATTCACCAAACCGGTCGCCATCCGCTGCCCTCTGCAGCGAGGTGCGCGAAGTTCACCATGTTGGCGCTCTTCTGGATGCGGTTGTGATGTTCCCCATGCCGGCGCTCCTCGGCAGCGCCGTCCGGCCTGGCCGGCGGGGGCAGAGTCCTGGCGGCGGCGACTTCCTAGCTGGCGGGAGCAGCATCCTGGCGGCGGCGGTCTCCGGCCCGGACTGGAGCCGGCGGTCCTGGCGTGGCGAAGGCGTGTGAGGCCCGGACTGGAGGGGCGCGTTGGGTTCTTGCCGCGGGAGGGGCCTCGCGTTCCCAGGTTGGTGGCTGTGGCGGCGGGCAGGTCTTGATGCGCCGGTGAGAGAAGGTGGCTGGAGGATGGGTGGCGGCTAGGGTTTTGGAAGATGGTGCCAGCAGGTGTGGGGATGTGAGGTTGGAAGAGGAACTGGGAAGTGGAGGATGGGTGGGGTGGCGGCAGGTGGAACCAAAATGTCCCTGATAAAATTGTTCTCTACATTTTATTTTTTGTACTCCTATGGCTAGTAAGGTAATTTAGGCTGTGAAATATTTCGGGTCAGCACCCATCAAGCGCGCCAAACCGTGCGCGCGCGGGATTTCACCTTTTCCTGAAAATTCAAAGTCGCGCGTTCGTTTGGAACCTTCTACACGAGTATATATTGTAAATAAGGTTATATATTTGAGATTTGCTACTATGTAAAATTTGTTCTCCTTGAATCTTATCTCATTCTATCGCTATTAGTCATATTCCATTAATTTTTGTTGTTAGAATTAGAATATCAGATTAAACAAGCACGCATGTTGGATACACATAGTTTATCATGTCATGATCCCTTTATGTTGATAATGATTAATAAAACTATATAGGTGTTGAGATAATTTCCCAATTAGTGCTTCTAGCTAGTAACTGATATTAAAAAGTGTCCGGTGCATTTTTGTTCTCTTGAGTCTAATCTCATTCCATTGGTATTAGTCATATTCCACTAATTAAAAATTTGGAATTAGAAATTTTGGCTAAACATGCCCCATGTATGAATTTATGAATTTTTTTAGGCAAGTTTATCTATGATTGTAATTATTTGTTAAATTACATGATGAACTATGTGTATATTTTCTCACACATGTCCTATTTACTAGGTGAGAGATGATCATCCCTATGCGAGATGTGTAGTACCACTTTCTCTAAATCATCTCAAACTTTTTTGGGGTGTCTATGGAACTAAACTATGATGTTGTGTGCATTTGTGCAATTTTAGACCAAGTTTACCTATTTTGTGATTATTTGATCATTTACTCAAAAATGTTAAAATACCAAAATCAAGGTAAAAAATCTAAAAACTTGCAAGGACACCTCCTTTTGGTATAGCATCTTTGACAAAAAAATTGAGTCGATTCGGATAAAGTATTGTTGCACATCCTCACAATGGCCCTCGTCTCTCATACATGTTCTAGTCGCCGTAGGGTGAGAAATGCCCATGCTAGTGTGAGATGTGTAGTACCACTTTCTCCAAATCATCTTAAATTTTTTTAGGGTGTCTATGAAACTAAAATATGCCATGCTCACACAACAAAAGTGCAAAAAAAAAAAAAAGAAAATAAAATAGAGAAAGCAAAAGAAAGAAAAAGAACATTTGTTGATTATGCCAAAAACAATAGGCTCCTTTAGGATTCGAACTTAGGAGTTATGACTCATCCTTAGAGAGTGTTACCATTGTGCTATTTAGATATTTACATATTTACATTAGATCACTACTTATATTTTATTTAACCAATTCTTAACTCACTTTGCCCCTAAATAATCAATTCTTAATTTGCCGCCATCTTTGAACCTATTACAAGGAGAATGTCGAAGACAACGACAAATTAAGAATTGGTTATTTAGGGGGTGGCAGTTAAGAATTGGTTTAATAAATTATAAGTAATGATCTAATGCAAACATTTGAATATCACAATGGTAAAACTCTCTAAGGGTCGATCATAGCTCCCAAGTTCGAATCCTAAAAGAGCCTATTTTGGGGGGGGGGCATAATCAACATTTATGTTTTTTTCCTTTCTCTATTTTTATTTTTTTTTTCACTTTTTGTGTGAGCATGGCATATTTAAATTTCATATACACCCTAAAAAAGTTTGAGATGATTTCAAAAAGTGATACTACACATCTCACACTAGCATTAGGATCTCTCCTCTAGTGACTAGAACATGTGTGAGAGATGTAGACCATTGTGAGGATGTGCAACAACACTTTCTCTCGAATCGACTCAATTTTTTTATCAGCATGATACACCAAGAGGAGTGTCCTTGCAGGTTTTAGATTCTTTTACCTTGATTTTGGTATTTTAACATTTTTCTTGAGTAAATCAATAAATAATCATAGAAATAGGTAAACTTGGTCTAAAAATTGCACAAATGCACACAACACCATAGTTTGGTTCCATATACACCCCAAAAAGTTTGAGATGATTTAGAGAAAGTGATACTACACATCTCACACTAGCATTTGAATTTTTTCATTTGAATTTGTTAGGTTCCCAAATACTCATATCAAGAAACTATTTTCGTATTTATCATATTAGTAAAAGTAATATAATCGGCTACATGAAATTGATGTCTTTGCTATATAAAAATAATTTTCATTTATAAATTAATGTTAATATTAAAATTAAAATTAGACTTTTCTTTGGAATACTCTAATTTGGTACATATTATTAAGCACTGGAGATCAAGAATCTAGAGTCATGGAAATTAGATTCCCTCCAAAGAATTGACAGAAAGTATTTCCCACCAAATTTTCCTTCTCAGCAAACCATCTGTCGCCCGCCTAACAGTTGCCGCACTGACTCGGTCATACCAAATAATCTAATCTTAGCTGGAAAATAAGCGCCAACAAATCTGAACTTTTTGCTGCTTGGCGGCCAAACTCGCGCCACACGGCCTAATCTCCTCTCCCAATCTCTCTCCCGCAGCAATTTCTCTCGGTCCTTCCGGAAAGAAAAAGCCAGCGGCGGTCCTTCGAGCGGAATCCTGCAGTCCGGCACTCCGGCGGTGGTTCTCCTTCCTGCGCACTCCCACGGACCGGCCGAGCACCTCCTCTCTGACCTGCCAGCGCGGCCCTCCATCCCCGACCAGGCGCTGCGCGCTTCGTCCCAACCCGGCGGCGGCCGCTCCATCCCTGACCTGACGGCACACGCTCCCTCTCCGACCTGGTGGTGTGTGCTCTCCTCCTGTTCACAGTCATCGTGGAGGCGCGTTCATCCTCAATTACTCCTTGTCTCCTCTCCCATTTTTCTTTTTCCTTTCTCCCAAACTAACTTCGATCTCCTATCTAGGTTTGGCTACAGGGTGTGGGCGTCCACCGAGTGGCTAGGGACCCTGGTGTATACACAGTGACAGACGGTGTTCTTGCGCGGTTGGATGAGTTTGATGCCTCCAAGGCTGCAACCAAGGAGATGCCATGCCTTGGTAAATCCCCTTCGCTCATAGATCTACATGACTTTTGTTTGATGAAATAGTTGCAATCCGATGGTTATGCACAGACTGAATATCAATTATCTGAAATATAACCAAGGTGGGAAATTTTGGTGTAAATTAGTCTGATTCTGTTAGTACTTCATTTCTTTTCTTGGTAGGTTTGGGTGATTTATTACAGCAGCTAGTTAATTTGTTTGGTATGATCTTCATATTGTTGATGTCCTTCAGGTTAGATTTAAAATTCAGTCAGTTATTTGGTTAACTGAGATCAAGATGCCCTCATCAATTTAGTACAAGTATAACTCTTGTCATCACATAGATTATGATCAAGATGCCCTCCATCCGGCCATCCTTGACTCGTCCCTATTAGTGGGCGAAATTGCGATCTGTGTCTAATGACCATCTGATCCCTTTGTGGTGAGCCACACTTATTCCTTTTTGATGCATCATTCAACTTTAGTTTGTCATGTGTTCTGAATTTTGCATGCCATGCCAAAGAAGCTCATCATATAAGTGGCCTCGATACTTAGATTTTAGCTCAGCCTCCTTGGTTGCTACAGTTTGTTCGTCGATGAAGCAAATGCAATACCTAATTTCTTTTCGATGACATGCTTCACCAGTAACAGAAGGACGAGCAACAGGGCCCGTTTGGGCAGCCATGGACATACATGGTATAGAGCATAAATTTATTGAGGCTTTTACCTGTGTACCATTATGAAAAAAGCTCCTGACCTGTGTACCACTAAAAACTTTGAGCGCACCTGTATACCATCGCCCAAGTGTAACTTGTCCCCTATACCACTGTTTCGTGTTCCGTTTGATTCCTAACGTTTCCATGACCTGACATGTGGGGCCTAACATTAGAAATCTCCATCCTACCCTTTAGGAATGAGAAAAAAAAACTTATCCGAAGCGCTCGGCCAACCTGCACCGCTCGGTTTCGTCGCATGAGCCTCTTTGTCCGCCCGGCGCTCGCGCTCATGAACCAGGAAGCGCCGCCCCCTCTCGCGAAGACCGGGAGCGCCGCCCGCCGCCCGCCCGCCCCCCAGCCCTGCCGCGCCGGCCCCAGCCCCTACCGCGCCGTGGGGCCTGATCGAGGGGGCATCGCCCGGCGTGCGCCGCAGGACACGACGGCGGCGGCGGCCATGGAGTGCGCAAGTGTGGCGGCGCGGATGAGCTGCGGATGAGCAGCTGTGTGCACGAGCGGCGGCAGCGCACGAGCAGCAGGCAAGGCCGCACGGCAAGGCATCAAGCACGCACGCGGCCAAGGCATCAAGCACGACGCACGCATGCTGTAGTTGCTGGTACATCGGCTCTGCTCATTCCGTACAAGTCAATCTATACTTTCCTAACTTAAGCAAAAAGTAACATGAAACAAAGACTATATTATTAAAATATATTCATTGGTATATCTAATCTAATCATACTAAATTGATGCCATAAATCTTAATGAGTTTTTCTATAATTCGATCAAAGTTTTAAAAAATTGTCTTAAGACAACTCAGGGACAGAGAGTACAAAAATAAAAAACGATGTTGGCTTTGCATGCTTGCATGCTCCATGTGGCTCCAATACAGTAGCTATACAATGGTACAATAGTTGTGGACTCATGTGAGCACGAGGCTTCACCAAATATGCCCTTAGTTGGAGCTGAAGTTGAAAGTTGAAAATGCTTCAAGGCAGCCTCATCCCAGGTATCAGTGATCTCAATTAAAATTAGCCATATAGATAAAAAAATAGATGACATATATCTTTTAAATAGTAGATTTTTCTATTTTTCTGTCGCTAATATCACCTACAGCCAGCCTCAAACAATAGGGAGTGGTATAGAGGACAATGATGATTTTTATCAGCTACTATGAACTGAGGGGCAAGAAAGTCTTTTCTTCAGGCTATTTAACGGTGTTAGTGTGCAAAATGGACGGAGTGGTATAGGGGACAAGTTACACTTGGGCGATGGTATACAGGTGCGCCCAAAGTTTTTAGTGGTACACAGGTTAGGAGCTTTTTTCATAATGGTACACAGGTAAAAGCCTCAAATTTATTAGAGCAATTTGACCACCTCTCCTTAGTCCTTACATAATTTTTGTAATAAGAATAATCTTTATGCACTGTACCATCACACTCCAACATCAAATTTACTGTCCAGCAGTCATCTAATTGACATTTTTAAGTTGTTTGGCCCACACTCAAAGCTCAACACAGTTCATTAGTTCAACTACGGTAGTCTCTTTTGATTTCCAAATATACTGTCAATTATCAAAAGACACGTGTTCTGTCGATGCTTCCCATTGTCCTGCATGCTACATAGTTTTGTCACCCACCTTGCTATTTCATTTCTATGTGCTTATTAATTGCTAATTGACATTTATCTGATGTCCTCTCCTTTTATCCCACAGTGCCTTCAATTAGCTAATCAGATGTCTACAGTTCTTAACATGATTTTCACTGTGCTGTGTAGGTAACTTTTGTTGGTTGGTAGCCGCTATGAAAAATAACTGCCCTAATTATTTTCTTAAACTGTAATGCGTATTTTAAATTTTGGGTATAAAGGCAACCTTTGGTGAATTGGCCTAACTTATCGTCCTTAAACTATAATGCATATTTTAAATTTTGAATATGCTAATTACTGCTCTTAAACTGTACATTATTGTGGTCTTAGGTTGACTTCATGTTATGTATGAGGTTCCCCACATTATATTAATTGTATATTTTCATCAGATCATATATTTGTATGGTAGTAATCTACTGTAAACTACTTAGCTACTGATAAAGTTGAGTGTCAGAGCATAAAGGTACGAGTAGTATTGATCCTTGCTAAAATATTTGAGGAACTCACTAAAAGAGTTGACTAGTGGCTTCTGGTGTGCCTCAGTCTTAACATGGCTGTGTGAATGTATTGATTTATATAGTATGTACATGCAGATTCTTCAGTCGGCATCCTAGAAGACGAGTAGTATGGCTGGGAGTCTGATCGATCCTGGCATCTTTACTGACCAACGGAGGTCCTGCTGCGGCTCAAGCATGTTCTTAGTTTGCTATGTTAGAACCTCAGCAATAGCCATCCTAAAAAAATTGTATCGTTTGACTTTGCCTGATTGCTCTATTTTATTCATGTGATGTCCAACACCCGTTCCTGACACTAAGCTTATTGGAGATATCTATTTATTATCTCTTGTGCTTATACACTGAATTGTATGGTGACTGTGGCCCCATAGTGCGTGCCGGGACGCACCAAAGACTAGTGTTGTATGATGCCGGGAAGGACACAAACAACTCCACCTAATCGAGCTATTTTCCTAATCAAATTAATTATGATTTTATTAATCTAAAGATATACAAAATGGCCCACAAGCCATGGAGGGGAGTAGCTCTCACCAGGCCCGTATATATCATCAGGACACAGTCAAACACGAATGTAAATTTTACCTCTGATCCATTTAATTAAGATACCCATAATTCAATTACCATGTTGAAGTTGAGAAGTGATCAAATACAAAAACTTTCATACTTTAAACAAAAAAGTTTGAGTAGTGTAGTGGTAGCATTGTTACTTGTTGAGCACTTGGTTGTGAGTTCAAAGCTCCCTAGAGCAATTTTTTTTTTTCTCTTGCCAAAATAATTAAGGGTCAAGGTGGAGTGGGCCACGTTGTGCCTACAAATCGGCGGCCCACGACGTGCTAAAAGGCCCAACCCAAATCAGGCCCTCTTAGGTCTCGTTGCAGTAAACATGTAACACTTGCAACTTCAAAACAACGTTACAATTGATCACCACTTTTGCTTCACCTTCATAGAGGCCGCGTTGCAATACACTGTACAAGTTGCAACTCTAATAAAGTGTTGCAATTGAGCACCACTTTTGCTTCGCCCCCTAGAGTCCGTGTTGCAATATGTTTTTTGTATTACAACTCCACAAACTTGTTGCCATTGAGAACAACTTTTGCTTCGGTCCTCAAAGTTCCCGTTGCATTAAGCATGTAGCTATCGCCACCCTAAAAAACCTCGTAGCAATAGTCACCCCCAAATGCAACTAACGCGAAAGTAGTTGCATTACTACCACACAATTGCAACCAAAATCTTGTCTACTGCAATTATTTTTCACCATTGCAACATTGGCAACCAATTGCAACAAAGAGTTGCAACCCCCTGAACAATCGTTGTTTTAAATGTACCTATTGCTACCATTTGTTGACCATCGTTGCAATACAACCCCTTCTAGCAACCAAATTTTTTGGCGTTGCAATTTAGAGGCGTTGAATTAGACCCGAAAATCTTGTAGTGTTATCAAGAAAAAGATAGATGAACATCCAAGAAGGTGGCATGAAGTCTTGTCAGAAGCTTTGTGGGCTCATCGAATATCGAGGCATGGTGCAACTAAGGTTACTCCTTATGAGTTGGTGTATGGTCAAGAGTCGGTGTTACCCGTTGAGGTAAATTTGGATGCATATAGATTTGCTAAGCAAAATGATCTATCTCCTACTATGTATCATGATTTGATGATGGACAATATCGATGAGGTAACCGACAAGAGAATACAAGCTCTAAAGGAAATAGAAAAGGATAAAGCCCGTGTTGCAAGAGCCTACAACAAGAAAGTTAAGAGCAAGTCGTTCCAAATCGGTGACTTAGTATGGCAAACTATATTACCGATAGGGACGAAGAGCAATCAATTTGGCAAGTGGTCACCCAATTGGAAAGGTCCTTTTAAAGTGGTCAAAGCGATATTTGGGAACTCCTATGTGCTTGAGTCAATGAGTGGAGAACGCCAAGCAAAGGCGATTAACGGGAGGTATTTGAAAAAAAATATTTCCCTAGTGTTTGGCAAGAGGCCTAGTGCTCTCCAAACAATGGCCGATGCATGCATCGCCCTTAGAAGAAAAATGGCCGATACATAGTATCGCCCTTAGTTGCCGGACAACTGATATGATGGGCATTCGTGTTGTTTGGTTTTCTTTGTCTTGTTTTCAGGTTTGTGCACCTTTCACCTGAAAAAGGGGGGGCATATGTTGACACCCAAAATTGTTCGATATTATTTCGGACAATTTGGAAGCATCAAATTGATTTATACACATGGACAAAATCAAATAATAGAGTCAAAATGACCTCCGATCGAGACCTATGCCACGAGGTCAAGGACCTCCGCCACCAAGGTCAAGGACCTTCGCCGCCGAGGTCAAGGACCTCCGCCGCCGAGGTCGAGGACCTCCGCCAACAAGACGAAGTTGACCGGACGCCGAGAGCGGCGCGATCCGGTCGGCCGCTGCGTGTTTCGAACTCCACGGAAGTGACCGGACGGCCGGGCACCGGGCGCCCCGGTCATTCTTCGCAGCGTCGTCGCGTGTCGGTCGCGGCGTCCGGTCGACTGGCGTTTTGGCCTGATTCGAGCTAGCTAGCGGAATCGACCGGACGGTGACCGGCGCCGTCCGGTCGATGGCCCGGCGTCGGTCGGCCCGACTCGGCGCCGCGAGTCTCAACGCGATCGAACCGATTTGTTTCCAATCGTGTTTAGGTCGGTTTTGGAGCTTGGAAACGTCAAGAACGGTTTCCTAAAAGGATAAGACCACCCTCCTCTATATAATAAAGAGGTTCATGGCCGATTTGATCCCATCTACATCCAATCGTCATATCAAACCCTAAACTCTCTTTTACCTCTTCCAAACCCTAACTCTGCTGTCCGGCGTTCTTCTCGACGAATTTCGCGGGCGTTCTAGGTGGCCTTGCCGACCCTAGGGCAACCCTCGCGTCGCGTTCTCCCGACGGATCCTTCGGTGCGTTCGAGGTAAGTTTCGGCCAAGATCGAGCTCTACATTGACCTAACCGTTCTCTAGATCGGTTTCGTCGGTCAAGCTGCGATCCTTGCCGCTTGTACAGGTTGTTTGCAACCTCGTGGGCGTCCAAAGCCCTCCCGGTGTGTTGGTGCCCTAATCCGCGTCAACACACTCCCTCCCCCGCGTAGCCGCTCCATCTCTCTCCCTCTCCTCTTTCTCCGACGCCGTCTCCCTCCCTCTCCTTTTCTTTCTCGCACACGAACTCTCCGCCTCCCACACACACCCGGCCTAATATTAGTCACCTAGCTATTTTTGGGATGGATGCATGCATGCGACCACTCCCAGCGTGGCCGCCGGGGCGGCACGGGGTGGCGCACGGCGTCTGGCGGAGTGCGGCGCATGGCGAGAGGCAGAGCACCACGCGGGACAGCAGCACCAAGTTGCACATATGACATCATTTATTCTTTTTCATCGCCGAAATGTCATCTCTGTTCTTTTATATTTTCTACCAGATATATGCTGCCTTTTCTTTTATAAATTCTTCCACACAAAAGGCTCGCATATATGCTGAGCTATTGTGCTTATCATTTCGGTATATTGGAACATGGAACATATGCGTGTAACGATATGCATATAATACTTTTTGGATTTGCCTCCTGTGTGAGAGAGGTCTTTTCATTTAGTGCGTACAGTGCTTACCGTAAGGCTGGACAAAAACTTAAGCTCGTTTAGCTCACTTGTCTCGTGCCTGGCTCGGGTCGGTTTGGCTCGGCTAATTAGGATAACAAGTCGAGCCGCGAGCTAAGATTTTAGCTCGTTACCTATAATGAGCCAACTCGTAAGCTGCTGCTCGCGAGCCAAAGGAGCTACACATCTAGGGGAAAAAACAACAAAATTTTATATTAGTTTTGTATTACTTCATGTTGTGAATTATACATGTTAGAACATATTTTGTTTTTTGAATTTAAGACGGCCAGATGTATTACTTTTTTATTATCAAATGCAAATATTATATTTTGTGTATTTTCTATATCCGGCTCGCGAGCTTAATGAGCTAGCTCTCGAGCGAGCCGAGCTAGTCTTCTGGCTCGTTAAGATAACGAGCTAGCTATATAGGTACTGTACGTACTTGTAGTACGTCTTGTAGAATTGCCGGGCAGGGCAGGGCAGCATTGGCGCAACGCCGGATCGGATCGGAATGAGGACGTTATCGTGTCGTGGCGGGTCACGGTCAGGCGCGGCCCGACATCAAAGGACTGTGGCATGCCGGCATCCAGCTGTGTCGTCCGGTGAGGTGCGTCGGCAGATCCGCGCATGCAGCAACAACATCGCACGTACGCCGGCAAGCCGCCGGCCCTTGTCGGTGCAGGTGCCTTTGTGTGTATGGGCACCGGCCCTTTTCACGTTACAGGTTCCCTCCGTCTCATAAATATTTACACATCTCACTTTCTAAAAAATCAAACTTTTTTTTAACTATGACCAAGTATATAGAAAATACTATCAATTCTTATATCTTAAAATATTTGTTATTATAAAAGTATATTCTAATGTTAATATAATGATATTTATTATACATCATAAACATGATTATTTTTTAATGTACACTAACTTAAAAGTTAAAAAGTTTGACTTCTCAAGAAGCGAGATGTGTAAATATTTATGGGACGGAGGAGTACCTACCATGTGCATGGTTAGTGGACGAAAGCATGTCAAGCTGTTTAGACGACCAGCTGAACACGAGCACACAAGTTAACCCAGATTTAAAGGCTAATAAACTGTACTTTACATGTGTGATTTAAGGATGCCGGGGCTGCAACCCGAGCAGCCCACCCCTTGGATCCGCCCCTGCTCGATCCTGTTACTGTTGGATTAAGGCGGCCTGCTTTGATGCATGACACATTCCGCAAAGCCACATTTGCGGGGGCGCCGCAGTTGTGGCGTAAGAAAATGGCGCCATGATTAGGTGAGCCACCGTGCAGAAACGAATTGGGTCTCCATATGGCTACATGCTCCTATAGGTACGAACCAAGCAGTTGCCAATTATTGTGACGTGTAACCAAGCACGCCCTAAGACAGTCACAGTGGATAGTTCTGTTTCTAAGACTAAAATGTCATATAAAATATAATGAAACTTGGTTGAAATACTCACTCACAATGCAAAGTTTTATAGGCATTTTATTTGGCAACTCGTGTATAGTTGGTAATCGTGCCAAGAGATAAAACTCATTTATTATTCTCTCTTTTCTTGAATGCTCCACCATGTCATAAAAATGACATATATACTAATAACCTATTTAATACAAATAAAACTCGCATCGAGACCGGTGGTGTGCAAGCTATGAAGGATCTGTTGGCTAGTACTAATTTTGCCTCTTTCGTTGTGAATCATATACCTCGTTCATGTAATTTGGTAGCTTGCCAACGATTTGGCTGCAGGCTATGAGTAATGGAAAGCTTTTTTGAGTTAAAAAAAAGCAGTACATGCAAGTGGTGGCCGTTGAGCTAGTGCCGGCCTTCGTAGGATGTCGGGTTCGAGAGGCGGACCGACCCATAGGGCGAGCTTGGGCGGCCGCCCTAGGTGCTCGCCGGCGAGAACCCCTATACCCTGCAGTTCTTCGGCCGGCGGCGGCGTCGTTCGTCGAGCAAAATCGTTCGTCCGTGAGATTGAAGATGAATAGAAGAGGATGGCTGCTGGCTGGGCGCCTGGGCCTTTGGGCCATCTTGCCAACAACTTAAATGGCCCATTTTCTGGCCCAATTCGGCCCTTATGGCTAGGCAAAGGGAGCAGGGGGCAGGGGCGCACCGCACACGCATACCGCACTGGCACCGCAACTCAGCAGCTCTGGCGGCGGCGGGCGGCGCCCAAATTGGCTAGTGGCGGCAGGACACCGAGCGGCGGCCAGCGAGCAGCAGATGGATGGGGGCGAGGGGAGAGATGAAGCTGGAGCCGGTGATGCGTCAAGCGCGGCGAGGAGGCCGACAGCTGCAGCTCCAAATCCCACTCCATTGAGCCAGAGGCGGTATAAGAAATTAGGTACTGCCCTTAATTAATTCATTGAATGTACATTGATCTCTGATTGAGTGATTGAAATCAATTGAATTGTTAATTGGTTTTGCAGATTTGAAAAGCTTTTTTTTTTTTTTTCCTAGTACAAATTCCACAAGCGGAAGCGGAAGCAACTCTGGGCCAAGTATTCAAGACTGATTTCATGTAAAACAGAATGAATGATGAGTGGCTTAATGACTTGGCTTTGTGCTACATTGAGAAGGAGATTTTTAGAGCACTTGATCCTGAGAAAATTAAGAGGACTTTTCAATCCATGAAAGATCGAAAGATGAGTTTACCTGCAACTGCAAAGCGGCCTCGGTGTTCTTAGAGTAATAGGATTGGTATTTTCCTACAATGTTTGGAAGGTAATCATATTCAAACTTCTTTTGTAACTTTTGTTTGTTGAATTATATACTAGAACATAGTTAAATTTTTGTAGTTGTACATAGCGATCCGCCCTAGCTCATTTCTTCGGCTGGGTCCGCCATTGGGTTGGAGTAGTGGAGAGGAATTGACAAAGCTAACGTAATAATTATAATTACTAGCACTAAGCTAACTGGGATTTGGAAACCTTAGCTGTTACATATTTAAATGTGGTTTGTCTGTCCTCTCCGGTTAATTTGTCCGCCTCGACAGTCACGACATCTGACAAGCTAGCCTACTAGCATAAGTACTACTCCCTTTTCCCGTCAAAAAAAAAAAAAAACATGCAACTCGTTTATTGATTAGTCAAACGGTTCGAACTTTAACTGAATTTATATAAAAAAGTACTGATATTCTTGATACAAAAATAAGTGCCACTTAGCCGGGGGCATAATGGTCGGACTTGGATATCTTCTGATCCGACGGCCACCGCGCCTCCTCATCGTAGCATCGCCCACGCAAT
The DNA here is from genome assembly GCA_015847255.1 of Hyparrhenia diplandra. Taxonomy (NCBI): domain Eukaryota; kingdom Viridiplantae; phylum Streptophyta; class Magnoliopsida; order Poales; family Poaceae; genus Hyparrhenia; species Hyparrhenia diplandra. Next base: position 209,769 of record JADLZK010003457.1, read on the forward strand.
CTCCGGGATGCCGCCACGTCTTTGCCCTTCCGTCCACCGGGGCGCCCATCCGGGTTTTGAGGCCCAAACCCGTGAAACCCGCCCGATGGTTTTGAGGCCCAAACCACCAAACCCGCGCCCGTGGTTTTGAGGCCCAAACCACGAAACCAGCGCCCGATGGTTTTGAGGACAAACCACCAAACCTCCTCGACGCGTGTCATCGCCATCTTGACCGCCCCGAAGTCGCCAAGTCATCCAAGCTCCCCGCTCGCTTTGCACTTCGCCCGTCTTGACCCGATCGACACGGTCCCGCCACGTCCTCTTGCATTCGTCGATGTCCCGGATGTCAGCCACCATGGCTAGCTACCCGGCGATCCGGTCCCCTCGGTCCTTCACCTCACGTCCGTCCTTCACCTCCGCGGTCCGTCGGCCCGACACGTCCTCCTTGGCCCCTTCACCTGGGCCGTCGGCTACCATCTCCGAGCTCCACACTGTACAACCACGAACCAAGAGATACGTTTTCGACACACTCCACGTGTGCCAAGTGAACATAGCGAAGCATAAAGAATAAAGGAAAATAGAAGTAAAATGTTATTTGTTGACAATCACTCAATCACAAAACTAAACACATGTGACCTAAGTCAACCATGTGTTTTGCAGATCTAAAAATAAGTGCCACTAGATTAGTAATGGGATATATTTTTACAATAAATTTATTTGAAGAAATAAATGATAATATTATTCACTGTAATGAACTTTGGTCAAATTTTATCTAATTTAACCGGCACAGATCCTATAATTACATATTTTTTTAGATGGAGGGAGCCATCGTCTACAAGAAGTAGGTCAACGTGAAGTATTGGTGCCGTTCATTTTGACTAGAACTAGACTTTGGCCACTCCAGCGCGCCCGGCGACCAGTGGCGCCAAACTACCCAAGTGTCAAACAATTACCCAGGAAAAGAGAGTACTAAAAAAGAAGGAAAAGAAAAAAGGAGAAGGGACCGGGCGGGAGGCCTAGGAGCAAGGAACGCGGATTCTTTTGTCTGACCAAAGCGAAAGTGTACGAGTACCCCACTCATCTCCGTATGACTCACTGCACTGCACCGAACAAGTGACAAGCACGACGCCCTTCCGCTTTGGACTTTACGCGAGCCGTGCAGAGAGGCAGGTCTCGTCTCGCGCGAAGGCGAAACAGAGGCAGTCAGACCGAGACTTTTGCTCCCGGCTCCCTCTCTTCCGCACTCCCACTGGCCACTGCTGGCGCGCGCACTTCCACGCGCGGCAACTGCTACGCTGACAGTGACTGATTGCCGGCCGACACCGGGAGACGACACCCAGCAAAAGTAGCGAAAGCCTGAGCTAGGCTACTCGTAGCATGGCATGGCAACATCTCACAGCAGTCTCTCCCTTGGCCTCTTCCAGCCTCGGTTCCCGCGTCCACCAGCCGTTGGGGCTCTCTCTGCCTGACTGCCTCTGCGCCTCTGCCTTCCCGGAAGGTGTTTCCTTTTGTGCCGAGGACAACGACAGCCATGACATGTCCGACAGTTGTGGTGACTCTTGTTGCCCGTACCCTGCAGCGAAACGCTAGCACTAGCAGTAGCCAAGTGAGGACTGCACTCTGCATGACAGCAGGAGCAATGCTTAGCCTACAACAGGTTGTTATTTTTTCTCAATCTCCAGTCTGTAGGCTTTTCATGTTTAGTTTGACTAGATTCAGATTGAAATTGATCACATGTAATTTCTTAATTTGGTAGCAATGCAATACGGAGTACAATGGTTCGTTTGAAAACTACGCCGAGATCAAGATGAATCAGATGTGTATGGTGGAGAAGAGGAAGAAATCGTCTGCGTTTGAGAAACTGAATCAGATGTCGAGATCAATGGCTGCTGTTATTATTATGTTAGGTGGCTCATATGTGAGACATGTGCTTTTACAGGTCACGATGAGAAACCTCAGTCTAAAAGAAAACAGAGGTACTTAACTTTGTTGAAACGGCTCTCACTAAAAATGGTTACACAGTGTTCAGGAGTTGAACTGCTGACCATTACTGATCAAGGAAGAGATGCCTCCAAAAGGCATTGGCTGGCACTGTGACTCATGGTGTCTGCGTCAGCCTGACTGAACCAAACTCACGGTAAGCACAGATTGTGAAAATGGATCTCAGCAACAACTAGTTCAAACTCACACAATTATCAAATAAGAAATAGTACCCCTCTCTGAACCCACCGTAGCAAAAGAACTTTGACCAGAATGTGACGAAAAAACAGTGGCTGAACACCAGTTGCTCACAGGAAAATGATTTTTATGGTCAATCTGTCTGAGTCTAAGTGCATTGGTTATTGCAGAATCGCATTAAGTCAATTATCGATGCGGGGAACGAAGGGAAAAGGGCACAAAGCCAATTATTATAGAATGTTCAGCCCAAACACTGATAAATAACCCAGAAAAATCAAATGCAAAGTCTATTAATGCCCGGGAGAGCGAAATAAATCGACAGATTGAACCGATCACTCGTATTTCACGACAATCTGAAACTGTTTATTGGACTCCTGGTGTCGCCTGAGGTTTAGCACGGCCTATCGCTGTGTTGTCCTTGTTACCCCAGAGTTGTACCTCTTTGATGTTGGCGAGGTGCTCGCTGCCCTCGATCCTTTTGTGCTCGTTGTCAGTCATGTTAATGAGAAGCGTCTGGAGATTTTCCATGGACCCTTTCTCAAACCGAATAATATCAGGACACTTAGAAGCAGATGGCACTCTGAGGATGGAGAGCGCTGGGAACTTGTGCTTATTAGTGCGTGCAACCAGCTCAGGGCTATCGTAGCACCGTCCAAGAATGGTGATGGTCTTGAGGCTGCGGCACTCGCACAGGCCGTCAAACAGCTTGTCCCCGTCGAGTCTTGCCCACGATATGTTGATCTGAACAAGGTATGTGAGTGAGCCGATCCAGGGAGGCAAGTGGTTGATGCCACCGGCGATCATTAGATAGCGGAGGAACCTTGGAGGCGGTTTCATTTCGTCGAGAAATGAGCCGAGTACGTAGCCATAACCCAATTCTCCAATGATAAGACGTCGGAGGGAGCATGACTTGCTCAGGGACTGAGCAAACTGATGGAGAACCTCCTTGGCAAAGACGACCTTGTCGTCAACATAGACAGCCAGCTCTTGGAGGTGTTCCAGCTCACCCAATTCTCTTGCAACCTCGAGGTCGTTGCCGAGGACGGAGAAACCTACCTCACGTAGCTTGGTCATGTCGCTGAGACCCCGGGGCAGCCTCCACACACGGTCGGCACGACTGTTGTGGCTTGTGTTCAAGCGCTCAAGTTGATACAGCTTCTTCACGGTTTCCGGCAGGCGGCAAGCTGACGGCGTGTCATGTACATCCAACGTTTGCAGATGCTCTAGCTTCTCTATCTGAGGTGGAACCTCCTTGATATCTGTACCCTTGAAGCTCAAGAATCTGAGAAGGTACAGCCTGCAGATACATTGCAGGTGATACTTAGTTAGACCCACACAGCCTTCGAGGTCAAGCACCCTCATTAGGGGTGAACTTAACCAGGTGATCTAGCAGCTGCTGCTGCCCTTTCTGATGGAAGATGCTCAGTGATCGGACATGCTGCACATTCATCGCCTCAATGCCACTGTCATGTCGTCGTCGTCCCGCCGCCATATTTTTCTTGGACCCCTCTACACTACTACTCTGCCTTCTGCTGTCGTCCCCCTGGATGGAGAGGCGACGAATCCTGTCATCAGAGATCCCAGCATGCTGCCCTCATATCAGGCTGACGAAGTTGCACTCCAGGGACTTGGATGCCATGACCTCAAGAAGCATGTCGTGCACACGACACGTCTCCAATGTCCAGTGATAGCCAAAACTGACTTGGATCTGAATCATATTCCTGCTCACCAGCTCATCTAAGTAGGATTCTGCAACCTCCATCGTTGTGAAGCCCCGCTTCTCCATAACCAGTCCTTCAGCGATCCATCTGCACAGGAGCCGATACTTTTCAATCTCATAATCCTCTGGAAAGATGCTAAGGTACATCATGCAAATCTTGAGCTCGTGCGGCAGATGATCGTAGCTGAGCGTGACTATCTGCCTCATCCCTTCCAGGGTAGGGTGGCTTTCCATCTGAGAACCGATACATCTGTAGACTGATTCCCACTTGTATTGGCTTTCCGGTGATGTATAGGCTGCCAAGACGCTAGCAATGCTAACGATAGCCAATGGCAGGCCAGCACATCTTTTCAAAATCTTGCCCATCACGTCTTCAAGCTCCTTTGGGCAACCCTTGTTGCCGAATGTTCTGCTGAGGAATAACCTCTGTGAAGAATCAGAATCGAGGACTTCCATATGATGGATGTCATTTCCACTACATTCTTTGGCCACATTCTCTATCCTAGTGGTTAGGATGATTCCACTACCACATTTGTTATCTGGAAACACAGATCGGATTGCTTCCCAAGCTCGTATGGTCCATACGTCATCGATGACAATGAGGTACCTGCAATTTAGTCGTGTATATATGAGTTTTGTTGTACACCTGAAATGGAATAACAGCTAATAAGCTTTTAAATGTGTGTACAAACTTAGAAATTAATAGTCTATCAACCCGTGGTCTCGTATGTGCTAGCATCTATATTACTAGAAAATACACAGCGGCTTTGCCGTGCCCTTCCTGGATGTGCCAGTTGTAGGTTGATGTTGCTGCACAACATTTGTACGCTGATAATTGGACTATGTTGAATAGAATTAATCACTGAACCAATTATGTTACACAATGGTATAGAAGTTATTGATAAAAATTATTTTTCTGATCTATCAAAAGAATAAAAGGGAAAAATGCATCGAAGGATTGCATAATTATTTTCCTGCTTTTACTTAACAGAAATTGTATTTGTTTTTATAAGTAGCAAACAATTTAATAAGCAAGCATATGAATGAGGCCATAAGTGGCTACATTAGATTCAAAGATAAATAGATTTTTCATGCTTATTTAATCCAAATAAAGTGCACCAAAAATGTAGTACATGACTATATGATAGGTTCAGGAAGTATAACCGTTCCACAGGTCTGGAAATGGATAACTTTCTCAACATATTCATACGTATTATGATAGTTGTTTTCTCCTTCCGGGTTGCCTATCCAAATGGAGCTGCAATATGTACCAAGTTAGTCCCCATACCTTACTAAGGTACAAACCCTGCTATCATTAGCGCAATATATGTACCGGTTTTCATTAGACAGAACGAGATGTTTTCAGTTGTCAGGAAAAAGATCAAACCCTGCTATCATTAGCGCATAAGCTATTAAGCTATCAAAGATAAGGTTTACAAATGTTGAGAATTGACAGTTTTCATTAGTGATGATGCCAGGAATATTACTCTTTCAGGCTTATCCTGTTATAGAAGTAGTTACAAACTAGAGCAAAGGAACTATGATGAGAGTAGAATTGTCTATGTATGGCAATAGGGTGGAAACTTACTGGTGTTAGTCCCAGGCAGCTGCATAAACTCTGCAAAAGGATTTTCAGGACCATTTCCTGAGTGTCCCTTATAGTAGTATATAGTATTTGTAAATTTAAAAATTCCTTACTAAACAAATCTAAATATCAGTGTTGATTTCAATTGGCATGGACTAGTGCACAGGCATTGAAATAACCAATAAAAAAGGAATTATAGAATTGAAACTTGCAAAAGAAACTGCAATAGACATCAAGCATGCCTCTCTCTCTCTCTCTCTCTAAAGTTATAACAACTGTGGTATCGCCATGGACATACGAAAGGAGGAGTACCTACCAGCAGGAGTTGCATAGCGGACGAGACCCAGCGCCTGCTTATTCTGTCGAACACATTGCGGGCGGGCAATGTGTCTAGCAGCTGATCCGGTTTGTGCTCCGGCTACTGAGGCGAGCATTTGGCCACAGCATGACAGCAGCGTAGAGCCGTGACGCCGAAGAGGGCTGAGCCCGAGCATCAACACCGGAGACAGACGGCCAAGCTCGAGCTGCGCGCGTGCCGCGGCGATGTCGAGGCAGTGGGTGTGCGCGCATGAGCACCGCCACTGGCATGAGGTCCATCAGCTGGGTCCACCTCTGGCGTGGATGCCGGTGCCATATGGTACTAGTCGCGAATCGAGCGAGAGATCCAGGAGGAGGGAGGAGCGCGAGACCCCGAGAAGAGGAAGGAGCATGGCGAGCGGACCGGAGGAGGGCGAGGGCGCAGAGAGACACACAGAGCATGCTTCGTTTTTATAGCTTCTCTAGGAAGCGATTTTTTTTACCGCTGTACCAAACGTTGCCATAATAATCATACTCCCTTCGTTCCGTAAACTAAATTTCCACAAATTTTCAGACGGATTAGGAATGCTAGCAAAAGACGCATGTACACTGACCCATTCCTTTTTTTCCGAAATCTCTTGAATTTGGGAGTGATCATTTGCATGGACCCATAATTAGCATCCCGATTTATTTTGGGACAAATAGATTTTTAGGGACAACTTTTGTTACCTAGCTGTCGCTGAAAATATTTCTGACAGGTGGGAGGGCAGGCCGGAGGGCGCCAACTCGCAGACTCGGACCCGAGATTGCGGAGAGGCTCCACAGCCACTTCGGGGCCCCGATCGCTTCCGCACCACAAGCGTGAGGTCCTGGGCGTGCTCATCCCCTACCGCCCGACTGCGCGGGACGCCCCTTCTTCCGGCGCGCCGTTGACCGCCGCCGCCCTTTCGTCGCACATTTGTTTCATTCTAAGTACAACACTCGAAGCTCCACTGTTGTAGCCGGTGCCTTTTGTTAGTGTTTTGCCTCTTCGCCATCCCTGGCAGCTCGCCATGTGGGGCGTCTAGGTTATATTGAAACTATTCCACTTCTTTTTAATGCAGTGACGGGCATAGGCTCGCTTTGAAGAAAAAAAAATATTTCTGACAGAGGCGACTCTGGAAACATTTTTATAGAGACAACTTAGGTTGTACGTTTGTCTTTTAAAAAGAAAACAAGATAGATCCGACAACTATATTATCGACTTGGCTAGCCTACCTTAATTGATTGTGTCTTCTAATTTTAACGAGAAATTTTAATATCTATTTTTCTTTATTAGTGCGTCATGCGATGATTAAAGTGAAGTCTTTGTTGAGCATCTCTAGTTAACAATATTGAGACTGTTTTATGTTACAAAGTCTAGAGGATTGAAAAGAAAAACGCCATTTTCCGACTGTTGTTGCGTTTTTTGTAATATTGTTATTATGGTTATTATTTAGCAATATACATAATTGTGTTGAGTTATGTTTTCGAACTAATCGTTGCTACACAAAAAAACGTTGTAAGCAGTTTAATTTCAACAAAAGGGATAAATAAAATTGCCCTCGAGAAGCAAACTGTATAACTTGTTTATAGGTACCTTTTGCCCTCGAGAAGCTTGCCGAGTTTTTCCCTCAAGTTTATTATCATCCAACTTGTCGATTTCATCCATGGCCGTTGCTGCTTCCTTGATCTCTTCCTGTTGGCAAGCTTTAGCGTTACCACTAAAGCCTGATACACCAAAAAGAATGGCAAACGGTAAACCGCAGTTTCACGGCTGTCGATTGTAGCTTTTTCACGGGAGTATTCAGTGTATCGATTTCCACAGGAAACGTGAAGTGAACTAACAAAGAATCAGGGTTCGTCCTATGATGATACAAGGTGTGTATGGTAGTTGAGATGAGAGGCTTTCTATAGCTATGATATCTGGATTGGCTAGATAGCTAAACGTGGCTTTATCAGCCCTCGGACACGGAGGCGATTGGTGAGAGAGTGGAGTGAAACCACCACTAACAAGCTATATTTTTATGGGGGTCCTACCTTATAAGAACTTGCCTATAAACACGTAGTGGAATAAGAAGACTAGACAGGGCTGCCACCACCTGCTAGCTACCACAAACAATCCGTGCAGCAAGCGGTCTACACTGGTAAGGTATAGCCTAGACACCACGTCTACGCTAACACTTACTACTCTAACCCTGTACTTAGCTAGGCTATAGCACTCTACTAAAGTAAATGAATACTTAAAGCACAGCAATGTACCAATGAAGAACGAGTGAACAGCTACTATACGAAACCAGATATGCAAAGTATAAAAGAACAAGGAATGTATTACTTACTAGAAGAAGTACACCTGCAGAGGTACACCTTGGAGGAGATTCCCGACAGACCCGAGACTTCCTCCAGAAGACTTTCCTCTCTCTCTCTCTCTCTACTAATACACTAAAGGAGCAGGGTTTCACCTACTACATTGGAGTGGAGCTCTTCCTTGTGACCATGCCTTGAAAGTGTGGGAGTAGGGGGTATTTATAGCCCCAAGGTGGAGTAGGGGGCTACTCGGCCACGCGTCGCGTCGAAAAGCGTGACTTCATCTTGCAACCGTTGGATCAAACCGCCATAGAACCGACTTTTCATCAAGGGACGAGATTTTCCAGCGTGTGCACAATGTGTAGTCGATGGGGGAAGGTCGGTGGAGTGACCAAGGGGGTCGGCCTTCCTAGGGTGGGGTCGGCCGACCCCACTCCATGGCCTGTGGGCCCTCCTCTGGGTCCATGACGTTGGTCCCACCAGTCATTGACCTCATCTTGTGGTGGCAACTTGCTGTGACGTCCATTTTGTATCGACTGGACCAATGAGGTGCTTCCTTGGTTGATGCATGGATTGGTGATGTGGTAGATGACATGGCTTGCCATGTGGACCCAAGTAGGGAGGTCGGCTGACCTACCCTATGATTGGTGGACCACATTTGGTCGGTGATTCCATGGTGTAGATAGTGTCACCTATCTCCATGCCAAGTCTCGAGCTCAATTGGCCAAAGTTCACACGCCGGCCAACCTACCACTTATGGCCAAACAACTTCAAATTTTGGGGAAGCATCGTAGGCTATGTCCATCATGATGGTGAATGTATATTTTCCAATGGCCATACTTGGGGGCGTCGGATGGACAGCCCCTAAGCAAGGCCCATTCGGTCGATTTCCACCAAATTCACATCCGCATACAAATAATGACATCTACATGTGGAACTAGGTTATTTGCATAAGAAATCATTATTTATATGTATGGTAGCTTCCAAAAAGGAGTACTTTGTTGACGGTTCGACTATATAAAAACAGGGTATTTCTACCATCAACAAGATCCCCCACACTTGAATCTTTGCTCGTCCTCGAGCAAAGGAGAAAGATCAAAGTAAACATAGGCATAACACTAGTGAGATATACACTACCATAAAGATTATTTCAAAGCATTTCCTATGCAAGTGGGATATGTGGTTGTGTCTAGCATATATCCTTGAGAAGTTGAAAAGTGGAACAGTTCAAATCAAATCATCTTCCAAATTCACATCTTAGCACTTGGAGTTTTTGACAAATAATTAGAAAATGGAAAGCACATAGATCACTTATACTACTCAAATGATACTCTCAAGTCACTCAATAGTGTATAAATCCTTACCAAGGCATAGCATGAAAGTGCCTTTTTGTTTCATCCTACTTCTACAAAGGTCTATGTGGAGCTTAGGTAGGGATAAACACGGCTGCATACTTGCATTGCTTATATTGTAAAAGTCAAAACAAGGATCCCAGAGAAAAGTATCATGCTCTTAGATCAAGAATATGCATGTTTGTGGAGAAGATGGATAACTTTATTTTGCTCCTCTATTGGATATGATCTCTCTCTATCTTATTATTTTGAGACATGGCCATCATGTATACTCTTTTTTCTTTTCTTTTTTGAATACTTTTGCATAGCTCATGTCTCTTTTGACCAACTATATATCTAGAGAGATCACAACTTTAAAGCATGGAGCATTTAATTGGTGGAAATGGAGAAAGGCATGTTGTGTGTACTTCCAGTGTAGAAGTAGCATATATATGTGGAGTGTATGTAATCTTGATCTTGGGAGCATGATAAAATTCTCAACAAGGGTCACTAGGTTTGACAAAACTCAATACAACTACAAGTAGCATATATAGGAGGCTCTTGAACATGTATGAACAATGCATATGGCTTTGGTAGGTATTTTCATCATTGAGGAGGAAGTGACACTATGGTTTTATGTTATTTTATCAAAACAAGTCTCCAAGTACTTTGAATGGAAAAAGGTTGATGCATGAGTTAGAACTACATCACACTTCACAACAACTTAGTCAATATGATCTTCCTATAAAGATATCTTTCCCACAAGCATAAGCATATATGCATGAAATAAACCTTATGGTAATTCTATCTCCTAAATGTCATATCAATGTTACCTTTCAAAGTTTTATTCTTGGGTGCTTCTTCTAGTTTTTATTTACTTATTAACAAAAAGGGAAAACAACTAAAAATATGAAATAAATCAAAAAATAGAGGAGAGGAGAGTTGCAAACCAGCGTGGGAGTGTTCTAAGTGCCGATAGGTGGGTCCGGGGGTCCAAGGTGAGGTCGGCCGACCCCACTTTTGGAGGCCCCCGCCTTCTGGACTCCGTGGTGCTCTTCCTCTTGCATTTGGATCGTCCCCTCGCACCGACCGATGTGCTTCTTATGACCGTTCGAGGTTCAAATTTTTGGAGTGAGCGCCCGACGGGAAGGTCATCAACGGGGCGGGGTTCCCAAGTTCAGCTCCTTTACTTGGGAGGTCAGCCGACCACCTCCACACTTAGCCTTAGCATGGTCCGAGTCACATCAAGAGAAAAACATCAGTGCGAGGGTGTTTCACTGGTGGAAAAACACCAACAGTAACTAAAATTTCATTAAATTCAAATTTTCTTGAGGTACTTTTACATGTTTGAACTTGAAACACAATTATGAAAAGGGAAATCCAGTTGTCCTAGCTAGACGTTTAAGTTTTGCGCTTGTGCCAATGTGCAAAGTCTTAAACTTGTCCTCTAATTCCTTAACGTGCCATGTGAAGTTCGGCTACCCTCTCTTCTAACTCTCTATTGTCTTTCCTAAGTGTTGCCACTACACCTAGGAGGCGCTCCATGTCGCTCTTGTGACCTTCATCACCAAATTACCCCGGCGGTCCATTGATGGATGGCGGGTTGCTTGTCCGCTGGACCGTCTTGGGCGTACTTGTGGAGTTCAAGGACTCCCGGGCTGCATTCCGCTCCTTGGAGTTGAGCGGTGGTTGGAGCACCTTTCCATGCCCTAATCCGGTTGCCACAACGCGCCAGTCCGGCTAGGGATGCTCCCTGCTGGGACGTGCAGCCCCGGTGGGATCGGTGGCACCATCTTGGGCGCAAGTTGGCCCGTTGTTGGCCATCTTGGGGTCATCGGACGCGCTTGGACACCCCCTGACGTGGAGACAAGGGTCGAGAGACGTCTCTAGGGCGTCCAGGCGTCATGGTACGCATCGGCCGACTGTTGGTATTTCTAAGCCTACAGGAATATTATGATGGATAATCCGCAAGCCGCACGGATACCGGTGAGCACTTCACCCGGGTGATGGGTTTTAAAATATCGAATCCACGGGGAGAACGTAGAGAAGGGGTTCTTGAGATTTACCATCGATCCCTAAGTAGTTTAATAAAACTAGATAGATAATAAAGATAAGGAGTTCTAGTAGGAAGGTCTTGTTCTCACTTCAAATAAATCATTTGCACATTGTTCTTAAGAGGGGTTGTCATGAAGAAACTCTTAATAAAGGGATTCTACGCTAACAACGCAGGGTCTCCCTACGATTTCTATAAGCGGGGGCGGCGTAATAAAAGGACTCAATAGTGTTGTCACCACTACGATCGGCCTTAACAAGTGTCTTCACCCGGCCTATAGAAGGTATTCGTAATAAGCTAGTCAATCTAAGCACCACGCTTACATTAATCTAACAACTTTAATTCAAGAGCGGCATGGGAATCAAAGTAATCTTATCAAAGAAATACGAACCTTAAGAACAATAGAGACAATATCACTTACTCGAATGGAATTCGAACAATCCACAAGATCTCGAGTCGTGCTCCAATGGCATCGGCTCCGGGGAGACGATGATGGAGGAGGCGCCAACCCGGGAGGAGGAAGAAGATGGAGGCGCCGACGACTCGGGCCTTCCTTCAACTCGCCTCAACCACGCCTAATTCTCTCAACTTACAAAACTAACTCTCAATCTAATTCTAATCTAGAGCTTCTATCTCTTGTCGCCGTTGATGATCCGATTGAATTGAAGATTGAACTGAGATTGATGAATCGGGAGGCCTAGGGGTCTATATATATGGGTCTTCTTATGTCTCTTCGCCAGCAAAGCAATGTGGTACTAATCTTCATGCATCTCGTGCTTAATCGACGCCCTCGGATCAAACCGACATCAAACGCCGGATTAGATTGCGTCTTAGAGGCGGTGGAGGAACGTTTCGAAAGCGAGGGACGACTTGGGGGCCAAAGCCAGCCGATCGGCCCGATTATTGGAGGCGATCGGCCCGAGGTGGGTTCCACTCACGGGCCGCGATGCGTCGTGGCTTCGGAATCTTCTAGATGATGTTTTCTTCGCGCCAAGTTTCGTTCACGTCGGGTGTATTCGAGCCTTCTAGTCTTGCTTCGGAGTTGGATTGCGTTACGATTTCTACCGTTTTTACGTTAAGTCCCCGCAAATCACAACTTTACCAAAACTCATGGAAATCATTAGTATAAACCCCTAATAAGGTTGTCTAATTATATTTTAGTCCTTTTCCATGTTTAATTGACAATTAAAAGTATGCATTAACAAGTGTCAACACCGACCTAAGGTGAGGTCGACCGACACGTCTCTCGCCCCCGTTTGGTTCCCGGAAGGTGGGATCATGGCCAACGGGGACGTGTCGAGGGGCGTCTACGGCCATCGAGATCACTTCGGGACCCTCAACTCATCCTGTGGAATCATAGGCATCTTGCCCTTGCTCAAACTCTTGGTTGGGGCCATGGATGGGTTGTGTGCGGTGGTAAGATGTTTCAAATGGCAGGAAATGAAGGAGGGGAGTGAAGGAGAAGAGAAGGGGGAGAGGAGCTTAAAAGCGAGGTGTGCCAACGTTCTCCGGTTTGAATTCGAACTCGGACGCTCCTCCATCCGTGTTAGGAGGGCGTTTGAACGTCGAATGAACATTCGGAGCAAAATGACCAGGTCGGCCGACGCAACATTTTGCGAACCAAGCCATGCCAACGGTCTAGACGCGTCCCAAATTGCATCTTACGCATGTCTCACCCGTCCGCCAACCAAAAAGGGTTGAGTGGGCCGCGTCGGCCGACGCAACGCTTTTGCGTACTAGTCCATACTAACGGTCCAGACGTGGCCTATATTGCTTTTATGCATGTCTCACCCGTCCGCAGGCCAAAAGGCTTGAGTGGATGCATCGGCCAACATGGGTTCGACTCAACGAGTCAGAACCATTTGCTGGGACGTTATCTAGGGACTCTCCTCTACGCGTCTCACCGTCCCAGGGTATCCAAAAGGACCGACTAGATGGGTCGACCGACCTCCATGTGGTGGGTTTTTGGGAAATGGACTCTGCCACACTCATCTCTATGCTCTCCTCTACATGTCCACCAAACTTGGGCTCAATTGGCCACGGTTCAGATGCGTCACCGATGTACCTTTTATGGCCAAACGGGCTCAATTTTTGCATGGTAGATAATTTAACTATGTAGTTATGGAAGAGCTAGTCAAATTTTATATACAAGCTATAAAATTAGGACATGTAGTTTCAGCTTAGTTGAATCATGATTGATTATGTACTTTGTCATGTCAACTTTGTGGCTATGCACATGAACAAGAATTTAAATTGGTAGCCACTTACCTCAAAGAAGTTTGTCATCATACTTGTTGATGACGAGGGATGGCCATCTTGATTGTTCGGCATCTTCCATGTCCCGACAACTTGGGTCTTGAGTTGTACATGAGGATCTTGTCTTTGGAGTTGTCCCCCTTGATCCTCTTGTCATGGCATGTCCTTATTCTTTCCTACAAGAGATTAGCGGACAACACGCACCCGAAGGAGCAAAGATGGGGTAAAGGTGTTACCTAGCTAAGGGTGATCCTCCATGTTACAAATGTTGGTTTTAGTAATTAGCGAGACATCACATTTCCCATGTAGGAGTATCATTCATTTATTGTTCACCATAATTTCTCAAGACAAAACTTATGCAAAGAACATGAATCAAATTGTACATCCTAATTCTATGCAAAACATCTTTTGGTTCAATAAATCAAACTTGACACCATGTCTTATTTGATTAAGGAAGGGTATTTAACCTAAACACCATGCTTAATTTAAACAACCTATGAGAGCCTTGTACATTACTCCCAAACCAAACATGTTTAGAATAGAAAAATGAAGTTCAACAAGATTCATTTGCATAAGACGAAACATTGATGGTGAACTAATGAAACATTTTCTTCTTCTTCTTTTTTGTGACTTAGCAAAGTGAGCAAGGCATACTGCTGAAAGCAAAGTAGATACAACTAAACAACAGATGAAGCATGGTATGAGTTCTTTAGAGACTTCCATCCCTCACACTTGGATTTTATAGTGTTTAATGCTAAGCAAAACCAAATTTAGGCGATGGAATCCTCCATCGAACATGTTGTTGTCGTTTAGATAGATTTACCTTGTAGTTTAATCCTTCATTCTTTTTATTTAAACCTGAAAGGATTAGTGACAAAAATACCCGAAGGAAACTTTTACAAATATGTTTCAAAGCTTTCTTTACAAAGTCATTTTTCTAGACAACTTTTATTGGTGCGATGAAAGCTCGAGTTGTCTTTAGGAAGTGCTTGTTTTAAGACATAAGCTCATCTTTGGGAAACCTTCAAGAATCACATATTGGTGATGGGGTTTCCCCTCCAACACCAATCTTTATGCACCTATCGCATGACTCGACCGCATGACTCCTGACAACAACTACGAGATTTGGAATACTTATGATAAACATAAGCATTTACAACCATACTTGCAAAGATTTTGTGGATAGAAAACATCAAGCGTTATAGACCTCAAGGTTGATGATGTCAGAGAGTAGGATAGGTTCAGAAGATTTCTCTTGGAAGCATGGATTTGGAAAGAAGGGTAGAGAATAACTTCCAAGCTCATTATTGAGTTCTTCCCTTTCAAGCGCCAATGTTGATTTCTCATGAATGCCCATAGGTAAAGACTTTGTTTCCATCATTCCGTGCCTATTATATTCCATGGACATCTCATTGTCCAAGATTTCTCTCGGGATAGAGGAGTCTTGGATTGAGCTTGATAAGAGGATGAGCGCTTTCCTCTTCATGACTATCTGAGTCCTCCTCTAGACTAGGATGGGTCATGGGAATAAGGGAGATTGACTTGAGCTCATCCTTTGGATTCTCAAAGTCATTGATTGGGCGATCAATAGGCTCATAAGGGAGAGCACATGGGGGATCATCAGGATAAAGGATTGGTCTAGAACTAGGCTCGAAGAACATGTCGGTTGTGGGTATAGAAGGGAAGAGGACAGATTTTTCTTCTTGATATTTTGGTTCTCCTTCTATGGGCCTACTTGACATCTCCTCAAGAAACTGATGCCCCAATTGAGGTTTCGAGAGGTGAGATGATGATGATTTGGGATGCTTTCGAAGAGATCCTTCCTTTAGAGGTTTAGGACGATGTTTCTTTGAAGGTCTCTTTTGGAAATGGTAATTCAAGGTGTTCCCATAATCAGCAAAATCAGGAAATAGATCCTCCTCGAATTTATAAGGATGTTTTGAAGGTTGAATTTCTTCTTCCTTCAAAATCTGTGCTATTTGTGGTTCAGTATTGATGGCAGGATTTTTGGATAGGATTGGGGGTGTTTTGGCCATCGAGATCTCTTCTCGCTTGGGGATGAGTTTCTCCTCTAAAGCTTCATCATAGACATTAGTGTAGGGGGTGTTCTCCAAAATTTTGGCGAGCATCTGCTTCCCTTCACTAACGGGGAGATACAAAAATGCACCCTTGAAGCATTATCAAGGAGTTGGGCTGATTCCTTGTTAAGACCGCAGTAAAAATGTTGCAATAACGCCGGTTCGAAATACCAAGGTCGGGGCCAAATGATGCTAAATCGGTGATACGGCCCGGCCTGTGCCCAAAGGTTCCTTCTTCTTTTGTTTAAAGGCTAGGACCTCTATTCGAAGATGGGCAATTCGGGAGATGGGAAAGAAGGATAGATAGAATTTGGTTTGAAACTTTCCCCATTCTCCTCCTACACTCTCTGCATAGCGAGCATACCATTGTTTGGCTTTTTCCGTCAAAGAGAACGGAAAGAGCTTCCACGTAAGGGTATCTCGTGACATGCCTTCAATGTGAAGACATGAACACAATTGATCAAACTCACTTAAATGAGCATAGGGGTTCTCATCTTCGCCCCCAGAGAAAGTTTTTCCTGAACCTTAGCTATGAAGCTCGGGCGAAACTCATAGCTAGATGTATGGATGGATTGTGATGATGGTGGAGGCTCCAAACAAGCGCCCTTTGAAGCAGCTTAAATAGGAGATGGGTGTTTGGTTCATGGTGGAAAAGGATAAAAAGAAAAGAAAGGTAAAAATAAAGATAACTCGGACGACCTTGCCAAGGCCTCCGAACCCCACGATGGAGAACAACCTGAGGCCGTCGTCGGCTTCGCGCGCTTGGCGACCTTGAGCCGGGCAGCCAGCGGCGTCGATCTGCTCGTCGATGCCGACGAGCTGATGACGACGGCGCCAGGGTCGCTGGCGGCACGACGCCGAGCACATGCGGCGGACGACGACGGGGGACGACAGGGACAGGAGCAGAAGCAGGGGAGCGGGCGCAGCGCGCCGCGGTTGACGCCGAACCGCGGCGCGTGGCGCCGCTAATGGCGACGGCGCGGGCACGGAGCGGTGATGTCGCCGGCGAGGCGGCGGCGCGAGAAGAGCGTCTGGAAGTGGTGTTTGAACCAGAGCACCACGCTGCGGCCCCGCCGCCACGGGCAGGTCTTGATGCGGAGCTTGTACAGGTCGACGCAGTCCTCGGCGTCGTACGCCAGCTCGCGCAGCTGCTTCATCCACTCCCGGACGAAGTGGTCCACTACTACGCCGGCGCCGTCGTCGGCGGCGGCTGCCTCGGACTGCATGCGGAGGACGGCGTTCATGGTGGCCACGTCGTCCCGTAGCTCGGCGACCTCTCCGCCGACGCCGCTCAGCTGCCGGTACTCCTCGGTCAGCAGCTGCCAGCCATTGGTTACCAGGCTCTCGGCCGCGCTTTCCATGCTCGCTCACGAGTGACGAATGGATTGATCGATCGAAGAAAAATGCTCCAAGAAAAATGTTACTGTAGACAGCAATCACATCGAAGAAAAATGCTACTATATATCTACTTGATCAGTCATCGAACAAAATGTCAAATGCTATATACAGCAATCATATCGAGAGCACATAAATAAATAAATAAATGGGGCTGCTACGGCCAGATGAAAGCTACGCGCCGGCAGATCGACTTTTTTTCTTTTTGACAAAAAGCTATACGTCACACGCGCAATATTTGTCCGTCTGTCACACGATTTTTTTGTCCGTTTGATCTGTTTTGTTTTGCATCTGGGTCGTTGGTCTTCTCGACTGGCCCTGCGGAGTCGTTGTTTTCCTGACGAGTGGGTCCGTGTTGTAAGGTATTTTTTTGGTTCCGCTATTTAGGCCCTGTTTAGTTGGTGAAATATATTGGGTTTAAATTTCTTGTAGCACTTTTCGTTTGTATTTGGTAATTATTGTCCTATCATGGACTAACTAGACTCAAAAGATTAGTCTCGGACTTTTCAGCCAAATTATGTAATTAGTTTTTTATTTACCTACATTTAATGCTCCATTTATGCGTCAAAAGATTTAATGTGGCGGGCATCAGAAGCACTTTTGGGTTCACTTTTCACCAACTAAACAGGGCCTTACTCTGTTTTGAACTGTTCATTTCCATTCCGTGGCCTCGACTCTGTAGGTGGTGGTGGAGGCGAACGGGGAGGCGGAACGGCTTCTCAGTCATCGCTGGTCCTCGGAGTCGGTGGCGTAGGCGAATCGGTGACATCAACTTCGAGTTAGCTAGCTAGTAGTCCGGTTCTGGTAGTAGTATACTCGATAGAACTGCACTACTCATTTCGTTGGTGCTGGGCTTCGAAGCACTGATGGTGACAATATATATATACATATACATATACATATAGAAATGTGAATATATTCTTTTCTGAGTTCTGACACCATTAAAATCAGAATTGCTTTGTGTTTGTTTGCAGTTTGCTATACCACATAGTAATTCTAGTCTGGAGTTGCATTGCCTCTATTTATTTGATTTCAGTTTGCAATCATCGTTTTTATCAGGTCTGTGCTTTCTGTATGCTTACAGTTTGCCTTATCAGAGTAATGTCAGTTTAGGAATTTTATTTTGCTTCTATTTGTGTGCTTTGTGTCAGCTTCAGTTATGTGCTTTCTCTTTGCTTGCAATTTGGAATTTGAGATAGTAATTTTAGTTAGGAATTTCAATTTGTTTTTATTTATGCGCTTTTATTCTGCTATTAACATTTTTGTCAGGCATTGTTTATCTGCAGTCTCTAGTGAAGGTTTGAATTTGGTTGCACTAGTGAAGGTTTGTCTGTTATAAAAATCATATTTTTATGGGTCTATTTTTATTAGATGCATAATGCTGAGATCTGTGATAAACAATCCCACTGTATAGAATCTAGTGCCTCCTGAGCAGGCATCTAGATACATGTTCAGCATTGGTACATTGAACCGAAATAGAATTATCATGAGAGCAATCGAGCCGAAATGCTAGTGTGGCCACGTGGTGAAACATAGAATTTAGGTATATTGAGACCTTGTTGACTTTAATATTGTTGGCTGAAATGCGGGTGAGGAATTCCTGAGTGTAGAATTTGATGTTCCAATGAGGTGGTGTCGATTATCTGGTTTGTTGAAGAATAAGACAAGCTGCTGACAATCTACGAGGAAGGTTGGATTTTGTATATTCATGGAATTGCTTAGACAAGCTGCCAGTGTCAGTGCCGCAGCTTCAGACATGAGCACAGCTAGGGATACTTGCATTTTTCTTTGATGTGCATTGTAAACCTGTCTCCCCGTTCTGAGTTGATGAAGAAGATTCCAAGCCCGGCCGGTCTGGGTGGTTGTTGGTTTTGATCTGTTGCTTTAGCAACATCTGTGTAGCATCTTGTTCCTGGAATTAGGATTGGATAGTGGACCATGAATAAGGGAAGTGGAGGACGTGTACACCAAAATGATAAAACTAGTTATACTCGGTTTATTTTACACTTACTTTTATCATTTTTGTGTAATTTATAGGTATCATTGGTGCAATTATCTAATTTTCATTTATTTGATTGTTATTTGTATTTTTTGTTGTTTTGGTTCATGAATCCCCCTTATAGAATCCTTTGTATTTTGTATTTCATAGAATTTTTTGCTTATTTGTTTTTTTTTTTGGTTCCTGAATTCCACTTTGAAAAGTATTTGTATTTTGCATTCCATAGAATATTTTGGTTATTTTTTGCTATTTGGGGTTTGCCCTTTTTTTTTAGGTTTTTTTTGCTTTTGCAGTTTTGGTGTTTGCTTTTTGGAGTTTGAATTTTTTTTTTGGATTTTTTTTTTTTTTTTTGGCTTTTTGGTTTTGTTTTTTTGTTGTTTAGGGTTTGCCTTTTTTTTGGGTTTTTTTTGTTTTGGAAAAAATTAATTACAATACTATTTAACTAGATTTATTGTTGTAAATCATGTGTAAATGTAAAATTATTTACTACTAATTTAGTGCAGAACTTGTTTTTCTAGTTTCTAGGTTTGGTCAAGTGAAGGTGGAGTTCGAGGTCATGTTTTGAGTTGAAGGTTGATGTTCGTGGAGTTGCAGGTTGAAGCGGAGCTGCTGTTGCAGTTTTTGGAGTTTGCTAGTCTGATTTTTGAATGTGTTCACTGGATTACGGTGTTAATTACATTACTCTTTTACTAGATTTTACTGTTTGTTTATCATGTGTAAATGTCAAATTATTTTCTAGTAATTACTCTTTTCTGTTGTCCAAGGGTGTAAATTGTGGATGCAATCAGTTCTTTTTGGACGGTGCTGCATTGGCTGCCTCAACGAAGATCATCCTATACCATGGTGCCGATGTAAGTTGCTACTTTCATCACTTCCCTTTTATACCGTTGCTTATGAAGTACAATCATTAGTTTTTTTTTTTCTAGTTGCTCAAGGTTGTGGTCGAGGTGGTATGCACAGTTGTTTGCTCTTTTTTGCTGGTTCTGTGCGGCGCTAGTCAACTTCTGTTTAATAATGTACTTACTCTAGTTATCAACTAAACTTACATTGCCTAATTTCCTATGATGTATTATTGGTCTAATTAATTTGCTACATACTATCATGTTATTTTGGATTAATTTTCTACTTACACTAGAGTTTTTTTACTATACTTATAGTGGTTAATGAGGTGTAATTCCTAGGTATTCATGATGTAACTAGTACTAAGTGAAAAATTTTATTAAGATGATTTGCTTTCCGTGCCTGTTCTATAATTTAGTTTCAACTATCATGAATTTAACATTACTGCTGTCATGATCTCATTGGATCTGTTTGTGACTGTGAGTGATGCCTTTTTTTATTTGTTCTTTATGTTTCTTGCTTACAGGATCTCTGGGTATAGTTTGCTGACTATTCTCTAGTTATTTTGTGTTTGTTCCTGTTTGCATCTCTTTCTATTTGTCCAGTTTTTGTTCATTGTCTATTATTGATCTTTTGCCTTTTATTAATTTGTATTCGAACTCTTTTTCCACTAATTTTGTCCTTTGGATAGAGTAATCTCTTCGGCAACAAGAGATGGAGAACTGGATAGAGTTTTTTTTTTCTTCTTTTTTTGATATTTTGTTCTCCACGTTGTGATTCACTAGACTATAACTATATGAGTTGCTGCAATATGGAAATCGTGTGACAACATTCTTTATATCACTTGATTTTCGGTTCTTCTGTTATTTGTGTGTTTTTTTGCGTTCCTATCACACAGATTTTACCCTTCCAACAAAACAGAATTCGTGTGATAGAAGGCCATGAATCACACAAATTTTCATTTGCCTTTTTGTGTGATTTGACCCCTCAAATTGCTTGTGTGATCAAATGAGTCAAATCACATGAGTGCCCATTAGACAGGCTCTTTTTTTGGTGGGCTGGTATCATGTTTGCTTTTAAGCACCGGCGCCAATAATTATTTTGTCAGTCGTTGCTAGAGGACCGAAGAATATGCTGTAATGTGCCACTTCATAACATATGCTTCTACACAAAAGTAATTAGAGACCATCCATCCATCGCGCTTATGCATGCAACCATATATATAAAAAAAATCCAAATAAGCTTACATCACTCATGCAATATCTTTTCAAAAGTAAAAACGTATTATATTTGTCAAACCGAGATTCAAAATTAAATTTCAATTGCACCATTTTATTTCTTATAATACAATCTTCTAAACAAGGTCTCAGTCCCCGTGCGAATAATTTTTATATAAAGATAGAATATTTCTTTTGATTGACGGTTCTAGTTTTAGAAAACAATGTTTCGTCTTTACAAGGAAAATGTTTTTCGGTTCTAAGAGTAGAAATTATAGATTCATGCAATTTGAACTATAATATCTATAAATAATAACAAAAATGAAAAAATAACAAAGTATGAAACATAGAAATAGATAAATAAAGAAATAACAAAACAAAAAAATACATAAAAAACACATCACAAATGCACAAAATATTTATATTTTCATGTATTTACCTTAATCCACATGTGATGGGGTGGATTGGCGTGGAGTTAGTTTAAATTTCACACGAACCCACCCCAACACAGATCAGATATATTGAGGTAAATACAAAAAGAGGCCCCTCATTTTACCTCAGAAACACTTCGCACTAGTGTTGGGATGCATTTATAGAATACAGTTGTTTTTTTTTTTTTAGTTGGATGGCCGAAGAAATAAATCGTTCATGAAGAGGCGCCCGCCATGTCCCGCGAAAAAAAAATCGTGCAAAAGCAGGCAACCGGGCTGAACCAGCTGCTTTGCATCCGGTCGGGCCGGCTCACGCAGGCAGCCCACCCAGCCAGCCTCCACTCTATGCAGGGCTGCACCTCACGTGGGGGCCAGGCCGGGCCGCTTTATTTTGCCTTACAGGAAGCAACCACGGCCCTGGCGGCGTAGCTTGAGCAGCCGATGTGATAACTGCGATGGAACGAGCACCAGGTGGACACGCCCGAGAACCAGAGTTTTTGATTAGGAAAAAGTCCACTTTCACGCTTGTATGGTAGTCTGGTAGAGTCTGCATGCACAAGCTCATTGGACTCCATCCGGTCTTTTGGACGCCTAAATCAAAATTTCAAAAATGTGATGGTCATCGTATAGAGTCATCTGTTGCAGGCATGAGCATCGGTGCGGATCAGAATTCAACAGATTACAATTCAAAAAATAGTCTTTCCAAGGAAAAGGTGTGCAGCACAGAGCAGCTTGAAATATCCTGCCCACCAAGACCTAAACGGACTGGCAGACCAAGAGACACATCCTTGAAATCATGGAAAATGCACTCCAAGCCAGAGAAAGAAAAAAGGAAAAATGACGCACAATTCCAATCAGTTGATCAAAACTCGAAGACCAGAAGCATTTCTGACCTCATGCATGTAACTTAGAATATGTTAGAATCTAATTAACTTCGCTTTCTTATTTAAGGAATACATGGATGGAGCAAATTCGATTATGTTCGTATCGAAATTAACTAATACACACTGGTCGCCATGTATGAAGTTAGCAAAATGTATTTATCTGCCTAATTATCTTGTATGTGTGATTGAAAACAGTGCACCCAATGTACAGAAGGAAAAAAGAATCAAACAATCCTGTGTAGCCTAAAAAGCTGCAGAACACCGGGACAGTTTACATCCTCACCCAAGCCAGCAAAGAAATAAAACAATCAGTGAATGCATCAATCCGGCTAGGCCTGAATCAAAATCGGCTAAGCCGACTTAGTTGCAAACCAGCTAGGCCGATCCTCAGGTCGACAACGACACGTCAATGCATCAATAAGGCTTGGCCGGAATGGAAATCGGCTAAGCCGACATTGTTGCATCTTGGCTAGGCCGGTCCTCATCTAGACCGGGATACAGGTACTAATTCATTTTCATGAATCAATCCGGATATACAAATTGAAATATCGGCTAAAATGGCTTAGATGCGCTCCTGGCTAGGCCGAAAACAGCTTGAGCAAACAGGCGAAATAGAGAAGCCAATAATCATTCGCAGGATACATTGACAACATTTGACTCGTTCTCCCAAGCAGCCAGATGTGAAAGAACAACGATTCCATCATAACATGCTGTTGACATGAAAGTGCCAAGATTTCACAGCACAACATGTAAGAAGTTTAACTGAACTCAATTACGAAACATGTTCAACCCAACGACATGATTAAAATTACTACACCACAACACTATCATCAATGAAAACGGGCACAGCCAAAAGGACACTTCAAGCTCCTGCTTCCAGACTAGCAGCAACCCCATCACTATCCACCTGTTTGAATAAAAAGTTTAAATTATATGAAAAAATAATTCATAAACAATTAGATGCGCAGAAAGGAAACATGCCCCATAAAGTGGAAAAAAGCATATAAGGCAGTAGGGCATAAACCTTCAGTGCAGCCAGTAGAACCATGTCAGCATCAAAGCGCTCCCTAGTAGCCCGGATCCTCTCTGCAAACCCTTGGAATGCATGATCAATAAACTTGCAGGAATTTACATTTTAATTAGCAGGCAAACCCAATAATAATACATACATAAACAAAAAGAAGAAGAATAAACCTATGAAAACAGGAATGCCGCTCTGATAAACTTTTGCAATGCATGATCAATAAACTTGCAGTGAACAGGAAGAAGAGGTCAGCAAGAGACAAGCCCAATTCAAAACCATGGGGTGCTTTCAAGTTCAGTTCCACACCAATCAACCTAGATCCGGAGCCTGACTCGAACGAACCAGATGAAGCACCAGGGAACGCTGATACCGGGCCAATCTATGACAAAGACCCCACTGTAGATGAGAATGATGGTAACCAACGTACTATGCAAAAAGTCACTACTTGAGAACCTCCAAACTAAACAAAAATTGACGCATCTTTCCAACTTGCATTGCAAATCTTCACTACAGAAATAATTGATCTGGACATGGTCTAGAGATCGAAGCATGACAGAACGGGAAAGAAAAGAAGATCCACTGACACATCAGATTGACATGCAGATCACCATGAAGACTACCTGCTTCACCAAAAACTCTGTTTAGCCTTTCTATGTTTAAGAATTATCCTAGAGACAAAGTCTATTTAAATCCCTACGCCATTTATATTACCTACCATGGTATTGTAATATTATATGAATTATAGACTTATTATTTAGGCTGTGAACAAGGAACTATTGTGCGTGGTTCTGGTGCTAAAGCTTGAACCCCAGTAACCAAGAGACCATAATTAATTTGATCCTGGAAATCAGCGGCAGCAACAAATACAGGGCCTGCAGCCTAAAATACATTAAAACAATGTCACTACAACAAAGATATGGGTACAGCAAGAACAATTATTTAAATTATAGAGTCAAAATCGATGATATCATGCTGCGACTACCTCCAAAGGGATATTAAGTAGGTTCACCATCGCAACCGCAGTTTCCCATATGGCCAACAAACAACCACTCCTAGTCTCAGATCCATAACTATGATGCTGCAGTGCCCAAGAGTATATACAGTGCAACGGATCCCTCAGCTGCAAGTTAAAACATAGATCAAATACAATCGAAGCAAGTATCAACGAGACGTTGCAGGAAGAGAAAGTTAAGCTAACAATTAACACTAAAAATCCACCTTGGTGGGAAGAAGAGCTTCATTTCCAGAAATGTGTTTCGCAAAATTGAGATCAGCGGCAATCATTGATCGCATCCTCTCATATACAAAATCCCTAACTCTAGGAAAAGAGTTATGATGCAGGACATGACCTTCAAGATCCAGACTATCAAGATATAGAACCTGACAGAGTTAACTGTTTGAGTTCCATGATACATAAACCAAATCAGCTGTATAGAAATATGAAATTCATACGAAAAGATCACATTACCTGAAGAAAAATAACACATCCAGTGATGTTAGGGGATTTAACCTTACTTGAAATATCCTGCTTAAGCTTCGAAACAGCATCAAGCAGTCACACAACAACATGTTCCGCCCAGTCAAAAGTGCAAATGCAGTCTGCACCCTGTATAGCGTTCCAGTAATCTATGCATGCATAATCATGCTTAGCAGATGGACACAGAAGATTAGATACGACAAAAACAACAAACGCCACCTTGAACAAATCTTGGTCGTCTTTTGACATGTCATCAGAATATTCACGCTCAATAATCGCTTGAACAATCTTAATACTACGTTGTTCCTTGAATTTACGACCGAGATACCGAGCAACAACAAATTCTTTTTGCTTGTTGTTGGCATTTGTTAAGTGCTAAAAGAATATGAAGGATTCTGCAAGCGCCACAAGAACACCTACCATTGTAGCTTTTCCCTAGGATGAGTATTATAGAGTATCGTATCCCCAGGGAAGCGTTTGCTAAAGAATTTAATAAGTCACAATCATGCATCTACTAACTTAGCAAACCACTAGACTAAAGTGAGGGGGGTAAATGATAGTAAGTATGGATAATATCACACAAGAGAAGTCCTATGATAAATGTATAGCTAGCAAGTTGAGAGGACAACGGGAGAGATAAAGATTCCTAGTGCTTCTCTATTACTTAGGTTCTATGATAGCTATTACACTAATGCACTTTGGAGCAACGGTACCTTTCCGGCACTCGAATAGACTGGGAAGGGGTAGCCGGGGGAAGGCCGCCAAAAAGCTCTACGAAACACCAACCCGTACGTGGTGGACTACATTGGCCGGTCAGAGCTGTCACCTTTGGGGCTACCACAACTATCCATAGGTTTGGGCGCAATCTCAGGTAACCTATAGCCTAGACACCATGTCTATACTATCGATTACAACGCTAGCTACTGCAAATAACTAGAGCCCTCAATACGAACGGAGATCCCATGCAATAGCATAACAACTATACTAACCAATTATATGAAAGACATAGAGGTAAATAGAGAAGATAATATATAAATCATAAGTCTTACAAAGGAAAGACATACCAAACTCTGTAGACATCTCCAGAACTGGAGCACAGCTCCACTCTCCCTAACTCTCTAGTTGCTAATCTACTACATTGGAGAGTCTAGCCCTAATTCTCTAATGTGGGGGAGAGGTTGTCCTCACATTGGGACACCTCCATGACCAATAGGTCAAGAGATAATGAATATATTGAATTAGGGTTTAGCACTGGGGTCAGGTGGTCTTCTTATATAGGCCTTGGCGATGAACAGGGACCCTTGGATCAAACCGACCTTCAATAACGGTGTAGATACAACCTCAAGGTCAGTGGTAAACCGACATACAAATCTGAGACTGAACGGTGGGACCCACCTGGCGGTCGCCAAAGAGGATCCTGGCGATCGCCAGGGTCTTGTTGCCCCTTCGTCTCTAGTTTCTCCTGGTGTCTTCTGGTGTCTTCTAGAATGTTTTAGTCCACTTTTTAGGTTGAGTTGCTTCACGGTCAAGTCTTGTCATCGTATGAGATGTAAACTCTTCCGATTCTCACCGATCTTATTTGCTTTTATTGTTTAGTCCCTGCAAAGTCATGAAATACCAAAACTCGTGGAAATATGTTAGTTAGACCCCTAGACTTATGTTGATATTCATCTTAAGCCCTTATTTCATGTTAATTGACTATTAATATTATGCTATAACAGGTGTCAACAAGCTTCCCCAAGCTTACCTCTTGCTAGTCCCTAGCAAGACTCATTATAAATATATATTAACTACTTGGATCGGAGTTGCTACAACGCTCTCACACCTTAAAAGTACACATGCTTTCAAACAAAATTTCTCTCAGATAGGAATAAACTTTTTTCAAACTTCAACTTACCCATATTACCTTTTACCTTCTGGGGCTTATAACCTTTTTTCTTTAATCTTGGGCAATTGAAAGATAGAAACAGTCAAGTCAAGCAATCAGTATCTCAAACTCTTTTTGTTCAACTGTCCTTACGGAGTTTTTTCTTTGGTTTTCAAATAAAACTCAAAGTTCCCGATATGACTCTCTCTAGTCTCTCATATATGGTATTTGTGGATCCTCTCCAAGGCAATAAGATTGTGTTACCTTTCTCTCATAATATGTAGTATTTTTGGCTAAGGCAAGAGTAGCACACTATGCCTTCTTCTCTCTCACCCTATATCTAAGGTTTATATTTGGAGCTTATAGATAGGAGAAAACTAAATTTACTTACTAAGCATATATTGTAAATTCAAGCAATGGATCCAAAGTTATGAGTCACACTGATCAAGTGTTGCATGTGTATGGTGGAAAGAATATAGTGGATAGGGGATATATAGTAAGGAATGAATGAGGGGAAAGTCTAATACTTTTGCTCCTTGAGGAATCATCTCTCTTTTTGAATTTAGAAACTTTTGAGAGAACCTGGGTTGCATCTCTTTTTCTTTTTCTTTATTTTTCTTTTTATGGAGAGGCGAGCATCTAAGTACTCATTGTTTTCGGGGGACACTTGTCCATTTTTTAACTCTCCTTTATTCTTTTTCTTTTTTTTTTTTCTTAGGGAGGTAGGCTCTACTACTCGCCCGTAGGACACTTGTCCATTTTTCATCTCCCTTTCTTTCTTTTTTTTTTTTAAATACAACCCAAATCTCTTTTGCAATCTTTTTTGAGAGATAGACAAATTATGGAGCTTTGTAAGACATTAGCTAGAAATAAATGAGTGAAAAGGTATAGGAAATATTTTTGTTTGCTCTATCCCAAGATAGGAGTAGAACATTTTTGGTGTCTAGAGTGAATGGATGGTGGTGGTTATATGTAAATGAGTATATGGTGTATATGGTGGATGCGTACTTTCGCATTGGAAATAGCATATAAGTAAATGGAGTCGAGTGGAGTGGAAATGTAGTGAGATGAAATGAGGTGGAGTGTACATGATCAGCATGACAAGTTTCTAAGGGTCACAAAGATTGAACAAACTCAATGTAAAGCAAGCAACCTATATATATCTCAAAGGGTTTCCTAATCTAGAGAGCATGTATATATGGTGTAGTAGGAGATTCAACACTCTTGTCACACGAGGAACTTATCATGTGCACTTTTAATTTTCAAAAGATAAATCTCCGTAAATCTAGTATCACTAGGAGTAAGATAAATAGTTGCTCGGACTCTCATATATCATATCCGTCAATTATCTAGACTTTAGAGCAAGCATTTGGTACCCACAGGTTTCAGGTTCAGAGCAAATCTCAAGTCAAAGTAGTTGCATTAAAAGCTCGAGAGAAATTAAACTTAAAAGGTAGGTACTTTGAAAGGAATTACGACGGAGCAACTATTCATCATCTCCAAAGCTAGAGATTATCTTGAGAGTTTATTTGATTCTCACACTCTAATAAAGACTCTTTGATAAAGACTATATAGACTCTTTTTTATTTGGTTTTCTTAGTTATGCATCTTTTTTATTTCTTTCTAATAAAGCGAGACAAATCTAGCTAATATTAAATAAGGTATAAGAATACTTATCTCGGATACATGGGGGTTGCCCTCCCCAATTTGGATGTTGACATAGTCTTTGATGATGATGTGGAAGTAGAGGTAAACAACGGCGATGGTGTCATCCTATCATGTCTCTCTTCCTTGAATCTGCTGAACTCATATAAACAACAAAGCTAGTGGAACTAGTTAAGCGTTAGTGGTTTTATCCACTTAGCTTCTTGTTGCCAAAGATTATGATTATTCCTTCAAAACAATAGTTCAAGGCATTAATATTTTTAGATTTTCTATGCAAATAAGGATGATGATGCATGCATATTTATTTTATTTTTATGCCACCACAATAAATATCCTTGTGGGTTGTTACACACCACAAGATTACTCACATGGAGCTTAGAGTTTTTCAATGTATATGCAACAAACAAATATTTATTTTCTTTTTCTAATGCAAGGCTAGTGCTATAATGTAAATATGCTAAAGGAAAATAATTATGCAATGCAAGGAGATAAATATGCTATGCATATGGATAACTACCGATCTTACCTTTTACGAGGGTTCGGTGTTTTAAATCCTCCGAGCGAGACTTCTTACCTTGTCGTTTCCTTGAGCGTATTACGATCTTGACGGTTGTGCTCCTTGAGATGGTGAAGGACAACGTCACCCATGTTCTTTGCTGCTCTTATGAGTTGGAGTGAAGCGTAGGCATCGTCTTGTTTAGTGTGCATGCTTGTAAGACATTTACTTGTTGAATTTTGGAGAGACCGATAGGCTTCTCCACCTTTTTGCTCAAAGTGTGTCCTGCTTGCAAAGTCATGGTAGAGATCAAGTGCATGGGCTCTGTTGGTGGGAAAACACCAAATGAACCAAAACTTCATTCATTCTTCTCTAACCATAGGCACAACAAACAAGATAGAGTTGATTTCTTATACGTTTTTCTTAATCTTAGATTGGGTGACAAGATCGAAGATTGAGCATTAATGTTGCGCTTAAAACTTTCGATGGATAGAAACCAACTCCTTGACTCTTGGAAGGGTTTTCTTATCTATGCATAAAGTATCATATTCTTCCAAAACAAGGTGAACACATTCTAGCTTATATGATGAGATCAAGAGAGTAGTGATAGGAACAACTAAAGAAACAAAACATGTTGAGCTAATGGAGTTGGATCAGGCAAGGTTGTTACACTAACATGTTTGATTCTTTATTTATGAACAAGCCATACTTTAGGAAAAGCTTAAGTAATGACAACTTACCTCAAGGTGTTACCTTATTATTGGAATGTGATAACATCGTAACACCTTGTGGTGGTCCTTTTCTTACGCTTTCGAAGCTTTCCTTCGTTGGCCTCTTGTGTATCTTGCTACTTGTCTCTTTATTGTATCGTCTTTTTTTCTTTCTTGTTCTTCAAATTGTACTAGGACCTTTTAGCTCCCTCGATGGTTTTATTCCTGCAGTATTAGTCGACAACACATACCCGAAGGAATATACAAGTAATTGTAAACAACGGTAGAATTGTTATGGAGCTAAAGATTGCTTCTATGCTAGAAAAAGTTTTGGTAGGATATTTTAATTAGCATATGCTCACTATTACTTTTTTCTCTAGTGGGAAATTTTATTATATCTTAAGTTTGATTTTGATGTATGACATTTATTAACCAATCAAACTTAGAAAGACAAAGTAATAGTGAGTAGAGGGATTGCAAACCAAGATGTCGAAAGTGACGGGAGCTTGAGTAGAGGAAGAGTAATGTCGGATGATCTTTAGAGGAGTCGACCTTCCTCCCCCATGCTTGAGCCTTCCTCGTCACTCGACACTTTAAGTGTGAATGCTTGAACCATCCCTAATCGTGTGCTACAATCACCATGTCCTTAAATGTTGTTCATCCTTTGTTCCTGCAAGGTTAGTGACCAAGAATACCCAAAGGGAACTTGTCCTAGGAACATGTTGTTGTTTTCGTTTAGCATGAGCCTTCATGTGCTCAGATTTTTAATTATTATTATTATTTTAGAACATAAGACAAAAGTTGTATACAAATATGAGATTTATATTCACTTACCTGTTTTTGATGTTCTTATGGCCTGTAGCTTTGTCCATCCACTTCTCGAGTGAGAAATTTTTCTAGATCATGTTGTATGACACTCTTCTTCATTGAATAGACATAGCACAGATCCTTTCCTCGCAAAATATTAGTGGACACATACCCGAAGGAATACAACAAGATTGAAGTAGGAGTTGTGTCCAAAGTTTATATGATTTCATCTATGCTAATGGAAAGATGGTTCTTTCATTGCTCTTAGCACAGATTTTATTTATTCATGTCTTATAACACATTTTTGTTTGTAGTTGCACTCTAGCATGGCTCAAGGCAAAAGGTAACTTGTAGCAAAAAGTCGGGCGAATGATATTTGATACTTACAATTCTTCCATCAATGATGAATGAGCCGTGTCTTTTGCACAAGGTTGGAGTTCATCATATACCTTGTTTTATCTCTCGATCTGAAGTTCATCTCTTGACTTACCCGAATTGGATTTGAGAGTTTTCTGCAGGGGTTAGTCCAACACAATAACCAATGTCTACGCAAGCAATTCGTAGTTCAATAACCAAACTAGACTCCATGTCTAATCCAATTAAGGAAGGCATTTTAACCTAAGCACCACGCTTAATTTAAAAGCCTTTAGAAGCGCCCAATGGTAGCACTTCCAAACCAAAACTCACTATAGCAAACAAGGTGACATAAAAGCACTATAGAGATTTACTCATTTAGAGACGAAAGAGCATGATCATGGTGAGGATTTTTTTTTTTTTAGATGCAAATTACATGGATGGATGTATGAAAAGGACTAATCATGCAATGGATCTACTATGAGAAAACATAAACTAAGCGGAGTGAATACATAAGTTGATCAAGTAAACATGCAATGCAATGCAAGAAATTAAATGATAACTACTCAATTAATTTATAGTCCATGAGCAAGACTTTCTCACCTTTTAATCATACTTACCACGATGTGCGGCTTCTATGTACGTCACTTGAGATCGTGCATTGAATTCTTGTGAGGCGACTTCTTTTGCAATCTACATATGGTTAGAATATATATTTAAATGCATACCTTGAGATAGCAGGGGTTCCAATGTTGATGAATCTTTAATGATCGGGCACCACGGGTTCTTCAATGTTTCTTCTTTTTTCTTTTCTTGTGGAATCTTGTCGAGGAAGGTCGCAACGACATCTTTTTGTCCCTGTCTTATTCCACAACTCAACGTAACAAAGGTATACTACTAAAGCTAATGCTACACTAAATTAGCGACATCATGATCATTATTAGAATCTTTAGGCCAATTGCTTCCCAAGAACGGCGCCAAAAAGCTTGTTGGCATTTGTTAAGTGCTAAAAGAATATGAAGGATTCGCAAAGTTTACGTAAACACCCACATTACCATTGTAGCTTTTTCCTAGGATGAGTATTCTAGAGTATCAGATCCACGAGGGAAGCGTTTGCTAAAGAATTTAATAAGTCACAATCATGCATCTACTAACTTAGCAAACCACTAGACTAAAGTGAGGGGGGTAAATGATAGTAAGTATGGATAATATCACACAAGAGAAGTCCTATGATAAATGTATAGCTAGCAAGTTGAGAGGACAACGGACGTATAAAGATTCCTAGTGCTTCTCTATTACTTAGGTTCTATGATAGCAATTATACTAATGCACTTTGGAGCAACGGTACCTTTCCGGCTCTCGAATAGACTGGGAAGGGGTAGCCGGGGGAAGGCCGCCAAAAAGCTCTACGAAACACCAACCCGTACGTGGTGGACTACATTGGCCTGGCCGAGTCTGCCACCTCCGGGGCTACCACAACTATCCGTAGGTTTGGGCGCAATCTCGGGTAACCTATAGCCTAGACACCATGTCTATACTATTGATTACAACTCTAGCTACTGCAAATAACTAGAGCCCTCAATACGAACGGAGATCCCATGCAATAGCATAACAACTATACTAACCAATTATATGAAAGACATAGAGGTAAATAGAGAAGATAATATATAAATCATAAGTCTTACAAAGGAAAGACATACCAAACTCGTCAGACATCTCTTAAACCGAGCACGCCTCCACTCTCCCTAACTCTCTAGTTGCTAATCTACTACATTGGAGAGTCTAGCCCTAATTCTCTAATGTGGGGAGAGGTTGTCCTCACATTGGGACACCTCCATGACCAATAGGTCAAGAGATAATGAATATATTGAATTAGGGTTTTAGCGGGGGGTCGTGGTCTTCTTATATAGGCCTTGGCGATGAACAGGGACCCTTGGATCAAACCGACCTTCAATAACGGTGTAGATACAACCTCAAGGTCAGTGGTAAACCGACATACAAATCTGAGACTGAACGGTGGGACCCACCTGGCGGTCGCCAGAGAGGATCCTGGCGATCGCCAGGGTCTTGTTGCCCCTTCGTCTCTAGTTTCTCCCCGGGTGTCTTCTAGAATGTTTTAGTCCACTTTTTTGCGTTGAGTTGCTTCACGGTCAAGTCTTGTCATCGTATGAGATGTAAACTCTTCCAATTCTCACCGATCTTATTTGCTTTTATTGTTTAGTCCCTGCAAAGTCATGAAATACCAAAACTCATGGAAATATGTTAGTTAGACCCCTAGACTTATGTTGATATTCATCTTAAGCCCTTATTTCATGTTAATTGACTATTAATATTATGCTATAACAGTGTCAACACTTGTCGGGATGAAATAAGAGGGTCCAATACCCTCATGAATTTGAAACAACCTCATGAATCACCGTGTAACACCGCTGGTTTAAAGAACCAGCCTCAAACAAAGCAGAGTCCATTGGAAATTGATCCTGACGACAAAACAATAATAAATTAAAAGGAAAAAAACCAATGTAAAGTTTGTGGACAAAAACCATGCAGTGGGCACATTTAACCCAAGCAATTATAATACACATAATATAACGTTACCTGTCCTAAAACTTAAAACGACAAAGATCAAGAATATCTAAAACTAAATTTACTATTTCAGTGAAAAGAATCAGGAGCAAACCCTAACTCCACAACAATCCATATAGCAAATAAATAATTTCAACCAAAATCGCTAATATAACTGTACGAGACAAGTACTAAATGTACATTGCATTACTTTAGATCTTTAATTTATTGGAGGAAGAAGAAAAACCTCAACAGCAAAGCCTTCGACGGATTGGGGAATATTGTTCCGCATATCTCCATTTCCCGTAACGAAACCAGACTGATCATCATGACTAGATTTCATCCGCTTGCCACGGGAATCCATCAACTAAACTTAAATCTAATACAAGGGGGGTGAACCTGAGAATAATCGGGTGAATCTCAGATCCGAGGAAAGAATCGGGTCGGGGAGTTCTCTAAGCTAAGCTTCGATAGGAAGGCAAAGGGTATGGATTCAAAATATGAAAAGTTAGGAGGACATATCTGCAAAATACAGAAGCAGGGGAAAGAAGTAGTTACGGGTAATTGCGACTCGGGCCAAAACGGAAGACCATAACGGAATAAAGACAGACGTAATAAATATCTAGACCATCATAATGTGTTGATTGCGTACGAATCTCAAAGAAGATCGCACGGTCCACAAAGGGTGGGTCACGTACCCCTTGGGGCACCAAGACATTCGGCATGGACCACTGGTGCGAATGATTTAGAACTTGTAAAAGGCGTCTGCTCAGCTCTAGCACCTTTCATGGGAGGGCACAAAGGTCCATATGCAATAATGCAAATACGACGGCCTTGTGTACCCTGACAGTGGGTCCAAAATGGCATCTGCATGTAGACAATGGCGTATTTCAAAGATCTGCAAAATTTCAGTGGCGCCGGAGAAGTTACACGAATAACAATGGTGTGATTTAAAAACACGAAAGTTTGAGTGGTGTCGTCAATTAACCCTAAAGCGAAAAACAGATCCATGTGCAATGTGTGGCTTCAGTGATGCTTGGGAAAGAGGGAGAAACTTTATGAATCACTCTTGCCCACTGTAAAAAGGCCTTCCATTTCGAATACATTTGCTGAAGATTTGAAATTGCGTTGTAAATCACAAATAATCATAAAATTGAAAATCAATCTGTTTTGAGAATCCTCATCATTACATCTATGCAATGGATCCAAAATGGAGCATATTTTAGGACAAAGTTTTACCTGTACATTTTTGCCTATATTTTTTAGTGGTACATATGAAAATCAAATAAAAACATAAAATAGAAAATCGAGTTGTTCAAAACTACTCATGATTCAAGGTCGAATTCTCCTCATTTCATAATTGAATTAACATTCCAGCTACTTATGCTCCTCCCTCCTTAATAAATACTTTTACCCCTTCTTTCTCCACAAAAAAAGAAAGTTCCATTTTAGTAACAAAAACAAAATACTACTTAAATAATACCTTCAACATATATAGATAACAAAAAAACCGCGGTCCACATACAAAACCATGGGTAAAAATAGTTTACAATTACCACGGAAAAATAAAACTAATTTATTACAAAAAGACCAATTCAGTTACCATTATTCATACTCATGTAACTAAAGACCAATAAAGTTACCATTATTCGTACTCATGTAACTAACTACAAAGGGAGAAAATGGTCAAATGCTGCAAAAGCCAGCGCAGTTTTCTAGTGGCTCTTGAACTATCTTTTTTTTTCTTTTTTTATGTTTATTTTTGTCTCCCTGTTTTTGAAATTTTTTTTGTATATTTTACTCATTTTTTTTTTCTCTTTTTTGACCGAAAATGTTGTGGACTTTCTTTTTCTTTTCTCTTTATTACTACTATTCCAAATGTCCTGTCATGCACTAATTTCACGTGAGTTCCTATGGTTTTGTGTTTGTTTTGCACAACATTTACCATTTATTCAGTGTGAGTACATCATTTATTTTCTGGACCATTAACCTTGTGAGGGTCGAACCTTTTTATTTTTAATGTAGAACACTTTTAGCATGAATTTGGAATTCTAGTAAAAAAAAACAGTTCCCAATTTATATGAGTCCTTTTTATCATTCATTAAACATTAGCATTTTTTGTCACGGAAGTGGAGTACTTTTTACCTTAACTTATGGCCTCATGCGGACATGACACTTATGGATATGCCCATGAAAGTTAAAGAAAGGTGACCTCATTTCGATCTTTGCACAACAACATAAATATTATCTCAGAATTGGACTTGGTTTTGTATCAAGGCCAAAGCGAACAAAGCATCCCACATCAGTGCCTGGAGAGAGTCAGGCCCTTTCGAAGGGTATCGTTAGGGGCAAGGCACCGGCCCATTCAGCCAATAGCAAGCGTTGTTGGCATTGTGTATATCGATTCCTGTACACACAGTCATTGATTCAATCCATTCCATTGACATTCATCCATTGTCATTCAACATTTACAATATACTTAGTAATGACAATAATGATGATGATGTCAACTTTGGAAACACATTTTCTATGGTCTCTACAATAGATGAGACATGGATATAACATGCATAAGACCGATCTTGAATTGCAAGCTCATCGAAGGCCAACTTTCAGTTCATCAGCAGCCCAACAACAGTACAACGTCGAGTTATCGATGCCCACAATGCACGCCACTCATCCCTATAAACATACGCATACAAACTAATACCCCTATGAGCATGCACCTCCGAAGGATTGAGCCGCACCTGTATCAAGTCAAGGACTTGAACCCGTGTGAACAGGTTCCACTACAAGGAACCCAACCAACTGATTTGTGATCAGTTCGCAAGCCTCGAAGCCTTTCTAATTAAGAGAAGTCAATCAAAGCCTCTGAGAATATAGGATTTGTCCTATCCATGGAGTCTCATGCGCAAGGGACGCACAGACATACCACACAAACAACTCATAATTGGCCCTAAGCATGAAAGAATACAAATGGATCACGTAAATAGTTTTAAAGATAGGTTTATATAAAAAGTCTAGATTAAAAGTTCTACTTAGTACATCATCAAAATGAGAGTGGGCCTGGATTCTTTGGGAGATCTCATATTCTCAAATACATACAAGCTAAAAATACCTACACTGCATTTGCATTTTATTATCTTCTCAATCAACTTCGCCCTGAGAAACTGTAACAAAGTCGATAGCTCACGATGCAATTGCTTTATGCGTTGATAACAGCTTGCTACATGGCTTCAGATGGATCACTGTTAGGCCCGATTCCTCCTTCATCAGAATTCAAAAACATCCCAACATCGAAAAAACTGTCTTCCAGCATGCTGGAGTATGGCTGTTCCAGAAATTCACCTTGTGCCATCGTTTGTTCCATGGAGTATGACGTTTCCGGAAAGTCACCGTGTACCATCATTGCTGGAGCTAGCCCTGCATGGTTGGCATCAGTGCCAACTGCTGGCTCCATCAGTGGGGTGTTCGATATACATGGCCTTGTGTTTTCTGGCTCTGCATTGATCCCAAGCAATTTGAGTGTGCTTTCCAGGGTTGATGCTGCGCTCTGAACATAGAAACGGAATGTACATGATGTTAGTCCATATTCGTTGTCTAATATATTTTGTTTTCATGCAAACACGTGATGCATGGCAAGAAATATATTTCCTTTCACCTACGTTATTGAGACAACAACTATCAAAGGGACACGATATATTATGTTAGCCATAATCTTGTTTATTTTGGTTACATCTTAATAAGGTGTTTGTAGCCTGATGTGTTCTTCAATTACCCTGTCTAGATAGTATTGATCACCTACTGCATAACTGACCTGTACTGTTGAAGCGATCCAGCGTGCCTCATCTTTTCTGTGGGTGTCAACTTGTTTGAATAATTCCATCATTCTATATAAGGATGAAACTGCAACCTGAATTAATGTTCGGGAAAAGAAAGAATAAGCTACCCAGAAGTTCCAATGGTAAAAAGACATCCTCACTTATCTATTAAATTTATTATTTACTGTTTACACTATATATATACTACTATGTTTCTGCTAAAAAAAAACTTTAATTAGTCACTTAATGTGTCTCCATCTTGTTATTTTTGTGATGTCATGTACAATCTCGTATTCATGCTAATAGTATAGATCAAAACTTCAAGTTTCCCTATAGTCATGCCATCACAAAAACTTATATATGTCGTTTATGCACAAGATTTGAAATGTTTAGCTAGCTTGCACATCGTATATATCTTGAAAATCAAATAAAAAGGAAGGTGTATAAAAGAGATATCAATTTATCAATTTATTATTTTCCAACATAAATTACCAAATTTATATGTATAATGGATGGAATCTTGTATAAACTAAAATTCAAGAAGCAAGTTAATCGTGTACCATCGGTGAGAGTTACAAAAGAGAGAATTATAGGTGTATATGCACACTATCATATATGCACTATACTGTCCTAATAAAAACATTGTACTATACTGCAGTATAATCTTTTGGTGAAAACTCTGTACTCACCTGATACTGATGATTGGTAGAATCATCGTCACTGGAACTAGTAATGCCACCTGGAAGATTTCAAATTAGTTTCAAATCCCTTGTGGACTAATAATACTAATAAGTCTAATAATGCATGTAGTGACCATGTGTCTGTGTGTAGTTATTTTGTTGGCATGCATGTGGCAACATTCAAAAATTACACATGGTGCATTAATACATACACTATTGCAGGTCCCTTGCACTTTGTAACCTGAATTTAGTAACACATATATATTATACACCAGTTAGTTTAAGTTTCAATTTTTGCTTTTGTTTGATCACAAACATACCACTATATGTTCTGGCACTTATTTTATTGTATGTGCTAGCTTCACAATCATCATATGTCTATTTTCTTTATTTACTATGTGTAGTAAGAGTATGAATTAACTTGAGCACGTGATAGTTGAATTGAAGGAGGCTGGTATGAATGAAAAACTGTGGAATAAATGATACTAGGATTCATTACAACAATATACCATGCTTAACTAGTACTCAAGCTAGTCTTGAATATATGTTGTGTTAAGGACAGACTAATTAGTTTATTTAAAAAATTCATATGATATATTTTAAAATCAAGGGAGTACTGCATAAATCATATTCCATAAATAGTTATTTATTTGTTAACTCACCACTAGGGGTTAGTACACCTAAGCTTCTCATAGTGTGGCCGGTTAGAGCAGTGAGCTCCGGGACTCTGCCATCCGACCCGGGTTTGAAGGTTGGCACCTCCTTATTTGCAAAGTTATAGGAGAGTCTTCTCCTATAATCTAGTTTTTTTAGGGGTTACACCTTTCGCCATGATATGTAGAACCATAATCAGTTGTATATAGATGACACAGATTAAACTTTGTATATGCACATCATGTTCACACACACCACACAACCACAAACACTTGTATGCTATTATATTCACACTGTCGTATGACTATTGTTTTGTGTTCACAAATTAAGTAGTTGTCTATTGACATAAGGAATAACACATGTACATGTAATGCATGTCTTGAAGAGTAATTAAAAACAAGTTAATACTGACCTGGGCCCACTGTATAATCTGGAGGTAGCGCTATATCGCTGCCGCCAATAATTGGCGATTCATGATCATCTGGCATGTGTTGTTGTGGAGGTATACCGCCTTCCATTTGTCCTGTGACGAGGTAATGGAAGTTTTTATAACATCATAGGTAGCATGCATGTCTGATTTTGCATATGCATGTAAATGAAAACACCTTGAAATTGGTCAATTTGCATCTCCGTTGGTTGGTCATGAACAAGAAAATGATCTTCAATTAACACCTTCATTCCATCCAGGTAGTGGTTAGAGATCCGTCTTTATTATCAGCTGAAAGGGAAGGGCATTGTGGTGTTATGTTGAAGGACCGAAAAAACGGCGACGGAGGGGGTGAATGGGAGCCTCAATTAAATTCTTTCGAATTAGATGACTTTGTAGCTCTCACGACCCCCGGAGCAAAAAGCACACACCACACGGTATGATCACGACCTTGGATGCAAGGTGGATGAGCTAGAGTTTGCTCTAGACTCACAGCGGATCAACGGAAACCGAACGAAACAAACACGCAAGAGACGGCGGGAAGAAAACAGCCCGCAGAGTGGCCGGACTCACCGCCCGGACTCACCGGGCGAAGTCCGTCCGCGTCGGTCGTAGCGCCCGGTCGATCGCATCTGGCGGAGACCTCTCTCGCGAGACGGGATCGGACCGACCGACCGGCACCGTCGTGGCGTCGGTCGGCCGAGCGTCCGGTCACCCACGCCGCAGCGGACAGCACCGAGGCGTCGGTCAATCCCGACGCGGCGTCCGGTCATGCGTCCGGTCACCCCGACGTGACGCCGCAGCACAGCACGGGCGGCGACTCACCCAAAATCGATCCAAACTCACTCAAATCGAAACCTCAGGTCACAAGAATTGAGCCATAGCATCTAGGCATGTGGGTGACCATTTCCCCCTTGAAATTTCGAGATTGATGGAGTGAATCGAGAGAAATCGCGGATCACACGAAGAACACACCCAAAAAGGTCACCTTGATCCAAAACTCGCCCGATCTACGTGCTCGTGAGGAATTAGCTCAAACCCTTCGGTGGAAATGATCCTCTCACGTCCTAGCACGAATCAACGCAAGAAAAAACGAGATCAAACGGTGCCAAAAACGAAGAAATCGCGAAGAGAAAAGAGGGGAGAGGATGAACTCGGGAAGAACAAGTGAAGAACTCAAAATCACAGCTCAAGAACAACAAAGAACACCGATCAATCGATCCAAACGTCACCCCCGTGACGGGCTAATCACAGCTAGCCCTTGCTCGCAAATCTTGGTACAAATCGGTGGACCTCTCACACCTCGATCAGTAACCCTAAGCTGGAAAATATGAAAATGAGAGGCAAGGGAGAATGAAGGGGTATGCCTGCTCGCTAAATAGCCCCTATTCCCTCTGCCTAAACTACCCCTAGGATACATGAGTCGATTTTGTAACCCTAAGGCTATTTCCGTCGACGACGGGTAATCTTCGATCCGGCGGCCACCGCGCCTTCCTCACCGGTAGCCTTGCCTCCACGCAATCTCCCGATGCCGCCCACGTGCGCCCTTCCGTCCGCGGAACACCCGGGTTTTGAGGCGCAAACCCGCGAAAACCCGCCTTTGTGGTTTTGAGGCACAAACCACCAAACCCGCCCCGTGGTTTTGAGGCCCAAACCACGAAACCCGCGCCGATGGTTTTGAGGGCAAACCACCAAACCTCCTCGACACGTGTCACCGCCGTCTTGACCACCCGAGTCGCCAAGTCATCCGAGCTCCCGCTCTCCGCCCGCACTTCGCCGCCTTGACTCGATCGACACGGTCCCGCCACGTCCTCTTGCATCCGTCGATGTCCCGGATGTCGGCCACCACGGCTAGCCGCCCGGCACCCGGTCCCCGGTCCAAGCCTCACGTCCGTCCTTCACCTCCACGGTCCGTCGGCCCGGCACGTCCTCCTTGGCACCTTCACCTCTCCGTCGGCCTACCATCTCCGAGCTCCACACCCGCACAACACGAACCAAGAGATCGTCTTCGACACACTCCGCGTGTCTTGCGGTGAACCATAGCCGGCGTAAAAAGATAAAGAAAAATAGAAAGAATGTTGAGTGTTGACAATCACTACATCAAAACTAAACACATTTGAGACAAATCAACCATGTGTTCGCAATCTCCCCCTTGATGAGTGCATTGTCAACATTCAACACAAAGACGAATAAGATAGAAGAAAGCACATCAGGCAAGCTAAGACAACCTAACTGGATAGCAAACATGGAGCAAAAAACTTGGTTTCCAAAGACATGGGCAAAAGGCTCGACACAACCAAGCTAAACAAGCTAGTCCTCAAGAAGAGGTAGAACAGGCTCAACACCACTAGCACGACTCCAAACCAATCTCTACCAATTTCTTTCACACACAAGCTAGACCCTCAAGACAGAGGCAAAGGCTCAACACATCTAGCTCAAAGTGGTAAAGAGATACTCCCCCTCGAGTTACTCCCCCGAGTTACTCCCCCTTGACTAGTGCGATCCTTTGAAGATACCAATTCACAATTCTTTGTCTTTTCTTTGTCTTTGTATCTTTCTCCCCTTGTTGGCACATGCACTAATCAAGCGATGAAAATGCATGCAAAGTGCAATGAGTGAGCTCCAAGTTTATAGTCATCCAAATGAGAAGATGCTCTAGGTAGTGTCATGGTAACAAAATCAAGTGCTTAACACGATGCTCAAAGCGATCAAAAGATATGAGATATGACTTGAAAGCATTTTGATTCAGTTTTAAGCATTCGAGAAAAAGGTGTCCACCACAAAGAATGGCACATAGCATAAGTAAGCTGGAAATCTACCAAGTGCTACACATGTATATCAAGAGGACTACCCCAAGCAAAGTTTATCCATCATGCCAAAGAAAGAACCAACACTTGCCAACAACATTTTAAGATTATCGAGATTTAGCGGATACAAGCATTGGTCCAAAGACATGAGTGCGAGTGGTTATCCACAACCGTCGCCTTACTAATCAACCATGTCAAGCCTATGCATGTGAGCAATCGAGAAGCTTAAGACAATGGTGCAGGTCAAACACTACCAAGCTCGGGTTCAACTCAAGTGCAATGAGAAGCGGTCCCAAGACTTGGATGTGGGGCGGTATGGACCCATCTCAATCTTTTCCATACACTTAACTTAGATTTCAGATTTTAGCATATGAAAGCATGTGGTCATCTAAGCAAGTGTATAACTCGGTGAATGAGACATAGTCACCTTAGCATACATGATAAGCACAAAGGATCTCAACAACTTAAACATGCTAGGAACTATCTCAATGGTGAACATTTTGCAAGATTCATCGTTGTTAAGCAAGTTCACATGAAAAACAGCTTTGCTCATAACATATACCAATTGAGCGAAGGAGCACAAGCTATAAGCACCAACAAGTAATTGTTACACTAAAGCGAGCATAGTCTCATTGTGATCAATATAACCAAGAAGCTCAAGATGCAAAAGTGTACATGATGAATGCAATATGATACAAGATGATGCACAAAGTAAAGCAACCTAGCACTACAACCGTACATCAACCACAGAGCTACCCCTCAAAAGGGATAGCACACGCCCAACTCTCCTCGAATTTGGGCAAAACGGACTTGATCTAATGGCTTGGTGAAAATGTCCGCAATCTGTTGTTTACGTGTACACATCTTTGAACATCTATATCCCCTTTCTCCTGGTGATCTCTCGGAAAGTGGTACCTCACCTCTATGTGTTTGGTGCGGGAATGCGGATTTGGGTTCTTGGCTACACTCACGGCTCCCATGCTATCACACAACAAGGGTACACGTGAAAAGCTCAAACCAAAGTCTCTCAAAGTGGCAACCATCCTGGCAATTTGGGAACAACAAGCGGCGGCGGCAACATACTCTGCTTCAGCGGTCGACCGGCGACACCGGATCGCTTACGAGGCGACCAAGACACAAGAGAAGTACCAAGAAACCCGACAAGTACCGAAGTGGACTTTCTATGCAT
This sequence comes from Hyparrhenia diplandra, assembly GCA_015847255.1. Classification (NCBI taxonomy): domain Eukaryota; kingdom Viridiplantae; phylum Streptophyta; class Magnoliopsida; order Poales; family Poaceae; genus Hyparrhenia; species Hyparrhenia diplandra. Next base: position 252,877 of record JADLZK010003457.1, read on the forward strand.
ACGATCACCGGCATAATCGAGAATCAGAATAGCCAACCCGGGGGAGAGTGGAAGAAGCCGGTACCATAGGCCAAAGTCGGGGTAAAGCGCAAGTACACGAAGATCCTCTTCACGCGCCGATAGTGAGAGATGCGCGGCGAAGATCGAAACCGTCTTGCGAGAGGCACACAAAGCTGGATGTCGGGCGCGTCGCCGTCGAGTACAGGCCGCGGCCGATCATGCTTACGTACTCCCTTTGGTCCACGGCTTCTCCATCCTTGTCTTCGTCCGGGGCCGTCGTCGTCGACATGGGCGTCGAAAAAGAGGCTTGGCCTCACCCATGCGAAACTTGCGGATCATGTCCTTCGTGTACTTGCCCCGGTGTACGAAGATCCCATCCTTGGTTTTGCTTGATTTGAAGTCCAAGGAAGTAGGTCAACTTCGCCCATCATGCTCATCTCGAACTCCCTGCTCATAATCTACGCATAACTTCGATACCATAGCATGTGAAGAGCCACCAAAGATGATATCATCCACATATATACGGACTAGGAGTATGTCATTGCCCTTCCTAAGCGAGAAACAAGGTCTTGTCTACAGCCCCCATCACAAAACCCTTAGCTAATAGGAAAGCTTTCGGTCGCTCATACCGGGCTCTAGGGGCTTGTTTCAGGGCCGTACAAGGCCTTGTACAACTTGTACACATAGTCTAGGTGCTTAGGATGCTCAAACCCCGGGGTTGCCTCACATACACCTCCTCCTCTATGAACCCATTCGGGAAAGCACTCTTGACATCCATGCGGAAGAGTTTGAAACCCTTCGAGGCCGCGAAAGCAAGCAAGATCCTAATGGCTTCTATGCGGACTCACGAGGAGCAAAGGTTTCCTCATAGTCTATTCCCTCTTTCGACAAAACCCCCGGGCAACTAATCGGCTTTGTTTCTCACAACCACCCCATCCTCACTCTGTTTGTTCTTAAACACCCACTTGGTTCCTATGAGATGACAACGAAATTTGGAGGTGGCACTAAGATCAGACTTGGTTTCTCTCAAAGTTTTGCAACTCTTCATGCATGGCATTGACCCAATCCGAATCGGATAAAAGTTGTGTCAACATCTTTGGGCTCAATAGTGGAAACGAATGCGAGAATGAGCAAAATGACACATGGCATAAGATTTGGAGCGAGTTACCCTTTGATCAAGCCCTCCAATCATGGTCTCACAGGGGGTGACGCTGCTGATGTCTCGAGGCTGTGCTTGGCGTAGATGTCGCCTCCCCTCGACCGGATCGGGAACCTCCTCAAGTGCAGCCGTCTTGCCTTGAGGAGGCTGCTGGGACCCCGTGAAGTAGTGGTAGAAAGGTGCTGGTCCGTGGCGGTCGCCGTCGCCGCAGGTCGGTCGGGGGCAAGCGGTGGAGTCGCCGGGATCACCCGACCAACGTCTTCTGCTCCTCCTCCACAAAGATGCTACGCTCCATCTCATCCTTTCTCGCACACTCAAACACGTAAGAGGAACAAGGCGCAGATCTCATCGAAAGTAACCTCACATGTCTCTACAACAGCGGTTAGTCTCAAGATTTAGAACTCTGTAAGCATGTGAGTGCAAAGCATATCCAAGGAAAATGCCATCATGATCGAGACTCAAACTTGTCGAGATTACCTTGCTTGAGAATGAAACACACGCATCCAAACACACGGAAGTGACTCACCTTGGGCAATCTCCCAAACCGCAGCTCATATGATGTCTTCTTGGTAAAAGCACGAAGGAAAATGCGGTTGGAAACATGGCCTGTTGTGTTGATTGCCTGCCCAATACTTCCTCGGAGTCTTGTGTTCATCGAGCATGGTCCTTGCCATCTCCACAAAGCGTCGGTTCTTCCGCTCAACAATCCCGTTCTGGCTGCGGAACATAAGGGCTAGAAAGCGGTGCTTTCGACACCCAAGTTAGCACAAAGAGACTTCGAACCGAGAGTTCTTGAATTACGTGCCATTGTCCGCTGCGAATCGCTCGAATGGGTCTCTCGGTAACTTCGGTTCTCAGTCTCAAAATCAGATCACGAGCAAAACCAAAAGCCTCATCTTTGCCCTCCTCCAAAAAAAGACCCAAGAGTATCTCGAAAAATCGTCAACGATCACTAGACAATACCACTTCCCACCGATCGACCTCACCCGAGATGGACCAAGCTGTGTCCATGTGAAGGATCTCTCCGGGTCTCGAGGTCATAATCTGATGGCGGGTGGTGGGAAGCGATACCATCTTCCCGTGACGGCGGGGGTGGCAAACCAAATCCTTCTCAAATTTGAGTTTAGGCAATCCTCGGATCAGATCCATTGAACTCAACCTCGCAAGGAGGTCGAAGCTCAAGTGACCTAGTCTCCTATGCCACTTCCACAAATCGGAGGAGGACCCGGCCAACAAGCAACAAGATGTGCCAAAGCCTCGAGAAAAATCAGCACGCGAAAGACTTGCCCAAATGGCACAATCCAAGCAAATGAGATCATCGCGAGAGTCCAAAACTCGAGAACACCCAACCTTAAAAGCGTACCTCATACCCATCCGCCATGAGACGAGAGACAAGCGAGGTTGAAGTGAAGGTTGGAGACGGCGCCACATCCTTGAGTACAAAGTGGTCATTGATCCCGATTGACCCTCGAGATAGAATCTTCCCTCTGTTCTTTGTCCCGAAAGTGATGTACTCTTTCGTCTTCATGGGGTGTGAATTTGGAGAACCACTTTGAGTTACCGGGTCATGTGTCGAGAACACCGAGTCAATGAGCCACATGTCCTCGGCCTTCCGGCTGTATCAACGATAGAACATGGGATGAGCATATGGCACAACACGGGGTTAGTAAACTTGGAAGAGTACCGGTGTTGACCATCTTGCCCCAAATATGCATTAGGCAAAACAACCATCCCACACCCCATCTTACCAAACCGCTTACCACGCACAACAAAGCGTGGTGCACTCCTCTTATCAACCTCAAAGCTCCCAAAGCGAGGATCTACATCCACTCAGCGAACCACGACCACCAAACGGTCTCACAAACCGTGGTCCAAACCCTCGAGGCCTCCTACCTTCAAGCCCGGCAAGCGCCTCTCGAACCGACCGCACACCCCTCTCATACATGCCAAGTGGTGGGTGATACATGTCACGGTTCTCAAACTCCACTCGGCGCCCTAGCATCCCTCTTCCTCCTAAAGCAAAACTCAACCAAGTGACCATCTCTCGACAATACTCACGGTGATACCTCACCTCTCTCTTGGGTGGTGGTTGGTTCACTCTCTTGGGTGGATGGTTCACTCTTGTTGTGGTCTTGGCCTTAGGAAGGGTTTCCTCGGGATCTGGGCGAGTGTCAAGTGGGTTCTTGAGGTGGTTCGGTTTGGGAAGCCACACTTGTTTGGGAGGTGGAGTCTTTGTGGGCTCTTGGAGGATGCCATCTTGCACAATGGGTTCGGTAGGCTTAGGTGGAGTGATCTTGGTCAATTTGGGAGTGTTTGTTGGTTTCTCACTCGAGCTCAAACCACTACCTTGACCAACCTTGCCATAAATGACTTCTCCCTTCCCACCTATAGCAAAGCCTAAACCCGATGTGTCGGTCCCCTCTTGAACCGACTCATCATCATGCCAAAGCCGCGGCTCTCCACAAGACACCCAACTCAAGGCAGGCGAAGATACTTGATCTCCTCTTCGACTCTCCCCTTGTCATGCCTACAAGACATGAGCTCCAACTCCAAAGCTTCACACTTAGCACATCCCAGCACGGTGCTACCTGAGTTGGCCTTCTCAAGTACAGCAAGCTTGGCAGCCTTCTCTGCCAACTCAGATCGCAAGTCAGGACAAGACTTGCACGCACTCAACAGCGTCGGCCTAGACTTCAAATCAACGTGCTCATCTAGCAAGGCCGAATACTTGGACTGCAAAGACATGATACTAGACATATGCACAGCGCAAGCATCACACTCCGTCTCATCAGAGACATTGACAGGCTTCCTAAGCGGCTCTATCTCCGTCCACGACCATCTCCCACTTCTCCTTGTACTCCTTTCTCTCCCTAGCGGCACGCTTAAGCAACTTCTCTTGACACACAAGCGCATCGCCCAAAGATTCAACCTCGCCGGAGAGATTCGATTGTAGGAGGTACCTCGGAGGAGGAAGAGTCGTTGCCGTTTGGCTTGGCGGCTGTCGGTCACCGCTCCATCGAGGGCCATGGTGCAAAAGCCCCGGGCTTGGAGTCGGTGAAGAAGCAAAAAGTCCATTCAGCTTGTCCTCAACCTTTTCGCTCCGGACTCCTCATCGCTTGAAGAAGATTGCTCGTCCGAGGAGTCGTTGTCGAGGTCGAGGGGAGGCAAGGAAGGCGTGCTTGTGCTCCTTGCACGCTTGAGGTACTTCTTCTTGACGCCTCCTTGTCGAATCCCTTCTTGGACTTGTGCTTGCGGAGGTGTACTCGCTTGTCCTTGCGGCTTGTCGGGCGTCATTACTTGCTGGAGTAGTACTTTTCGCGGAGTACTTGTCCTTGCTCTTCTTGGGGCAGGCGGCAACGAAGTGGTCGGATCCCTTTTCGAAGCATCCGCCCTTGGAAGCACCGCCACGCCGGCCGGTTCATGCGGTTGTTGTGGAACGCGAGAATCGGTGATGACTAGTGCAAGCTCATCATCCCCAAGGCTCTCCATCCGCTCCTCCATCCACGGACACCAAGGAAGACAAAGGCGAAAGAAATCGCGTGAAGGGTTAGCGGTAAGCTGGGAACCGCTCTTACCGAGAGGCGAGTGCAACATTGGCGTGATGGGTTCTTGAGCTTCGCTGGATGCGGGCCTCAATCTCGAGAAGACTTGAGCTTCTTTGTAGAGCTCGTCGGGAGTGAGGGTGTCGTAGTTGGCGGACTCCATGATCGCGGACACCTTCACATCCCACACCTTCCGATCCAAAGCGTACAAGAGCGCATCGCCTTCGTGCTCGTCCAACCTCTCCGAAGGCTTGTTCGCCACGAAGCTTGTTGCAGATCGTCCGAAACCTAGCAAAGAGAGAATCGATGGTCTCGCCATCAAGGCTGGATGAGGTTATTGTACTCTCTCTTGTAGGTTTCGTAGGCGGGCCTTGACTTGTGGGGTTCCCTCATGGTAGCTCTCGAGAGTCTTCCACACCTCTCTAGCGGTCTCACAAGTGGCTACCCTCTCAAACTCGCTCTCCTTGAGGCTCGAGAACAAGACACTCCTCGCTCGGTTGTTGGCATTGTGTTGGGCTATTTGATCCTCACCCACTCGGCGGCAAGCACTTGGTAGTTCTCATCCTCAACGATCTCCCACACTCTCCAATCTATCCCCATGAGATGCGCTTGCATCTTAATCTTCCAATAGGGATAGTTGGTGCCATCGAACTCAGGAGGCTTGCCACCAAAGTGACCAAACCTCTCCATGTCGCCTTCTGCGGATCAAGAACCGGTTAAGGTGGATTTGATCCTTAACCCTTTCGATACCAATTGAAGGACGAAACGGCGACGGAGGGGGTGAATGGGAGCCTCAATTAAATTCTTTCGAATTAGATGACTTGTAGCTCTCGACCCCTCGGAGCAAAAAGCACACACCACACGGTATGATCCGCGACCTTGGATGCAAGGTGGATGAGCTAGAGTTTGCTCTAGACTCCGCAGGATCACCGGAAACCCGAACGAAACAAACACGCAAGAGACGGGAAGAAAAGCGGCCTCGCAGTGATCGGACTCAGCGGCGAGGACTCACCGGCGAAGTCCGGTCCGGGCCCGGTCGGTCGTCCGTCGGATCATACTGGCGGACCTCTCGCGCGACGCCTTAGCCGACCCGGACAGGCCCGCTCGGGTTTGTCGTGCGTCCGTCGGGCGTCGGTCACCTCGACAAGGCGGAAGACCGGAAGCGTCCGGTCAATCGACGGGCGTCGCGTCCGTCGTCGCGTCCGGTCACCGTGGACGCGCGGCGCTGGCCGCACCCGCCGGTGGCGACTCACCCAAAAAAAAAATCGATCCAAACTCACTCAAATCGAAACCTCGGGTCACAAGGGTGAGCCATAGCATCTAGGCATGTGGGTGACCATTTCCCCCTTGAAATTTCGAAGATTGATGGAGTGAATCGAGAGAAATCGCGGATCACGAAGAACACACCCAAAAGGTCACCTTGATCCAAAACTTCGCCGATCCCACGTGCTCGTGAGGAATTAGCTCAAACCCTTCGGTGGAAATGATCCTCTCACGTCCTAGCACGAATCAACGCAAGAAAAACGAGATCAAACGGTGCCAAAACGAAGAAATCGCTAAGAGAAAAGAGGGGGAGAGGATGAACTCGGGAAGAACAAGTGAAGAACTCAAAATCACAGCTCAAGAACAACAAAAGAACACCGATCAATCGATCCAAGCGTCACCTGTGACGGGCTAATCACAGCTAGCCCTTGCTACGCAAATCTTGGTACAAATCGGTGGACCTCTCACACCTCGGTCAGTAACCCTAAGCGGAAAATATGAAAATGAGAGGCAAGGGAGAATGAAGGGGTATGCCCTACGCTAAATAGCCCCTATTCCTCTGCCTAAACTACCCCTAGGATACATGAGTCGATTTTGTAACCCTAAGGCTATTTCCGCCGACTCGGGTAATCTTCGATCCGGCGGCCACAGCGCCTTCCTCACCGGTAGCCTTGCCTCCACGCAATCTCCCGATGCGCCGCGTGCCGTCCTTCCGTCCGCCGGAACACCGGGTTTTGAGGCGCAAACCCGCGAAACCAGCGCTGTGGTTTTGAGGCACAAACCACCAAACCCGCCCGTGGTTTTGAGGCCCAAAAACCGAAAACCAGCGCCCGATGGTTTTGAGGGCAAACCACCAAACCTCCTCGACACGTGTGTCACGCCCGTCTTGACCACCGAGTCGCCAAGTCATCCGAGCTCCCCGCTGCACGCACGCGCTTCGCCGTCTTGACTCGATCGACCGCGGTCTGCCCGCGTCCTCTTGCATCCGTCGATGTCCCGGATGTCGACCACCCGGCTAGCCGCCCGGCACCCGGTCCCTCGGTCCAAGCCTCCCGTCCGTCCTTCACCTCCACGGTCCGTCGGCCCGAAAGACGTCCTCCTTGGCACCTTCACCTCTCCGTCGGCTACCATCTCGAGCTCCACACACGCACAACACGAACCAAGAGATACGTCTTCGACACACTCCACGATGTGTGCGGTGAACCATAGCCGCAAGCAGAAAAGATAAAAGAAAAATAGAGAAAGAATGTTGAGTGTTGACAATCACTACATCAAAACTAAACACATTTGAGACAAATCAACCATGTGTTCGCATATGTTTATCAAGTACCTGCGGAGGCGATGTTGATGCTCCAGGACTGACGACGCTAGGTTTTGGGGTTTTGCGGAGATGCTGCTGCTGAATTGCCCTTCCCCAGATTTTACAAAGAGCGATCATAGGCTGTTCACAGATGGAGGAATCGTAGATAAATAAAGTTCTGTATATAGTATGTAATTGGATGTTAATACTCTTAGACTGGAAAGTAATTAAAGTTTAATTAAAATTCATATAGCAACTGAAAAGCATAGGTTATTATATATATGCCTGTCTGTAATACATGATATTGTATTCTAAGCATAATACAATTTTATCTTCAAATGGACGTATTTGCGGGCTGCAGATGAGGACAAGACCATCAAGGCGTAACCCTCCATATATGACTGACTAGCTGCTATAAGCCAAGAACAGAAAAGGCAACACTCTGCAGACACCCAAGAAAAGATGCATGCATATATCTTACGGAAGTATAGAAGAAGCGTTCCAAATTAGTAAAAATTCATGAAGCCTAAACTGCAAAAGCATAAATCAAAATATTATTTATTTCAACAAATTTGGAATCATATATAGAACATGTCAATTGATTTTGCATTGCACAGACTAGTACTTCACTTTCGCAAATTTGGATACACATAATGATAATCTGCTTTGGCTATTTAAGGTTTAAACCTAGAATACAAATTATAAGTCAATCCTTGTTATAAATTTAGTTTCAAGTTGAAATTCTATTGACATGCAATTCAAAATCTGGAACAGAACCAACTAGGAACATGTGAGATATGTAATTAACTGTTGGACTAATACACTGTGGGAACAGTAACTAACAAATTAACTGTTCAGACTAACAAATAGTAAAGGTGTGATAGAACAAGTTTAAGAAAGAATCTATAAATAATACCACCTTAGCAAAATAATTCGAATTTAAAATAAAACAAAAATTGATGATTAAAACCAAAGGAAGATCGAATGGAAAACATTAGGTGTAGCTAGATAATTAAGGCAGCAGTATACATGTAGTGATGAAAACGTTACAGCGCACATATACCTTTTCCTGGTTCAAAGTGAGTTCGATCATGTGAAAGTCCTTTCGTGTGATGACCAGCTTGTCCACCCGAATCTGATCGGGGAAGCCATTCTTGGGACCCCGCCCGCTCTTGCTCGTCCAGGTCTGTCCGTCCTCGGTCTTCCGGCTGACATTTTCTCCACTCCGCTGGAGCTCTGTAAAGCACCAAAACCATCCCGCTCCGCCGAAGGACAGATCGCTGGGCTCCCAGTGATCCATGGGAGGGTGATCTGCAGATGGCCGGAGCAACATATCATGAGCTAAGTAATTAAAGCACAAATGAGAAGAATCAGAAGAGTATGATATTATGATCTCCTAGACCTAGACTGGCGCTTTCTGCTACCGCCACCACTTGCTTGTAGATTCGGCGCCATGGTATGAACTCGAAGCTCTGGGGGAAGCTCTCAAGCACAGAGCTTCGTTTATACGCATCTGGGCCACGGAGGAAGATGTCGATGATGGCGAAGATCATCATGGCGTCCTGGTTTGGCACCATGGTCGCTGCTCTAGCTCCGACGAGCTGCTGGATTAACTCACTTTCTTGCTGAGAGCGAGTTAACTCAAGGTATATAGCCGTCCGCTGGGTAGAGCGGCGTGCCCTTCTCGCGAGACGATTGGTTTTTGATTGATCCGGTTGCAATAAACGAGTACCAAGGAATGGGGATCCTATCAGGTACGGCGCTGGTGACGTACATGGCCACTTACTGGCCGGATCGGACCAACCCCGCCCCCTCCCCTCAGCCCGCGGGAAGAGAAGAAAGAGAGAAGCGTGATATAGACAAATTTGTGTTCGGTCGGTTTAGGCTGGTTAATAGTACGTTGGGTTAGGGGGTGTTTGGTTTAAGGGACTAGGGACTAAATAGGACTAAAAATTAGTCTCTAGTTCCTCCCAAGAGTCTATTAAAATAGGAATTTAAATGAGACTAAAAATTAGTCCCCTAGTCCCCTCATGTTTGGTAATTTAGAAACTAAATGGGACTAAAAAATTAGTCCCTAGTCCCTAATCTCTTAGGAACCAAATAGGCCCTTAATAATTAGAAATTTTTTGTAATGCTTGAGGAAAACTTCGATGGATTCAAGTATTGCAAAAGAGCTCATAAATTAAAATAAAGTTTCCACTACAACATAACTGAATAAAAGCGATACATGGGAATCTGATATCTTAGATGGCTTATATTATTCAATTCGCACCTCTGAATATTTTTTTTTTTTTGAACCGATGGGGACCACCATTTCCATTAAAGTAAACGCACCTCTGAATATGACCTACACCATCCAAGTAACTGGCTCTGACTTTTTAATCATTTGCGTACGCGCATTGGTAGAGCTTGTTGCTAGCATTTGTTTAACCAACAAGAAACCGGAAGAGTGTTGACGTTATTAGGATCAGACAACATAAGTCATTCTTTGGCTCAATTGTCAACAAGCAACCTATTATTCTTTTGCGATACACGTACGTTACCCAGCAACCTCTAATTTAGAGCAATAAGCTGACCTAGCAACTTGTTGTCTTGTTGATCCTTGGCAGTATACAACACATGCAGGTGTACACGACGTCATATCCGTCTCTTTCTGGGGTTCTCAAGAAAAAGAAAAAATGCGTCTCCTTCCGGGTAACACGCGTCCTCCACGATGGATTCGATCTCAAGGGCCCACGGAGTTCTTCAAGATGGCTGGCGGCACATGTATATTTTTTTCTTTATATATATTGTATCGTCTGGTTTTCTGTCCTATGCAGATATGAATTGGCAAAGCAGCTATAAAGTGTTCAGATGACCGTCGACAATTGTCAAAGCTCGTCAGATTTGACATCGACGATTGTGGACCCATTTTCTTGAGTCCGATGAAGCATATAACTTATGTGTGTCTCAAGATAGTACATATACTCTCAAAGATGCAGGCTGACCAGCTAATCGATCGCCAAGATCTTTATATCCTCAAAGACACAAAAGCCGAATCAAACAGTTATGGGGACGTCGGCTGTACTATCAAGTGTGAGACCGAGGATCCTCAATGTTTTTGTCATGGCCACTTCTCTCTTAGGAAACATCATCTACAGTAACCTTGTTTATGAGCTTCTTCTTTAGAGTTATGGGTTTGTCTCCGCCTTAGAGCATATCCAAGAAATTAGCCAAGTCATTTTCTAAAGCTAAATTTAACTATTATTAATGCAAAAACGTCTCCAACAAACTCTGTAAATGGCTCTCTCTAAACTTAGTAACTCTCCATCCAACTTTATTCGCTCTCTACTTTTGGATAGTCTATCTCATTAGCCATTTTTTACAGAGTTTGTTGGAGAACTCTATTATTTTCTAGTCAAATTTATTTTAGAGAGTAGCTAAATCACTAAATATTGCTAGTTTTTTTTGGCTAATCTCTTGGAGATGCTCAATAGCTAGGAGACAACTAGCTAGTTTGTCTCTTGGAGATGCTCAGTAGCTAGGAGGTAACTAGTTAGTTTGTAACCTGGGAAAGCTTTAACCACGATGTTGTATCGTGCTTTAATATTATATAATATTTGTGTCACACGTCTAACAAGGGTCGTATTTCTCGGCGGAGAAAACGGGCCAACAAGGCCCAAGGATGGGGCGCCGCCGCCTCTACCACCTGTTGGGCGGATCCACGGAGTGCCCTAGCGCGTGCATGGAGGGGACGGCGCCAAAGGCCGCCGCCGCCCACGCCCCTGGTCCCATCGTCGTCATCTTCAGTTACCTTATCGAGTCCTTGTTAAGATAGAAAGGAGAATCTGAGTCCGATAAGGATCTCCTAATTTACTTATGAGTCAAGTCTCATGAGGACTATAAATACTTGGGGGAAATGTAACGGATCAATCAAGTAATAGAAGAGCGAAAGCTTCTTTCCCTCTCTCTCTCTCTCTCTCTCTCTCTCTCTCTCTCTCTCTCTCATGTCGCGCACGCCGCTGCCCACGGCTCCGGCCAACCCTCAGACATCTGGTATCATGAGACCAGCTCGATCCCTACGCCGCTGCAATGGGTGACGCCATGGAGCTCCAGAAGCACTTCGCAACATTCTACAAGGACGTCATCACCAAGATCGACACCCTCACCACACGGATCACCGACGTCAGCACCCGCCTCTTAGAACATCGATATGGGGTGTTCGGTAGATAGAGACCTCATTAATGAGATGGAGTGTCAAAGGAGATCCTCGCCACCAAGCTAGAGATCGCACCAAGCACGCGATGGAGAAAGCGAGTCGCGACTTCCTCAAGGAGCAGGCCACTGCAGCCACATCGCAAGCAGTGCCGTGAGATTGACGTGAAGTTGGAGGCCAAGCTCTTACGAAAGGAGGAGCCTAGGCTAAAGAGCCAACAATTGGGAGCAGCATCAAGCGTCCTCCCTAGATTGGAGATTCACCAACAAGTCAACATCTACACCGTCAGAATGATGGAGCCACCAAAGATGGACATGGAGTGGCTCATCAAAAGACGTGGAGACGGCCACAGTACCCGCATGGGCGTGAGGCGCTTCGCGATCGTTGTCGAGGCCAACAAGGTGTTGGCTTTGAAGCCGGGGTGCCTTACCCCACCGGAGATGACAACGAAGAAAACTACCACGACTCACGCCAAATATGACGGCGGTAGGAGCAACAGCGCCCACTCCTCCTCCCCTTCAGTGTTGACCGCTGAAGAGAGGAAGGAACGATGTCATGCTGGTCTCTGCGCCAAGCGCACCGAGCCGCTTCCATGCATCTTTGCTCTTCGACGTCAACGCCAACAACGACCGCGACTATGAGAAGGCTAATAACAGCCTCATGAGTCATGATGATGATCGGCTTTACCCATTCAAGGGTCCAGGGCACTTCCCCCATGTACCTCCTAGGGATGATGAGCGGGGTAGACGTTCACTTGCTGGTGGACTCTAGCGTGACACACAACATCATCGACATCAACATCGCACAGACCATCAGCTTCCTAGAGCAATGCATGCATCAACTCCACCATCCTTGTTGACAACGGGAACAAGGTCCCATGCTGTGCTGCCTCCTTTCACGGTACACGCTACGCATCGGCTGTGACACCTTCGATGTCGATGCCTAAACCTATTTTTTTCAGCATGTATCTTTTGTTTAACAGGCCACATAAAGCTATGCTTAAAAACTATTTTCACAAACTTGTGTTGTTATACTAGAAATATTACATGTTTACAAGGTTAATTATCTTCTATGTACTTCCTCCGATCCGTTATTTAGTTTTCTACCTGTCACACTAGTTTTTGTCCTATGTCAAACCCTACTATCTTTGACTATCCATTTCGAAAATTCTTATAGCTTTACAACCTGTGCATTATATATTCTGAAAGTATTTTTTTCATAGTCATAAATCTATGTCACGAATAACTATATTGTTTTATTGAAATTGATGGTCAAAGATATAAATGTTTGACTTAAGACGAATCTAATATGACATGTAAATAAAAACCAAAGAGAGTATAAGCACGTATATATATATATATATATGCTATTTATTAGGCGTGTGCGAATAGTCCCATAAAATCTTTTTGGAGAATAAGGTGCACGCCGGTGATTTTTCTTTTTGGATCTACCATCAGCCACTAGTAGTACTACTCCATCCGTTACAAATTATAAGTTGATTTGTTTTCTTTGGTACGTTGAACTTGCTATGTATAGATACATGCTGAAAAAAAATAGGTTTAGGTCAAGCACGAAATACCCAAAGTCTTAGGAGTAATAATTTTCTGTTAGCTTTTATTTTTTAGCTTCTCTCTATATGTATAGTTTTTTTACACCATATATATGTACCTTCAAATTCTGTCATAAAGGAAAATGCCTCGATCTGCCAAGATAAGCACAAGGATAAAAATAGCTGAGCCTCCTATTTCCATGCCATGCATCTTGTTATGCGAGACTTACAAATTATGTTTTTAAACGCCTTGTAATCCTAATAAAAAAGCCATATCAGCACGTTCGTCCTGAACTGCCGGAGATTATGTTTAGCTAGCGCTGCTTGACATGCCTTTTTTCAACAAGAAAGTAACAATATAACACAGTACAGATGGTAAAACAAGAAAAAAAAATATAATTATAATAAAGGAATAAAATAAAGTTTCCACTATAACTGAGATAAAAGCGACACATGGGACTGAGATGGTTTACAGTTCAGTATACTATTCGCGCATTGGTAGCTTGTTTTTTAACCAAGAAGAAACCGGAAGTGTGCATATTAAAAAGTGTGATGATGTTAGCACCGGCAATAGACACACACAAGCCGGCTATAAATTTTAAAAATACAGCAAAAAGTCATTCTTTGGCTCAATTTGTCAACAGAGCAATCTATTACTCTAGAGTTATAGAGTGTTCAGATATTATCGTTAATTTTAGCCTTAGTTGGTTAGCTACACACGTACGTTAATAATTCAACAACTTCCTCTCCGTTGTAAATTATTAGACGTTTTGACTTTATTAGATTGTTATACACTTAAATATACACTATGTCTGGATATATAATAAAAATATATATTATATATATAGAAAAAAAAAAAATGGCTTGTAATTTGGAACGAAGAAAATACAAATTAGTAATTAGTTGATACGGATCACAAAAATATTCTAAGAAAGCTCAATAATTACACACATCTTACCCACTGATGAAAACACTTTCCGCAAAAGGTTCGAATCATGTAACTTTTCGTACCGGTCAAAAGCGGCACGTTCCAATAGAACAGTTCGACCCGTCCTGGCCCACCTCATTATGCGCCACGTCAGGGTAACTGTCCCTGCAAATTATACTTGGGCATGCAGCCCAAGACCGTCGGCCCGGCCCCAAGCGCACCTTTTCGGCCTAGCACAAGCATGGCCCGGTCCGCGCTGGTACGGCCCAAACGACGTGCTGGCACGGCCCGGTTCGTAAAATGGTCAAAGGCCCGGTAAGGTGAGTCCCAGCAGCAAGGCCAACAGCCCAACAGGCCAACACGTAGACGCCATGGCCTGCTCCTGCGAAAAGGCCACCGGCCCACTGCGCTTCCCTCAACCCTACCCTCTCCCCCCCCACGCTCTCCTCCCATAGTCCCGCTCTCGGCGTCGCCTCCTCCCGGGCCCCCTCTCGTTCTTTCTGGGCGGCGGCGCGCGAGGCTCCTCGCGACCGCACGCCGTGCCTGCCCTTTTCTTCACATCGCGGCGGCCTCGCTCCTTCTCTTCCACGCGGGCCGGGCCCCGGCCAAACTTGATGGCGACCAAATCGGCGGCTCCCCCCGACCTCCCCGTCCCGTCCCCACCTCACCGGCGGCTCCTCCTGCACCTCCCCGTCCCCATCCCGCCCCCACCTCACCCACGGGCTATGGCTACCTCCTCAACCGCCGAGTGGCGGCATGACACCTCCACCTTGTTGACCGCAGCGGCACCTCCCGCCACGAGACCAAGAAGACCCGATTCGCGATGAAGCCCATATATTCCTATAAACAATTTCAGAAGATTGTGGATTTTCTTTGTTAGGGCCAATTGTTTTTCACCGTCTCTATAATTCATCTAAAAAAGTTGTTGATCAGGCTCCAATGTCCATTCACCTCTCGAAAAAGAATTTTTTTGAAGATGGTGTTTTAAGAAGGTTGCCTTTGTATATTACCGTATCTATAGATGACTATTAGAATTGCTTTTCACTGTCTCTATAAATCATCTAGGCTCCAATGTTCATTCACCTCTGAAAACCAAAAAAAAAAAAAAATCATGTTTTTTTTTGGAGTTTTTTTAGATCGATTCCTGCGAATTTCCTGGGTTCCAAGGGGTCCAAAACTGGTTTTTAGAAATTAAACCTTCCATATAAAGTCAGTCCAAAATCACATCCCACGGTGCCTCCTGCTCATTTCACTAAAACAAAACAAAAAAAAAAAATTGTACATGCTACTCTTTTTTTTTCAATAGAGGCGTGTCATTTAAAACCATCTCAAAAATAGTTCCCCAAACAAGCTGCCTCCCGGAAAGCAGTTCGTACAAAGCAAAAGCAGCCGGTATTTTTAACGTCATCTGCAAATGCCCCTACCTAGAGGCAGCTCTAGATTCGAGCCACCTCTAAAAATAGGTGTAACACAATAAAATTATAACATTTTCAAATGAAGTTAGAGAAATGACAAAAACCAAAGTTGTATTACTCGATGATATCTACGACTCTTTAGTTGATTTTTTATTTGAATTCATTTAGCGTCCCAAATACTCATTTCAAAATCAGGAGAAATGTAGGGGAATGTTGGTGCCCTTCTGGCAGCTACCCGTGAGCCTCCTTAAATCGCGCAAAAAAACCGCGTGACTTATGATGGTGTGCGTGTGGCTTCCTGGTGGGGCCATCCCCAAATTAAAATATTTTCTTGGCCTGATTTATAGATTTTGGAAAATGATCTCTTGGCTCATTTCCGACCATCCCTTGTAGAAAATCTTTATGAATCATTCTCCTCTCAATCTCCCAGCTGAGTAGTGTTTATCTCTCCCAGCTGCCACCCCCTACCCTCTCAATCTCATCTTCCTCAGCACCCCCACCCCTCAATCTCTTCCACTCAGATCCACACCACACCAGTCATGTCAAGCCCTTAAGATACCCCACCTGCCTCAAAGTCGTGATCCCCAGCTATGTTTGTTTCAATTGGTCGAGCTAGCGCCCGACGCCCGGATTCGGCCTCGCGTTCGAACGCGCAAGCAACAAATTGCAAACATTTATTTAAAAAACTACTTTTCGAGCATGCATGTGTCGGGGAAAGTGAGCCAACCATTTTCATACATTTTAAAAGTTTTAGCCACAAAACTAAAAATCAAAATTACTTTTCGATTTCCCATTGTGTTTGTTACAATAAATCCTTCAAAACTATATCTCACTTGGGTATATTTAAAAAAAAAATCCTACAAACCCTAATCTCGGTAGGCGACCATAACACTAATCTCAGTCAACGCTCTTAACCCTAACATCAATGTATGCCCTTAACCATAATCTCGGTCAACAACTTGAACCCTAATCTCAGTCAATGCTCTTAACACTAATCTCGGTCAAAGCCATGAACCCCGATCTCAGTTAATGCCACGAACCCTAATCTTAGTCAACGCTCTCAATCTCAATGGATGCCCTGAACCTAATCTCAGTCAACACCACGAACCATAATCTCAGTCAACGCTCTTAACATTAACCTCATTCGATGCCCTAAAGCTCAGTCAACACTCTTACACTAATCTCAGTCCACACTTTTGACACTAATATCAGTCGGTGACATTGAACCCTAATCTCTTTCTATTAAAAAGAGTACGGAAATATATCCATGTAAGTTCTTATTTTGTAGATTTTGTTAGAAGAAATACGATGGAGCAATCAGATTTTGATTATGATACTTGATTTAGCACATATCACATTTTCTTACTTAAAAAAATAATGGGATATTGATGTGTCACGGAGAGAAATAGGGACGGTGCCACAGAGAGAGACGCGTCGGGACGCCTGCTGTTCTGCCGGACGTCCTCACCCAAACCTTACTGTTGTTTCAACTTCTAGCTAGTAGAAGGCAGCAAAAGCTGAAACAAACATGCCCCGAGTCATCGTCGATTGCTCATGTATAGTGGACATTTGCTTAAAAAAAATGTACAGTGGACATTGTAGTAACAACTCATCTACACCATTCTAGAGGAAGAGAAAATAAGTTACATCACTTTATTTATCATTAAAGGCACCTATAGTTTTCTAGATATGAATAGGTTGATCTTTCTTTATATCAAGTCTTGTCTTATGATTTTTCAACATTTATTTTGACACTCTTATGTTGAGCTATGTTATTTTCCTATTATACAGTATTTTGAATTTAAATTTTAATTCTCATTTTGTTTAAAGGAGAAGACCTCGATTCGATCACTTAGTCAACATCAGTAATTTATTTTTCAACATTTATTTTGTAGTCTCTTGTACTGAAGTCAGTCATATAAGTCGCAAAAAAAAGTCTTATTGTTTTACTTTATTTGACATCAAAATATAATTTGAATCACAAAACTATGAGCGTTTGTAAGTCAACTTCAAACTTAAATATATTATTTGCTTTCAAAAAAACTTAAATATATTATTAGGGTGTAATGAATATAGTTGACATTATTTTCCTTAATAAAGGAATGAGTAGATAATAGAGAGTTGGTATAAGGGTATTTCTTTAATAGGACTAGTGATTAATTTATTGATATATGGGAGAGGGATCTTGTAGGGTGCTTTGGGGTTGGCCGGCGTCGAGGGCTAGCGGGCTAGGGCAGCGGCGCCGGGCGGCGTGGGCCCGGGCGGCGCGGCGGAGGGGCGACGACGTAGGGGCGGCTAGGGTTGGGGGCGGGCGCGTGAGGGCAAGAGAGCAAGGAAAGGACCTTTTGCTCTTTGTATTACTTGATCAATCTGTTACATCCTCCCACGTATTTATAGTTGTCATGGGACTTGACTTGACTCCTAAGCAAACTAGGAGATCCTTATCGTTTTTGATTCTCCTTCCTATTTTTAACAAACTCAATTTCCTATCTCAACCAACTCTTCCCTAAACCAACTAGGACTCCATATGGTAACTCGTAGCGATGACGGTGGGCGGCGGTGGCGTCGCAAAGCGCCTTCCCCGACAGCGTGCCTAGGGCACCCCGCGAAGCTCGCGTGGCATGGTGACACCCATTCCATGGGTCATAGCTGGCCCGTTTCCTCCTCGGGGAATACAACCCATGTTGGGCGTATACTTGATACTCCCCCCTTCTCCACTTGGCGCATCCTCATGCCGAAACACGCGTCAATCATTGAAGCCTTCCTATGGTGATGCTCCATTTGGTGGAATGGCTTCCAGGTAGCCGGTCAGACGGCCTTCGAGGGGATCAACGAGGATGATATTTTGGCGCGTCCGTAGGGGCCGGAACTCGAAGCAGTACTGTAGGTTGCTGATGTGACCATGGATGTAATAGAGGTAGTCATCCATAGTTGGTCCTTGTCTCGCAATGTCAGAGGAGAGATCGAGGTACTTTCACTGCAATCTCGTAACTAGTCATCATATGCGGGGGTGCACACGCTTCAATCGTCCACAACTTAATGTTGGTCGGTCCATCCCGGCAAAGAACCTACAAAAGGTCTGGGAGTAGTGTTGACTCTGCTGGTAGGTAGAAGCGTCTATCGAAGAAGATGAGTCCTCGCTCTTCAGACCAAGTTCGTGTGTTCCGTCCCTCCATGATGGTGATATAGAGAGCTCGGAGATGTTGTTGTTCCCTAACTTGACTTGATGCATGTGGGTGAAGATGATGTTGTCGGGGTCGTCGATGTACTCCAAAGTGGCGGGAAGCCGAGTCCTATGTGCTCGGTTCGTCACATTGCGTTGTCGAGGTGGTGGTAAATGCCGCTCGACGTGGACCAATTGCGGGGGCAGTGGTAGAGCATGCACTGTTGTCAGTGTCAGTGAACGGATGATGGTGCGGAACGTGTGCAGGCGCCCGTTACATATGTACTGCAGCTCCATGTTGGTGAGGTCCCATGTGGTGTGGCCAAGGCTAACAAGCCATGGCATGCCGAGGATGACATCGATGTCGTTGTAGAGGTCAAGATGGTAGGCGTCGATGATGAATGCATCTTCGTCGATATGTAGTGGCATCGTGAGCGGCACGCGGCACGCGGCGTGCAGCGTCGTTTTCGTTGCCAATGAGGATGGTGGAGTCGATGAGTTTCTCCCTAAGGCCGATGATGCGAGCGACGTTGATGTCAATGACATTGTGCGTTGCGCCTGAGACCAACAGTATGTGCACGCCGGCTCCATTCATCACGCGCTGTAAGGTACATAGGAGGGGCTCCGTGGACTCTAGAGTGGGTGAGGCCGATCATCATCAGTAGGCTGTTGCCAGCCTTCTCCTCCTCGTAGTCGTTGATGATGTTGATGTCGAAGAGCAGCTTGCATGCAAGCGGCTCGGCGTAGTGGTCGGGATCAACAACCTAACACTCCTTCCACTTGTCGGGCCGGTCTTGTCTTTGAAGGGGATGTCGTCGCCTCGGTACCGGGCATCGTTGTTGTTGTAGTCGTGGTAGATGTCATTGATTGTTGTTGATGAAGTCGGGTGCCCCGGCAATAATGCCGGTACCTTGTTATCCTCAATGATCCTTGCCAGGCGCGTCTTGCCTATGAGTGCGAGACCATGGTCGTCTCTCCTTGTCGAATGATAGTTTCGACGGCCCTCGCGGTGTCGATGTACAGATACTGTTGATGGATCTCCAATTTTGGAAGGACCCCCGTAGTTGCACCGAGGGGTTGGGACGTCGTTTGGAGGCTCCTCTTTGCAGCTTGGCCTCCAGCTTGGCCACAATCTCCGGCACTGCCTAAGATTTGGCCATTGCGGCTCGTTCCTTGAGGTAACCGTAGCTGGCTTTCTCCATCACTTGCTTGGTGGCCATCTCCATCTTGGTGGCCAGGATCTCTTTGTCACGTCAGGTTCCTTGGCGATGTTGATCTTCATGTCGCTGGCGTCTTCGAAGATCTTTAGTTTGGTTTTGGCTAATTAGTGACATCCTTAGGACTAATCTCTTTGCTAAGTGTATGACTAGATTGGAGATTGGTCAAGCCAATGTTGGAGCACATGGTGGTCATGGTGGATGGTGATCAAGTGCTCACGTGGCGTGGAAATGCGTTCGAGGTGATCAAAATGGGCTAGGACTGCTGTCGCTTAGGACAATAAGAAGGCAGAGCTCCCATCGGCGTTAGGGGCGGAGACCCGTCTGCGACGGCCAAGGTGTTGGCAAACAGGGATACGATAGTCCAATGGCCGAATAGTCAAGCCGTGCACCAGCTGGGCGCGTGGCCGCCGGCGTAACAAGTGCATGGTGCATTCAGCGGTGGGCGGCAGTTTCATGGCAATGAAGCTGGGCATCCGAACACGGCGGGCGTGGAGAAGCAGCAGGCGCTGGCGCTGCGGGTTAAGGGCGAGACCACCATCAGACCACGGGCCGTCATCCACCGATCGTCGCGAGGGCATGGACGACCTGGGCACGGCATTTTTCGCGCGAAGGAGATCATAGCGCGCGAATCTACGATGCCAAGTCGGGCTCCGCGCGCATATATGTGCGCTGAGGGACTCTTTTTTTTCAACTTGCTAAAATATGCCAAGTGACATACCAAACAATTGGAGACATGTTTTTGTAGTTTTGGCAAAAAATCAAGGATGCCAAGCCCAGCCTGCTAAAAATTAACAGCTATTATCTAACTAATTTTTTAGGCTAATGGATCCAAACAGGCTCTTATCTTGCGCCTTCAGTCGTGCAACTTGGGGACAGGTGCTTGCACCGTACCTTAGGGCAACACTCCTTGCTCGGCTCACCGGATGGCTTTTCTTATTGTGGTGGCTGCGCTCACGGAAGAGGGTGACAAAAACGATGCGGCGCGGCTTTGACTCGTTGTCTCTTCTGGTCGGCTGGCAGTTCTGGAAGGAGAGCAACACAAGAACTTTCAGGAACGAAGTTGCAAGTCCGAGTCGTTCAAGTGTTATCGTTGATGAGGCTAATCTTTGGGATCTTGTGGGCTTCTGGCAGCTTTGAAGGTTGCTTCCACTGCAGGTCTGGCTCCTCGTTACAGACGGTGTTTGTAAATTAAGCTCATCGTTAACTAACTTTCGTGAGTGTTCTGGGTTCAAGCTAATCCTTGGATTACAAGGATTTGATGTAAGCTGATCATTTCTACTCCCTCTAAATGAAATACATGTCACAAAGATATGTTCGCGAAGAAACATCATTACCACCAGATCGTACGTCCAGCGGGCGGTGATGAAGTTTACTCCCACTAATTTCAAGCCGGCGGTGTGAACAGGGATTATGAACCGACGGTGATGTTGATTCTACAGTAGTGTTCAGTCGTTTATGATAGAGGATCAGTGTGTGGAGGGTGTTGGTGATGAAGTTTACTCCCACTAATTTCAAGCCGGCGGTGTGAACAGGGATTATGAACCGACGGTGATGTTGATTCTACAGTAGTGTTCAGTCGTTTATGATAGAGGATCAGTGTGTGGAGGGTGTTTTCTGCTCTTGTTTTTGTAAGCCTCTAACCCAGCAGATCCTTTATATATATGCTTTCAATATAATAAGCAGGGACAAATGTTTGGTGTAAAAAACATACCTCTTGTTCTTGAGACAGTCGTCGAGTTTTGCAGCTAGGTCAGTGTCATTCAAAACAAATCCACCTAGGTTCCCCTCTTCCTTGATGCATGCCTCTCTCATTGTTCGTTTTGTCCTTGCCACCTGCGCATGCGCTTGAGCGACACCTTGATATCCCCGCTGGCCTCGAAGGCCTGAGATAGCGACACCAGCCTGACACAGCGACCCATCAGCCACCGATACCGGCGCTTGGGCAGACAAAGCGCCTCGCGGTTGAT
This sequence comes from Hyparrhenia diplandra, assembly GCA_015847255.1. NCBI lineage: Eukaryota > Viridiplantae > Streptophyta > Magnoliopsida > Poales > Poaceae > Hyparrhenia > Hyparrhenia diplandra. The sequence goes on from JADLZK010003457.1 coordinate 274,578, forward strand.
GCCGTGCCGCGGGCGCGCAGGGCGCTGATGTCGCAGGCGAGGTCAGGTGACCAAATCCGATGGCCTGGGCGACTGGGGCGTGCATGCCGTCGCTAGACCTGGAATCGCCAGCACGTAGCGCCGCGTCGTAGGCGAGCTCGCACAGCTGCTTCATCCACTCCCGGACGAAGTAGTCCACGGCGCCGTCCTCGGCCTCGGACTGCATGCGGAGGAGAGGCGAAGTCGTCCGGCAGCTCGGCGACTTCGCCGCCGACGCCGCTGAGCGAGACCGTACTCCTACTCCCTCAGGAGCAGCCCATCATTGCTCAAAATGGTCTGGGCTGCCGCCTCCATGATCTGGGCAGATCTCTATATGTCTCTCACACAAACGCCCCATGGTAAGGTCTCCGGCGGTGCCGGAAGGCAATGTTGTGTTGGAGCGAGAGGAGCCGATACAGGACGTGTAGTATATACCGATAGGTGCTAGACGAGGAGAGGCTCCATGGGTTGGAGGAAGTTTCTTGTACTACTAGGGTCGACCGAATTGTTGATTCTATATGTAGCAGCCCTTTTCTCTATGAACGGCAAAGATGACTAGACTAATCTATCATCCACAAATCAAATCCCTAGTAGTATATATATAAATTCAAAAGTTAATTAGAGTTCGTAGATCGTAGTTCCGGCCGGCCTCGTCGTCTCTCACTCTCTCGTCTTAGTAAATTTTATAAGCTTTCGTTCATCATGCATATACTGGTTAACGCTAACAGACATACACGTACAGTCAGTCATATAACATACTCCAAGCTTAATAATACAGTAATATATACATGGCCGGCTCGCTCGAGTGGATTTTTCTTGTTTTAGTTTGGGCCCACAACGACCTGCTCCATGCATGACTGAATGATTTAAACCCAATTTGCAGCCGCCGTCAATGAAATACAGCTGTTCTGACCGGATTCCCGCGCCAAACACGCGATGCCATGTTAGGCGCTCAGATCAACCAATTCTAAATCGTAAGTCGTTCCACACACACACCAGTAGTAAACTACTCCCTCCCTTCTAAATCGTAAGTCGTTCCAAGAATCTCGTCGAGTTAAAACATCTCACGTTTTGACTAAATTTATATATGATAAGATAATAATATTTGTGATGTTAATTAAGTATCATTAGATTCCAGATTGACTGTATTTTCATAGTATACCAATTTAATGTTGTAAATATTTATCATTTTCTATAATTTTAGTCAAACTTTAGATACTTTGACTCTTCAAGATTTTTACAATAATTACTTACAATTTGGGATGAAGGGAGTAATAAATTGCATGTTGATATGGACCTACCTTTCATAACATGATATATATGTTTTAGTCGTAGGGATAGGTACACGTTAGCAAATGGTTTTATACTACGTCTTTTGCGTGGAGAAGATCAATAATGAAGGACGATAAATACGTATGCACGCTTGACGCCTCTAATGACGACAAATTTATTTTCTTTAGTTTAACCAAAGCAGGTCAGATGAAGCTTTCATTCACTAAATTAAGTTTCCATTAAAACAACTACTAGACACGCTACAACCAAACCAAGGATAATTATTCAAACTATCATATTTACTTATGCACGTGATCATGTCTGGATTGGCAGAAAAAATTTCAGAGACGATAGTTCAACTCCGTGTTGCATGCAAACAAGCTACTTAGAACATGAGAAGCGCGCGTTGGATCCAAGTTGGAATGAAAGGAGTTAACTAACAGGGATTGAATGGGCAACACTTCCAACCAAATCAACTTGGAAGGTAGGTCTCGGTCGACATGTCACATCCACGGCAGGCGCCGTTCCGTCTCCCGCAAAAACCGCCTAAAAGGTGCGCCCATCTCTCTCTCTCTCTCTCTCACAGTGATGGAAGTAAAGGAATATTCCCTCAAGGTTTCTTCCCCACGAAGGAAAAAGGAAATATCTCCTGAGGCGATTTCCATGTGAAGGAACGGCGGGCTCCGAGCCCTTTACGGTCCGAGGTTGAAGGCTGGCCCCTCGGGGTTTCGACGCCGCCTCGTGGCAACAGAGTCGTGGATGGCTAAGGACATGCTCATACATAGCCCAGCCCCGAGCAAACAAACGCCCGGGGCGTCTTATGCCATGTTCGAGACCAGCAGGGTAGTCTTGCGAGGGATCCCACCGAGGGAGGCATCGAGCCCTCGGATCCTATCGAACGGATCCGAGACCCACTGAGACAAACCCTCGCGGTATCTTTGGAGTGCATCTCCGGACCACGAATTGACCCTCATCGAACGGGGCACGGGCCTCCACTCGGATCCACCCGATAATAGCTCACTGAGACGCGTCGGGCTCACCCAACGAGGGTAGTCCGGCACGTCCACCCCCTCCTCCTCGCGGAGAGACGGTCCGAGGGACGAACCCAAAGACAGGGCGTCCTTGATCGATCTCTTGCATAGGCCAGAGGCTCGGGGGCTACCCTCGCACAACTTGCACCAAAAACCCCCCACGGTGGGTTCAATGAACAAGATGAGATCAAATAAAGCCCCGGAGGAGTTTCCCCTCCTCCTCCGAGGCCTCGGGGCTACACCCACCGGAAAGAAGGAACAAAGCCAGCCCGGAGGTAAGATCCCAAAGAAGCAGTTCGACGGAAAACATCCGAAGGAGTGATCACACTCCCACAGAGGCTTAGGGGCTCTTGTCGGGTACCGTAATTAGGGGTACCCAAAGTACTATGCTAAGAAACGAACCAACAAGGATCATCACTATGTAATTTCACGAGGCCGGCGGGGCTACTGGGGAAAATCACGACCTTCGAGGCTGCCTCAACTCGGAAGGCCAAACTCTGATTCACCCGAGCCTGCCTCTACCCTTGGACAAGTTCCAATTCGCCCGAGGATGTTTCAGCGACGCCCTCGGAGCCTCCGCCACCCACTCCGGACAGAGGTCATGCGCATTCAATGCTCTCGAGCACCCGGATTCATTTGCCGGCGGGATTCCCACCGAGACCGAGGTCAAATCCCACCTTACCGTCGTAATGACGCCGGGAATGATCACGTGGCAACCTTTTTTTAACCTCACCGTCCACTATTTCAACCACCGAGACCGAGACCCCTTTGTAACGTCAACTCACTCGCCCATGCCGGCGGGCCTCGAACCAAGCGACCACAGCCCCGACCCAGCCTCGGCCATCACTGCCATCAACCTCGGATCACGTGGCTACATGATCGACTAGGCCTCGGATTCTAGCTCCCGAGGCTCGGTAGGGGCCTCGGCGTTTCGACCCGGCCTCGGTTCTCCGTCAAGTCAAGACCGCAGGGGCCTAGTGCCATCCACATGGTCACCATGTCGCCCACGGAAGCGCACACCCTCCCCGTACGTCACAAGGGACGGGAAATACACGAGCCATACCTTCACCACGCCGCTACATGGGAGTGCTACAGGGCTCGGACACGCCCTCTCCCATCACATTGAAAAACATGTAACTTGGGTCCGTCCCTTGCGCCTATAAAAGGGGGAGTCCGGGGATAGGCTTAGGGGGGGAGAACGAGCAAGCACACATAGCTCTACTCCTCACACGATATTGGCACTAGACTCAATCTCTCTATCTCTTTCTCTCGCTTGTAACCCCTACTACAGGCACCCCGGTGCAAGATAATACAAGTCTCATGCTCTCCTTTGGGCGTAGGGCACTCCTTGCCCGAACCGGTATAAATCTCTTGTGTTCTTCTTTTGTCACAAACCGGTCGATCCGGCGTGGCACGTGGCCCGACGCGCCCAGTAGGGCGGTGCGCCGGGGCGGCTTTGGGCGGTGGTGGCGGCGTCGGAGGTGGAGGGGAGGGGCGGCGGCACGGCGGTGCGGCGGTGGTGGCGGCGTGCGGCGACGGCGGCGACGGAGGGAGAGGGCGGCATGTGGGGAGGAGAGGGAGGAGTTGGGATAAAATTTCTTTATTTGCTTGTTACCACGAAACATTCTGGACCCCTTACTTTTATAGCCCGGCTAGTGGGACTTATATCGCAAGCAATCTCTCTAAAAGGTTTCCTTATATATTGGAATACCTTTTTACAAGCGTATCCTATTTATTTTTCTAATAAGGGTCTTCCTTATAGATGGAATATCCCATTGCACACCAAAAAAAACCTAAGATAATTCTAATGAATTTCCTTCTTTATTTCTGAATTAATTGCCAAAGAATCCGCGGAAGGGAGGCGGAGGTGGCGGTGGCGCGGCCACCCTCGGGCGACACCGCGCCGGCGCCCCTCGGGCCTCGTGGGCCTGTCCTTCAGGCCCTATCTCCTGGGTCATGACATCTCCCCCTTCTCCGAGGCGGCGTCCCCGCGCTGGATGAAAGTCCATTTGGTCACACACGGGTGGAGAGACTACTTGCACCCGGCACGATGAGCTCAACTTGCGGGATCGGCTTGCCATGCACGGGGTTCCCGAGGATCATGTTCTCCCCGGGTTTCTTTGTGGAGCAAACTCCAAGAGATAGTGGAGGTTCCCGATGTAGCCATGGTAGATGTACTGGTGGATAGCACGTCCCTGTTGTGACGTCGTTTGTCGACGAGCCTCGAGCAAGAGCTCCCTTGGAACTCCTGCCTCAAGATGCTAATGCACCATGTCGCGAGGCGGGCTCTCCAGGAACAAGAAGCGCTCATTGGGCGGAGCGGGGAGAAGGCGCGGATGGTGATGTTGCGGTGAGTAGGAGGGGTAGCTTGACAAAAATTCAACATCGCATCGTACATGAAGGAGCCGACGTCGAACAAGGAGGGAGATAGCCGGGTGTGTGCCCCTCTGCGTCGTAGCCGATGTGGATGTAGTCGATGGTGAGAAAGAGGCGATCCACGCCGTCGAGGAAGACGACACGGGCCGGGCCGACGTGGTGGCGCCGTGGCCAGATGCCGCCCAACAGGATAGCCGTCGGTGATGCTGACGTCGATGCAGTCGTGTAGGCGCCCAAGGCGAGGAAGTTCGTCCTGCGAACTCCTCCTTAAAGCAGAGCCTCCAGCAGGTCCGGTAGTAGTGGAGAAGAAGTTGGGAGGTAGAAACGGCTGTCGAAGAGGAGGAGGCCGTCCTCAACCGTCCAAGCCGGAGCAAGTGTCGCCCGTGGTGATGTCGAGGGCGATCCGGCGCAGTGCTGGTCCTCGATTGTCTGTGTCGTAGATGGACGAAGACTTTAGTAGGCGTGTCGTCAGAGGTCCAAAGCGGTCGCATGCCTTGAACGTTTCCCGGTAGGGAGGAAGTGTCGGACGCCGGCGAAGATTCCGGACTGAGCAAGTCGGGCCGGGCGCCCGCACTCTGGGAGGTGGTGCCGACATGAATGTGCTCGGGTGGCCGTCGCGGTAGTACCGCAGCTCGTGGTGGCGAAGTCCCACGTCACCGGCCCCGGGCTTGCCGACCAAGGCATTCAAGGATGACGCCGACGCCGTTTGCCCATATGCATGACGTGGCGCCGATGTCGGAAGGTGCCGGGCGTCGTCGCGTAGCGAGACGTCGAAGGTGGCAGCCCGGCATGTCGAAGGGCGGCGGTGCGGTGATCAACTCACGCGACCGGCCGAGTCGGAGGCCGCCGTGGTCACCACGCCGGGTCGATGTAGTTGTGCGTTGCTCCCGAAGTCGACGACGATGTTGACGCCTATGCCCCGAGATGATGCCGACGAGGTATAAAGAGTGAGCACCACGTCACGGGGAATCGGGGTCCCTATTCTACTCTTTGGTTGGGGTGAGAATATTTAGGGTGAGATCCCTCTTTGTTTGGCACAAAGAAAATTTCATTATGATTTGGTTGGGGTGCGCCAAGCCCTGCTAGCAGTGCAACAGCTGGGCGACGATAAAAGACCCAATGGCAAGCCAATGTTATGGTCGCTTCCCTACAAAAAATTAATTTAATATCATTGTGGGTACCCATATATCGATATTAAGGCGATAAGAACCCATGTTTTAAATAGCGGGCTATGAAATAGGCCTTTACGGGACGCTATTGGGCACTATAACGCCGCTATAGCGTGAATAGCGGCGCTATAGCGCCAATAGCGGCACGAATAGCGGCGCTATAGCATGCTATAGCTCAAATAGCGCGAATAGCGTGAAAAAGTGTGATAGCTTCGCGTGACTTGCTCCACGCCGCTATAGCGCGCTATTTAAAACGTGGATAAGAACAGAACTACACTTGATTTTAGCCAAAAGGCGGAGAAAGGTATGAGTTCAACGGAGGTCGTGGATCTCAATTTATACTCTTCTTTTGACTATGTGTGCTCAAACCTGCCGTGGTGGGACTAAACTGAACGTTAAACATGGCTTAGTGCACCGCTAAACTGACCGTTGGCTCGTAATTTACCATCCGAGGCTGAACCTCACGTTGGGGCCAGGCCGGGCCGCTCTCTATTTTGCCTAGCTTGTGTAAGCAACCCATGTGATAACTGGGCCGATGGATCGACCATCAAGGTGGTGGTGACGTCCGAGAACCAAGAGTTTTCGGCCGCAACTGTATTTTGGCCCAGCTATATTTCGGCCGCTCCATACTCTTTCTAAAACTTACGTGCTTCCCCAGTTGTATTTTGGCCCGAAGGCTGGAGAGTGTTTGGGCCGAGCCCACTTATGTACCACGTGGAGCGTTTTATGTGGGCCACCATGGCGGTTGAATTATCTTTTATTCTGTTTATTTAGCCTAACACAGTTTACAAACTTATATGTAACAAGACTAGAATGTGTAACCCCGTGCTTCGCGTGGGGAGGAGGTCGACAGTGTATAGGATATGCAACGACTTGAGTCAACTATTGTGCAAACATATTATTTGGCTGTGTACTTGTGTTGGAGGATGGGGTAAAAACTTGGAGACTAACATACAATTTTGAGTTAGTAGGGATTTATTATGGGGATTATAACTTGGGAATTAATTATTGAAATTGGAAAGAGCTTTGGTAGTCTGGGGTGTACATAGTTTATTTTTTTTTTTTTTTTTTGGGAATTTTTGGTGCATGGAGTTTCACTTGTCAATTAAATGTATATCGGTGGTTATGTTCCAACTATGCATTCCAGATGATTTTATTGTCATGGAGATGGAGACTATTGTGTTGCCAAGAAAGTTTCTAGCTAGCTATTACATGGGGCTGTCCTCGGTGTGAATGATATGTTATTAAGCTCGCACTTCAATTTAATTTACCTTTCCCACTGTGTAAGAATGTGTTTGATTATTGATAAGTGATTATTTGCATGAGATCGAATTTGATCAATAGTGCAGTAGACACAATTTTGCTCAGTCAACAATAAAATTTGATAGTATCAGATCACTCACCAGTAGTAGTAGAGTAAAATAATGGATTGGTTGTCCGCTTGGAAATAGTTGGGTAACAGTAATCGCCATTAGGTTATAAAAAAATTCTTTTTAATGATGAATAAAGAAACTAATACAAATTGCACGGTAGATAAATTTGTGGGGGGTAATATTAAATACTTGAGCTGTAGAATTGTTAAAGCTAACGGATGTTACTGTTTTTGAAACCCGATCCGCTACAGCTATGTACCGGTACAGCTATTACTGTTTATATTGCTAACGGATAGTACTGTTCATGAAACCCGATCCAAGTACTGTTTATACAACCCGGTACTGTAGCTTTATCGGATCCTGCTGTAGTCTGAACAGTAATCTGAGTCTATGTTCTTAACGGGTCTACTGTAGCCGTGGTCACCAGGTTTAAAGTAATAGTAGGATATATGCATGACCGTTGAACATATAGGAGTACCCTTACTAATATTATATAGATGTAATTTCAGTATTCAGATTGCAAATTCCAGTGTGTGAGATGTGTGAGAGAGAGGGAGACTACAACATATTACAGTAATAGGTCACTAAGACTAACAATATACAGTATAACGGATTGTTGTAGTTTCTACCGGTCTCAAAAAAACTCTGCAGGCCCCCACAATTCATCAGGTGTTGCTTGGATGTCATCCTATACACTTTTGAGGGCAACTTGTGTGCAGTGCGTATCCCCTAATTGGTCCTTTCGTCGTTGTCTCCCCATCCTTTTTGACCGGAAGGAACCCCACTGCCGTCATGGTCATGGTCATGAGACCAAGATATATATCACAAGGATGAGCTCAACCTGATGAAGAAAACTACAATATGGGCGTACGTGCAACAAAGGGCACATCCTTGCAGGTTCAGACGTCGCTGCCAATGGAACAGCGTTGTTCACTACCGCTTAGTGTCCTGCCAATGCAAGTCTATGTCCAGAGGATGGAGCCATGGAGGGACCGGCTAGCTCTAGCTTTCACCAGTTATCAATGCCGGAAACATGCAACTGTGGAGGAACATGACGAAATACAGTAACTGGGACGGTGATGTGCGATTGATTTATATTATTGGTGCTGTTTTCCTTGCTTTGAAAATTAAAATTTACATGACACTGGAAACGGTGTGTGTTTTCCAAATATACATGACACTGGAAACGGTGTGGTTTTCCAAATATACATGACACTGGAAACGGTGTGGTTTTCCACAGGCCATGATTGATGAACTTATAATGGTAAAACAACGACAGCCAACAACATTTACAGCTGTTATCTATATCTGTCATTAAGAAAAAAAAACATCCTAAGTACTATATGAATTAATTTATTTAGGGACGAATGTGTTTCGTTATTCCAATCCCCAAGGAATACACTTGGTAGCTCAGGCCACGTACGCATGCATGCTTGATGAGAAGGCCGGGGCGAACACTCGATAACAAAGTGGTTAACAACGGTGCTTGTACGTAATAATCAACCTTTGTTCAACATATATGCATGGTATATAAGCAACTGTATTTTGTTCAACATACAGTTTTCGGCCGCAACTGTATTTTGGCCCAGCTATATTTCGGCCGCTCCATACTCTTTCTAAAATTTACGTGCTTCCCCAGTTGTATTTCGGCCCGAAGGTTGGAGAGTGTTTGGGCCGAGCCCACTTCTGTACCACGTTTTATGTGGGCCACCATGCCTGGTGAATTATCTTTGTTTCTGTTTATTTTCATCTCCTTGTTTTTAAAATTTTTTATTTTATGTTTTACTCATTTTCATTTCTCTTCATTACTAATATTCAAAATTAAATCTCCCATCATCATGGTATAATTTCATGTGTGTCCCCTAAGGTTTTATGATTGTTCTACACGGCATTTACCATTTATTCAATGTCTTTGTTGTACATTATTATTTTTTATTACGTGACATTATCCTTGTGAACTTTTTTATTTTTAGTTTAGTACAGAACAATTTTTGCATGAATTGGAATTGTAGTTAAAATGTTCTTAATTCCTTAATTCATATTAATATTTTTTATCATTTTTAAATATTTAGCATTTTCCCCATGGGAGTGGAACATCTTTTACCTTGACATGCAGCATTTTTGTCTCTACAAAGATGGAATCATGGAACATTACTCCCATGTACCTAAAACACAATTTCATCAACATGCTCCTTCTCCTTCTCATCCCCATTGTTGTCGTCTGGTTTGGGGATTATTTTGCTTCCCTACTCTCTCTCTCTTTGAAAAAAGTAAGGTATTTTAGTTTTGTCTTAAATTAAATTTGTTGAATGTATTAACAGCTACTATATGATCATGCACTCTAATGAACATTCACGCCTCCAAAATAGATTGAACTGATCATGACCTTTTGATGGACTCGCACCAGGAAACTTCCCTAGGCCAGCGGCAGCAATCAGCAGATGCAGTCACTGTAACTGTAACCACGGCCACACACCACTTGTGAGTGAGATGGAAGCAGAGTACATTGATAATGATTAATTCGACAAGAGATGGATCATCGGATGGAATAGCGACTAGATAGGTCATAGCTGCCACAGTCACGCATTTTCGCCGTCTTTGATTCAGACTACTGTTCAGTATCCTGCGCAACAGGGAACGCGATTATGCAATAACCAACGCAATTAGATTCAGACAGCTGACAGGCGCGCCATGAATATATAATAATCTTCCCTGGCTAAAGGGCGCGCAGCTCCAGCAATCGACTTTGAGTTATCTCTAAATATGTTTTATATTTTATTTAATAGAAAATAGAGAAATGGTAGCTCTTAATCAAGATCTAGACTCTTACACACATTCTAAGACCATGTGAAGACGTATACGCTCGTGGTACGGTCTATATATGTTGCCGCGCGCAACGCGTATGCCTTGCATATCTCAGTACTAATTCGATACAAATATATGCATGTTACAGTTTTTTTTTTTTTTGACGCCTCGCAATCCTTTTGTGGCTCCACGCGTGAGAGGCAACGGAATTTATTTGGGAAACAACAGTTCCCTAGTGGGAAAATCATATGCCAAGCAACGCTCGAACACATGACCGGTGGTTTCCACAGCTGGAGAACCTACCAATCGAGCTACAGCTCGTTCCCCTGTTACAGTTTATTTATTTCTACTAATAATCACACACACACAAATCAAGCATACGGGTAATTTAGTCTCTTTTCCCTTTTTAATCTCCTCTAGAAACCTAGAGATACTTGTTCCGTCTCTGAATAAATAAATTTCTAGAGTTGTATTATGTCAACTTTTTAAAGTTCAAACGAATTTATTTTAAAGAGTAATTAGTATTGTTAAACACACCACAAACTATATTTTAATGGTATGCTCATTTTGTATCACACGTATTTGTATTTTTTTTTTTTTGTATAAAATACGATCAAACATTAAAAAACTTAAAATAGCGCTAGAAATTGATTTATTCATGGGCCGAGGAGTAGTTAAATTTACTCAGTAGATCAGTTGAGAAAAGGGATAATAACCTACATGTCCTTTTGTTTTCAAATATTACTATGATATTAAATTGAGATAGATATATGTCATTAAGACATAATGCATAGAGAGAGTTTAATAGAAATATATGTGATAGTATTCAAGATGTTACTACACTTTCTCTGGTGTATTTGTGAAAACAAACCAGGGATTTCTACCTTTGATTACAAAGTACCGAATCTCTTTGGCGCGTTCTTCAGTATAAGGCTATAAGCAGATCGAAAGTATTCAAACCGTCCGTCCAAAAGGAAAATGGCATTGCAAAAGCTAGCTTGTCCAATCCAGGTTCACAAAGTATATATTGATTTTGGGTCCAAAAAGAAGATCCAACCCAAGCACTTGCACATGCTCTGAAACTAATTTAATACCACGCCCCGTGAATCAACAACCAAAAAGAACTAGCAACCGAAGAGCATATACAATGTTATGTTGGGTTCGAGGAATAAGGCGATCCATCGTATATACTCATTCCCCATCCTTTTTATTTTGTTTGGTTCATTGGTGAAATGAAATGGATTGATACATCATCACCTCATTCCTCACAAGTAAATAATACGAAGAATAGAGTCATTTCACCAAATTTAAGGAGTGGACTTTTGAAGTATCACCTCGTTTTGGATAGAGTGCATGGCTCATCAAACCAAACACCCTAAACAACCAACTTATAATAAAGAAGAAACAGTTTTCCTGTTGTGCTATTTCTCTGCATATATAGTCACCGATCCTCTCACCCGGATATATATATATATATATATATATATATATATATATATATATATATATATATATATATATATATATATATATATATATATATGTGAAGAAGATGATTATATATTGGAGCTCTACGCTCTCGCCGAACGGTCAGATGAGCATCGCGATCAGAATTAGATCCGACGGCTGGGGTACTGAACACCATGATCTGCTACTAGCATTGGGATAAGGTCAAGAGGCAATGTAATAGAATGATGGCGACACTGTTGTCCCCTTGCTGAGATTAGATCCCGTGATGCTCATGCATTGCATACATGATGCACGGCCGGATGATGGCGTGCATTGCATCATAGATCACGCCTTGCTCCAGTCTTTCGACTCTACTAATGATAATGATGTGTGTACTGGACAAGAAATCAATCATTTGCATGCTTAGCCCAACACACAGTTTACAAACTTATATATATGCATGACCGTTGAACATATAGGAGTACCCTTTACTAATATTATACTCCCTCCGTCTCAAAATAATTGCAAATCTTGCTACCGAGAAGTCAAACTCTTTTAATTTTGACCAAGATATAAAAAAATAATATCGACACTTAGATCTTCAAATAAATTTATTATGAAAGTATGTTGCAATACCAATCTAATGATACTTATTACACATCGTAAACATAATTGTTTTTTTCTATGCATGTGGTCAAAGTTAGAAATGTTTGACTTATCCACAAACTAGATGTGCAACTATTTTGAGATGGAGGGAGTATGTTATAGATGTATTTTCAGTATTCAGATTGCAAATTCAATGATAGAGAGAGAGAGAGAGCACATAGTAATACACTAGGTCACTAAGACACTAAGAATATATTATATAACGGATTGTTGTAGTTTTGCACTTTCTACTGGTCTCCAAAAACTCTACAGGCCCCACAATTCATCAGCTGTTGCTTGGATCTCATCCTATACACTTTTGAAGGCAACTTGTGTGCAGTGCGTATGCCCTTTCGTCTGCGTCTCCACATCCTTTTTGACCGGAAGGAACCCCAGTGCCGTCATGGTCATGAGACCAGCATATCACAAGGATGAGCTCAACCTGATGAAGAAAACTACAATATGGGCGTACGTGCAACAAAGGGCACATCCTTGCAGGTTCAGACGTCGCTGCCAATGGAACAGCGTTGTTCACTACCGCTTAGTGTCCAGCCAATGCAAGTCTATGTCCAGGGGATGGAGCCATGGAGCCATGGAGGGACCGGCTAGCTAGCTCTAGCTTTCACCAGTTATCAATGCCGGAAACATGCAACTGTGAAGGAACATGACGAAATACACTCCGTCCCTTTTTGTTTGTCTCTAGAGAAGCGTGTTTGTGAGGGAAATACGGTTCTCCAGAGACAAACATTTAAAGACAGAGGGAGTAATTGGGACGGCGACGTGCGATTGATTTATATTATTGGTGGTGCTATTTTTCCTTCCTTTGAAAATTAAAAATATACATGACACTGGAAACGGTGTGGTTTCTCAAATATACATCCTGCAGGTAACTGCATGCGAGACTCACGTGTGGGTCTTGCTTACACAGGCCAGTGATTGATGAACTGATAATAATGGTATAACAACGACAGCAAACAACATCTACAGCTGTTATCTATATCTCTGTCATTGAGAAAAAATACATCCCAAGTACCCGTGTATATATTCCCACTTTTTTCAATAAATACTTGTGTGTGTGTGTGTATATATATATATATATATATATATATATATATATATATATATATATATATATATATATATATATATATATATATAAAGAAGTCAAAACTATGCTTTGGAGATTGTGTCATTGTCCAAAAACGACTTAATTTAGCAACTTGGAGGGAGTACATATATATTATAGACTCTCCTAGAGCATGGTGGGGTTATAGATTGGTGTTGTAGTGAATTCTTTGATTATGAACCAGTGCTGCGCCTAAATAAGATAAACTCTAATTAATGAAGAGTATGTTTCCTAAATTGAACTTCCTAAAAGTTGATTTAATCAGAAATGAAGGAAGTACGTTTTTAAATTAAATTAACCAATTCCCCATTGTTCCAAAATAATGAAATAAGTTGGACATTTGTGTTAATCTGAACTTATATTTGTTGACCTTCGCACAACGAACTTGCTAAAATTTAGTGTTGATCTCAACTACTGCCATAACTTAGTTTAATTAATACTCTACGGCACTCCCACCACCACCAAATGAACCAATTCGTAAAGTTATTTTAAGTCAAAATTTATGAAAAATGCAACAATATTTATGACACCATGCAAATGAACAAATTATGAAAATGAATTATATCTAATTATATTAATCCGGCGCCACCAGTATTGCTGCTCATTTGGGTTAAACCTAAAAATTTTGGCGTACGATAACTATATGAATTAATTTATTTAGGGACGAAGAATGCGTTTCGTTATTCCAATCCCCAAGGAATACACTTGGTAGCTCAGATACATATATACATGCATGCTTGGTGACAAGGGGCGAACACTCGATAATAAAGTGGTTAACAACGGTGCTTGTACGTAATAATCAACCTTTGTTCAACATATATGCATGGTCATCGATCGGTGGGCCTCCCTACAAAGCGGAAAAGCCCTCTCTCTGCCCGCCGGCCGGTCTCTCGAGTGGGCGCGGATCTAGGATTTCACTAGCTTTTGGGAAAGTCGTGCCGCCGATGATTAGATCGGAGCTGAGTGTGTAACCAACGCAATCAAAGCTTTGGACACTGCAGAATACAGTATCATCTCAGACGAATAATTAAGCCCCCGGCCGGCCCTTCTAAAGACGAAAAGATGAGACTCACACACAAGCTGGTGTCTGTCACTATCTGATCCTGCTGCTTAACATAACCACGTCGTCACGGATTTCGATGCGCGGACGGTACGCGTGGACCAATGGCCATACATGTTGGTACAAGATACATAATGTTAAGCAATAAATCATATAGTATTAAGCAGAGATCCTCAAGTACGTGATGCGTCCAGGGGACTAGTAAACAAGCAAGTGAGAGTGCCCAAGGCAATCCGTGGACGGGATCTGGATCTACACGCTGGACGCCGCTGGACGCATGCATGCGTCCGTGGTTCATGCATGCATGTGCAACCAACCATCACATTGGTATCCTCGTATGGGCATGCATATGCATGTGTGTATATTCTCAGACTATGCACATTTTTTTTTACCATGTATGTACCTATGTGTAAATCAGTAAATGTACTGTGGTATATATGTAAAATGTATATGCATGTCACATCACAATTCTCACATGTCTTGCTTGTTTTCCCGGTGAGATATCGGAATAGTGTAACAAATAGTCTAAACATGCACCACCTCATTTAGAATGGTTTAATTTCTCGAAACTAAACATTCTATTCATTTCTCAAACCAAATATCCTAGTATATTTTAAGACAGAAAGTGATATTTATTAATTAATATAGACATCTTACGCAGTAGCAAAGCTAGCTAAAAGTCGCTCGGTCTCCATCACAAATATATTCTTAAAATGGTTAAGCACAATATGCATGTATGGGACGACAAATATAGTACACTTACACCTACCTACTTGATTCCTGTCACAAACAAAAAGGGAAATAGACATAAACCAAACACACAGGGAGAAAGCCAGACAACTTTCTACCAACCAAATTTTGGTCGCGTGCATGGACAATGCATATAAGCGATATGCGCATATATATTATTATTATAGAAATATAATTACTATAAGAGTATAATTATTATAGAAATATATAATTACTATAAGAATATAAGATACTATATATACACATTGGTGTCGTGCCCGTGATCGACTCCTCCGTGAGCCTGCATCTGCATGCAGTGTCCCCGGTCAGATCATAGTAACATTCAACGTTGTGAGATGCATGGAATCCTTATCGATCGATCGATCGAACATGTGCATGTGAATGCATGCAGACAACGGGACAAGTCGTCGTGTCCATCGATTTCTAGACTGCCTGATTGATTGATTACACTGACACTTGTCAAATCGATCGAGTTCGTACGTCAGCCTTTCTGCAAATGTAATCCATTGCTACATGTAGATGGGATAAGCAAGATGATTAGAGGCACAAGGGCGGGCCAGAATGTCAGTGACGGAGGATGTATATATATATACATACTATATATACGTACCAACATGCAAAATGGATCGATGGTTGGATTGTTCGTGTTCCCCGTCCGTCGCACTGGGTGAATTAGAGCAACCACAATGTTTGCCATAAGGCAGTTCATAGGATTAAAATATTTCCTACCAGCTACCTAAAATATTGTGGAAGGTACCCATAAAGTCCATAGTATCGGGTAACCATAGCCTTATGGGCAGCCCATAATAAAGAATAAAAAATATTAAACTCTCTCTCTCTCCTTCCCCCTCTCTTTATTATGACAAGTGGGTCATGTCTTATAGTAACTAATTTGGCCCATATACATTGTGCAAGAAAATCCATAGTACCAAACCAACTAACAATGGACCGACCCTTATGAACTACTTGGTCCATATATATTGTTCTGGCTCTTATTCGGCATCACGAGCTAAGTGACAGGCCTGGTCCCTGGATGGATGATGGATCGCGCCGGAAGCCGGCGCCGAATCATGCATAGTAGCGCCCTGGCTGTCCTGTCTGAATAAACAAGACTCCGGCCTGTTTGCCGGCCGGCCGGCCGCCGGCGACTGAACTCCATTGACACCGGCATGCATGCGACCGCTATGAATGTAAATGACTATGAGTAGCCAGTGAGAGAGAGAAGGCAAGCAAAAACTCCGAATACTATGCTCTACCTAGGAGCATGTGTGCATGCATACGAAAATTCGTGCAGGGAAAGAGGAAAATCAAAAGGCCCTGGTGCTCTGTGTGTATCATTGTATGTGCGTCGCTCGTGTTTATCGCCTAAAATTTTGGCCAAAAATTTGAACCGATGGGACATGCATGTCATATATCGTCTTTTTCTCACGCGTTTCGTTTGTTAGTGGTAAATATTATTTTATCATGGTGTAACTAGGCTTAAAAAAGAATCGTCTCGTAATTTACATCTAAACTGTGTACTTATTTTATTTTTTAATTATATTTATTATTTGATACGTGTCTTGCGGCGTTTTGATGTGATAGAGAATCTTCTTTTTTGCGAGTGGAATTTGGGAGTGCTCTAAACACTAGCGTACAGTACGTCGCTGTTACCATCTTTTTCCGCACAACAGTTTGTAGTAGGGGACCGGCCACCGTGGCCCTAGCTAATCCATATCGATCGCTACGAAGAGTATATATAGATGCTGTCCTCCTGGAGAGATCGATAGCGACGGAACCCACGACGCGCGACATACGGAGTACATGTCTACTACTAATTTATACGGATAACACGTACTACGTGATGGATTCGCCAACGTAATGCAAAGCAGCTTTCGTCAACGTCTACTAGTTTATATAGGTTTATTTATGCTTTTAAATAAATCTATAACAAAGTTATAAAGGATCTAATAAATATGAAATTTTGTACTTCAGTTCAAGCATAGAATTGTTTGCCCATCATAAAAATTTCACCACAATTGGACCACATATAGAAACTGCAGCTACGGATTATTCCAATTAATTACGAGAAAAACATAGATGTAATAACAAAAAAATTTGTACTAAAGCATATCATGTTACATGTTCACTACGGATGATCTACCCATGTGAAATCCAACAAAATTGGGTTTTCTATTTTATGTTTCCAATTTTTTTTTCAAAAATGTGCATTTTGCACGTGTTGCATTAAGGGAAATCAGAATTTGTTACATTGTACGCTTTGACCAAAAGAATTGTGGCCGTTGTGCACACACACATACAAATATCGCCGACTTTAACATCGGAGCAGGATGGATGTACTAAAAGAAGCAAACAGTTGTGCGACTAGAGAAGAAAAACGGCTAATGTTTTCAATGATCTAATAAGATTTTTCAAAGATTTCGCGAGAAACAAAAAAAAAAAAGATAAAATTGTGCCTCTACCACTGCCCAAAACCGTTTAAGGGGTTATTTGATCGGGTTTTAAAAAGTTTAAGAAATAGAATAATAATCGGTTATATATATATATATATAGTTCCGGGGTAAAGTAGTGCACCGTGTTGATAGTTGAGGTAGTTATATAGACTTTTCAAAAGAAGAAAAAGTATGCAAAGCAGCATGCATGTATGTGATCGAAAAAGTGTTGTCACGACACCTACGTTTTTTTTTTGGGAGGTAAATACGACACCTACGATTGTTGATCGATACACCATCTTTTTCCGGACAACAGTTTGTTGTAGGGGACCGGCCGGCGCTATGGCCTACTAAGGCCTTCTCCAACGCTCCAACCTGTCGTCCTGCCCTAGAGTCCACGTCCCCAGCATGCCTCCATATCATGTGGATGTGTAGCCTCGCAGAGAGCCAGAGACTCCTGCAGAGGAGTCCATAGCCTTGACTGACAAAAAGAGGAAGCAGCACACTAGAGCAGCGATGTGGAGATGAGGCAGTACTTGTTGGGACCATTTTAGAGAGAGAAAAACACATGCAAGCTGATTCTCATAATAAAGACAGGGGGCAAGAGGTCATGGTAGGACCACACGGATAAAAAGATGAAGTCTGCCTCCATTGAAGAAATTTTTGCCTTGGTTGTAGCTCTACGACGTGGAGCAGCATTTTTTTCCTGAGGCTAACAGTGCGTCCTGCCTGCGTTGCAGCTGCCCTAATCCATCTCGACCGCTACGTATTCGATGCTGTCCTGGAGATCGACAGCGACATACGTCTACTGCTACTTTGTACGGATAACGTACATGATGGATTCAGCGTATGTGAAAAGCGTTGTCACTACATACACCTACGGTTCATCGATCATGTGTGGTGCGTGCATACGTGTGTACGTCTCTTTTTCTTTTCGTCTACCGCTGGAACCTACTTTTATTTATTATTTTTTGTTGAAAAGCCTATATACGTACAGGCTCTGTTTGGTTAAGTTTATAAGTTGCTCAGGGTTAAATTAATTTTGAACTAAAAATAAAATGACATGTTCCTTTTTTAATATATATTTTCCTTGTCACACGTGTTTTTCTCTATATCCCTTGTTTGTACAAAAATGTGACCACCGTGTTTTTTTTTTCTGTATTTATACCTTCATGCTTCTCACAAAACATGGTACCACACAGGCAATATATATGAACACTGCTAATAATGAAACTTGAAGGGTGTATAGATACACATAAAGCAAAATAGAAGTGTTGGATAGATATGCTTTTTTTTTTTTTGACAAGGGATATGCTCCAAATTAATCCTTATTCGATGGGGCGTGGCAATAGGCGAACATATGTCGAGATATGTGAGTGATGGCCATCCTCTTTTGTGGAAGACCCGCAATGTTAGGAGAGGGTGGTGGTCGCACGGGGCGAGGCGGTGTGTGGGCGGACAACACGGTGGCTAGGTAAACTAGTTAGGGTTAGAGTTTGCTTTTGAGCTTTCGAACTCTTTAATGTCCTCTAGACCTAGAGGGATGGTTGGGGTGGTAGTCGTCCCAAAAACAGAGCTGAATTCTTGGGTGGCGAGGCAAGGCAGCAAAGTCGGCAGGGTAATGGAGGATAACCAGTGGGTGGGGTCGATGATAGGGGCAAGGAACACCAGATTAGGTAGGGCGCGGTAGAAACATTGAGGGTGGCGGTATGTGATTCGTGGTGGTGGTGAGAGCTTGCCTTTGGGAAGACGTCGATAGAGAGGAAGAAGATGTGACCAGGAGATATACATGTGTGTCCTCGGTGGATTGTTTTATGGCAGTGGAAAAAGAGGACTGTCAAATGTGTGTGTCGTTTCGCCTGGTATATTGTATATAGGTATGTACACCTACACTATACATGTTACTACTATTCTTACGTACGTCCCAATCATGTTATAGGTTATCTACAATCCAATATTAAGTTTTGATAGCAATAGATCAATAATTGATACAATTCGTAGCTTTAGCTAAAAGCTTCAGACTCTACGATGCAAACAGGCTAGCCCAATGAAATCGACATATAAGTTTAAGTTTAATTAACTTAATTATACATGGATTGATCTTCTTAAAAATCATCTCTAAAACTTTTTCTCTAAACTGGCTCTGGCTCCAGCTTGAGACCTCAAGAGGCCGGAGGAGTCTATGTATGATCGTGATCAATGCAAAACCACATCTAACATCGATCCCATGATTATCAACCGTTTCAATCATTATTGTACTATAAGCAATGTTCCTCATGATCTGTCGAGCGACCTGGTGAAGCTTGTCCAATGCATTCATATATATCGATCATAAACCACGGCATCTCCACTAGTACTGATTTGATTTTCCGAGCAGGGGCCGGATCTTTTCCGTGGCGGGCGCAATTTGAACCCGCCACGGAAATGATCCGCCCCCGCCCTTCGAGGGCCGCACTTTTACGTGGCCCGCCACGCAAAAGATGATCTTAACCGTGGCGGGCGCGCGCAACGCGCCCGCCACGCAAAATTTATTAGCGTGGCGGGCGCGTTGCGGCGCCCGCCACGCGTCCTCCCTTCTTATGCGTGGCGGGCAAATTAGGGGCGCCCGCCACGCAAAAGGCCGAGGCCTATAAAATCCGGGCGGCCGCCCCTTCTTCTTCCTCCACGGATCTTCCTCTTCCAACTTATGGGGGGGGGGTGGAAGGGAGGTTTTGACCAAAATTTTGACAAAAACTTTGATTTGGGTCTTTTGGCTTTGATTTGGGGGAGGAGAAGACACTAATTGGTCGGTAAATGCCTCTTTTGCGTGGTGGTCGCGTTATGTTGCCCGCCACGGCTTGATTCTTATGCGTGGCGGGCACGGCCGCCCACACGCAAAAGGTCACGATTAATCGTGACCTTTCGTTAGTGACGGGCAGCTATGCCCGCCACGCAAAACGTTTTCGCCCGCCCGCCACAAAAAGATTTTGGGTACTAGTGCTCATCTCCTTTTGAGGTAGCCAAATAAACCAATAAGCCCAAACAATATTGCATCTGCCAAAACTATATCATGTCCAGTCCACAATAAGCTATAGCACGCATCCAGCTCTAATCTTTTCGTCCATATGATCGATCGAGAGCAACCTCACAAGTTGCCGTCAAACCAACAAACATTATTTGCATCTACCAAAACTAGTTGCCGTCAAACACTGTACACGGAGAAGGAAGTGGAAAAAAATAAAAGGTGCGAGAGGTGAGTTTGACAAGATGGTTGGCAGCAACAGCTGCGGCTACAGCCATTTTCGCCATGTCCTCTCACTGTTTGCACACCACACGTCGGCCCTTATCAGCTCGATCAGGATTAGCTGGGAGATGGACGGCGATATGATTATCCCGTGTGCTTAGACGCCGACTAGCCACAAAAATCATCTGCATGCATCAGCATCACCCGTGTCTGTCACTGGGACCGGGACCCACGCACCCTAGCTAGCGTATTGTTCAAGGCAGGCTACAGTGTCTATGATAGTAAAACTCTAAAAGAGAGAAAAAAAAAAGAGAAAAAGTATTCTGGCATAGTTTTATGATAACCTTTGACTTGGACTAATTTCCTTAAAAATAACCATTGTTTCAGTCAAACAAAGTTTGAGCATGCATTTTGCTTGGCAAATCCAGTGTGTAGAAGCATGTAGTACGTGATTATATCACTTTTTCCTATATATACGCCTCATGTATCTTTTTGTTTATTCATGTGCCAAGTTAGCAAACTGTGTCATAGTACTATATACAATCGGTTTTCTTATTCGTATCAACGCTTATCCGTCAGGCATTCATCAATATTTTTTTTTCTCACAACAAATTAGGATAAGGGACAACCAAACGATCCAGCGAAGCAAATTTATACTCCAATCATTGATTACTATAAATGAGCAAAGGAAAATTGTAATCAATTCTATATATACAAGGACTAAAATTATTGAGCCTACTACTGTGCTCACTAAAAGGCTCGGCTCGTCATCGATCACGACCAAGATTCATTCAACAAACACTTCCTTTTCTCCTTTTTTTTTTTTTTTTATTTCGCTTCTTCTTTTCTCTGTCTTCACCATCTTTTACACACTTTAATTCGCTTTAACTACCGCCATCCCTGCAAGCAAGCATGGCCATCTATCTCTAAGCCAAAGCATCTCTCCTCCAACCAACCACGCATAGGCCGCCAAGTGGGTCCAAGTAGTTCATGTCCCCACATGTCAGTGGTGTACACGCAGTTCCTCCACGTAGGTAGGTCACGGCGTCATCAGTGTCATCACAGTGGCAGGAGGAGTGACGGCACTGTTGGTGGAACACCGAATCAGTCCGGACGACCGCCAGGCCCGGTGTCAGAGTGCGGGCCAGGGGCTTGCGAAGTTGTGGCCCACTCATGTGGGTCCCGCTAGTCGGGCCCGCACACGGGCCCCTCATTACGCATGGGTGTGCGTATCATTTTTCGTTGTGAGAGTTGCAACAGTGTTTTTTGAGTATAGCTAATGGCGGTAGGCTGCCTTTTTGCCTGTTTTAGGGGTTTCTGTGGCTACACACGGCACTGTACATGTAGCCACTTAGCCACGTAGGTAGGTCAGAGGTAATAGATGATGGTCCTTTGAGGTGCTATTTACAAGGTAATATGGAGTCTTTATAGATTTGTGATGCTTAAAAAGATTAACTCTTTACCATAATGTATTTTCTAGTTTTTTTTTATGTTTCTTCTTGTTGTTTTATAAATGGATGCCGAATTCGTATTGGTAATAATGTTTCTAATTTGTCACCACCTCTTGAAAAGAGTAGAATAGATACACACGCGTCTAAGATTTAATAAATTGCTAATATTATTTTAAAAAGTAAAGACTACCCCAAGACATTTCTACAGTCCATATAGCATTCATTCTCTGATTGGGCTCGCACGTGTTCATGGAAGCACATAATTTTTTACCTAGTTAAGAGTTGCATGCTATCTACAAGGAACCCAAAACAAATAAACGCCATGTGGTCACACACACACACACACAAGTTTCTACCTAGTTAGGGGATGCGGGCTATCCACAAGGAACCAAAACAATCACACAGAATGTGTTCACGCTAGCACACGAGTTTTTTTGTTGTTGTTGTAGTTAAGGATTACAGACTATCTATAAGGAACCAAAACAATTACACAATGCGTGCTCACGCAAGCACACGAGTTTATCCCTAGTTAATGGGATGCGGGCTATCAATAAGGAACCTAAACAACTATAGAGCACTTCTCATGGCACAAGAGGTTCCCCTTGGTTAAGGGCGGCAGGCTATCTACAAGGGAAAAAAAATAATTACACCATGTGTGGTTACACAAAACCACGAGTTTCTTCCTAGTTAAGGGTTGCGGGTGGAACTAAAAAAGTACACATCAACGCCTGCTCGCACCGGCTCACGAGGTTGTCTGTAGTTTAAGGTTGTAGGCTATCTACAAGAAACCACATCGGTTACATGTCTATTGTTAAGGATTGTTTTTTTTTTTTGAAAGCACCACTTCATAGAAGGTAGGTGCGGGACGGGGGCTGAACATCGCCAACCGACTCCTCCCTTGGAACCTTTACCACTATACCACATGCCCATCCGCCTGGCAAGGAGGTTTTTGGCGACGAGTCCTAAAAGTGACTAATTCCTATTTAGCATACTACCGGCACATATTAGCTGGTTGATTTACTAGACGATTTGTAAAGTTATTCTTTTATGTATGTATTACCTGAAGGACTATCTTTAGTTTTAATACGTGTGTATTGTCTGGAATAACAGAGGAGAAATGTATGTATGTATGTACCACACTCTAAAGAAATGTATGTACAACACTAACAAGCATGACAAACAACCTAAGCTTTGGGCGTGACACATAGTATTAACAAACGCCTTTTTGTTTTTCCGCAAATGGCATACCAAGAAACCCCAAAAACAAACCAGCCAGCTAGTAGTACGGAGTACTACACATTTTTTTTTTATTCCGTGCCGGACCGGACTGGACGGAATTGCCCCTCGGGGGCGGCCAACAAACTGCTTTGTCCACACCACTCGATGTGCTCCCTCTTCCTCCTCCACCTTCACCTTCACCGCAGCTGCTTTCGCTGGCCGGCTCTTCTTTCCCTCCCTCTTCCTCCTCTCCTCCCTGGATTTGGGCGACAAGGTCGAGAAAAGCTAGAGGAGAGAGAGAGAAAGCCAAAGCAAGCTTCGGCCAGCGCGAGCAGCCAGTCTAGAGAGAGAAAAAGAGCAGCACAAACAAGAAGCCTCACACTTTCTCTCTCCTCCACCACCAGGCCCCTTTTACTCTCCTCCCCCCTGCTCACAACACAAGCATTCCGTTCGTCCGTTCTCTCTCCCTCCCTCCCTCCCTCGTCCTCCTACTCCTAGCACCCACCGTATTCTCTCTCAAGTCGTAGGAGTAAAGTACTACAAGGCTACAAGTAGTAGGCCGGCCAGCCTTGGTGCCGACGAATCCGAGCTCCTGCGTCGTCGTCCCGTCCTAGAGGCTAAGCTGGCGGGGAGGGTGGCGGCAGCTGCATTGCCGGCAGGGGAGATTCTCAGCCTGCGCCGCCGTTGTTTGCTCCCCACTGGTTGGAGTGTTCCGCCGCGCCTCAAGAAGAAATCCAATCTTGGCGCGGCTCCTGGCCGGCCCGCCGGCTGATTCGATTCGGCCTTGCCCCGTGGCTAGCTAATTAATTCGGCCTCAGATTCGAGGATCCCCCTCGCTCGCCGCCGGTGAGGAGGAGTACGTGGTGGATACTGGATTTGAGGGCGGTTTCCCGCTGCAGGCCGGCAGGGATCACGGTCACGGCTTGAGGAGGAGGAGGTGGCGGCGGCGGGGTGAAAACAGATCCCTCTTCTTGCTGTCTGCGCCGGCTGGCCGCCTGCTGCTGAGCAGGCAGGAGCTATGAGACAATGACGACGGAAGAGAGCGCCAAGAAGAGCAAGGTACCATCGACCGCTGCTTCAATGTTTCTTTTTCGTTTTTGATTGATCAGATAGAACAGAATCGGTTCCCGTCTCGTCGTTGGTGCTCGATCCATCTGAGCTGTAATTTTCTCAGGTTGATTGCTGGTGGTACTAGCAGTCTAGCAGTAGGTGGTTGCTCTTTCCATTTCGTGATCCGCAGCCTCATCTCTCTTCTCCTTGTCATGTGTGCAGCTTTCATGGTCCAAGTCCCTGGTCAGGAAGTGGTTCAACATCCGTCCCAAGGCGCAGGACTTCCACGCTGATTTCGACGCCGGCCAGGGTATGCTAGCTTGCTTGATGCATCGCTACTTTGGCTGTTCGTTCCGACATGAGTGGCCAGCCCATTTCTTGTTCGGATTGATTGGTTTGTTTGTTTATTATGTCTGTGCATTTATTTCGTGATTATGAGAGCCGGCCGCATCCCTGCGACAACAGCTCCCCACAATGGCATACATCCTTTACCTTTGCTTGCTGTTTGGTTTGGTTTTGTTTGGGGAAATAGCTTTGCCTGATCCAAGAACGCCCGTTGCTTGAGGTTGAGGTTACCCTCTTAACACCCAGTGGTTTCTTGTAGTTATCCGCATTAGATTCCCAGTGTCGACGCAATGGTATGGTAGATCATCAACCATGTGAAATGTCGCTATCAAGCACTTTCCACTCGTAGATATCTCCTTGTGCATTTCAGTTTCCCAGTTTTGATCTCGTGATGCACCAGCCGTGTAAAGGTCCCAACCAAACAACAGCCTTTTTGCCACGGATCTTGCGAAACACGTTTGGTTCATTTGCTTGGAGTGACCCATCTGTCTCAATCGATTTTTCTCTGATTGAATGTGGTAGAGATTTCATCAAAGATCACGAGCAAAGCAAACACCTTTTCTTTTGCGTATGGTTTCCTTCGTTTTCTTTTCTGCTCATCAACTGGCCTTGTGATCCATTCTAGCAAGGGACGGTGGTGGTGGTGGTGGTGGATCATGGAGGCCCAGCTGTTCCTCGAGCGAAGCAAGCACAAGCACTGCAAAGAAAAGCAGGACTGGTGAGTGCAATGAACCATTTGGACCACACACACACACCCTCTCTTACAGCAGAGCTCCAGAGATGCAGCTTTCTCACCTCACCAGTCACCACAGCTGCTGCTCGGTTCCAATTTGTTTATCTGTGTTCAATCTTTGTTCTGCATCAGCACTTTTCTTCTGTCATGTTAAATGATTGTTCTTGCCTGTTGTTACTTGTGTGGGCCTCTAGACCGGTCGTCGTCAAAGCGGAGTGCTGAACGTGCTTTCGCCGAGGGAAGAATAATTTTGATGCAGCACGCCTGACAGAAGTGCAAGATTACAGGTACCATTGATTCACCATGCGGTGTTTTCTGCTACAGCCATCATGTCTGCTGTGTAGTTAGGAAATTTAAGTTTAGTAGATAGATCGGATGGAATCTTCATCAGTCCTTTAATCATTGTCAATATTACTGTTGGCCTGTTGGGTAGTTCATCCAATCTGACTGCAATAATAATAATATGCTAAAGGAATCTTATAGATCACTACTCTCTTCTGTCGATTTGCATGTAGGATCTTTGCTGCAACATGGAACGTCGGTGGTAAGTCACCACCAAGGGGACTAAATTTAGATGAATGGCTCCATACTTCTCCTCCCGCTGATATCTATGTCTTAGGGTATGTATCAGTTGAATGGCGTTCCCTTTTAGCTAGTTAATTTGATTTAGATGGCAGTGGTTTTTAGGCTTTTCAGTTAATTTGATCTTCAAATCGTTGATAGGTTTCAAGAGATTGTCCCTTTGAACGCGGGAAACGTTCTTGGCACTGAAGATAACCTTCCAGCCAAGAAGTGGGTGTCTCTTATCAGGCGGACACTGAACAAGAACCCTGGAGCTAGTGGTTGTGGTGGCTATCATACGCCGCCGCCAGTCCTGGATCCAGTTGTAGAATTGGATGCCGATTTTGAGGGGTCTGCAAGAAGGCAGGAGAACTTCTCATTCTTCCATCGCCGGTCGTTCCACAACCTCAGCCGTAGTTTAAGAATGGATGGGGACTTCATGTTCCCGCAACCAAGGCTAGATCGCAGGTTTAGCGTCTGCGATCCAGTCAACTTAGGAGGCAGACCAAGTGATTTTGATGGAAATTTGCGCTGCCCTGGATCACCTGATGAGGATAACATAGATATGGAAGTGAGCGGACGGTGCACAAATTTCACCATTCCTCTTAGCTCCAGTGCCTCTGCACCTTCTGAACAAAACGATGATCAATCAAACAGCTCTAGGTATTGTGAATGCTCCATAATGCATTTAATTGTGCCATTTGTTTGGGTATTTGTTCTTAATTCCTTTGAAACTAACCCTTTGAGTATGCATATGGCTTTCAGGTATTGCTTAGTTGCCAGCAAACAAATGGTTGGCATATTTCTCACAGTTTAAAAGAATGAAATAAGAGATGATGTCAGAAACTTGAAAGTTTCTTGTGTGGGTAGAGGACTGATGGGTTATCTCGGAAATAAGGTAAATTTTTCTTAATGTAATATTTTAGACATTGTCAATATGTCCATAAAAAAACTTTAGTAAGATCCTCCATTTTTGTTGCAGGGTTCAATTTCAATCAGCATGTCTTTGCACCAGACAAGCTTCTGCTTCGTATGTTGCCATTTGACATCAGGGGAAAAGGAAGGGGATGAACTGCGCAGGAATTCTGATGTTCTGGAAATTTTAAGAAAGACCAGATTCCCGCGGGTTCGTGGTGCTGGTGATGTTAAGTCACCTGAAACAATTCTTGAGCATGAGTAAGAGACTTGTGTCTTTCAGCTGATCAATAGATGCAAATGGAAACTTGTCTGTTAACAGTTTATGCACTTAATACAAATTGCAGTCGGATTATATGGCTTGGGATTTGAATTATCGGATTGCTTTATCGTATTGTTCGGCAAAGGCTCTTGTCGAAATGCATAACTGGAAGCAATTATTGGAGAAAGATCAGGTAACTTGAAGTGTTTTTTCGTTAGTATGTATTTCAGTTTTACTGCAAATGATTGTTCAGCTGCTAATGCTCTGAAATATGCTTTAGTGAGCTATTAAATTGCAAGGTTAAGTTGTTTCAGAAGGGAAAGTCTCAAAATGCATTCTATAATTTATCCCTTCCGTCTCCTCCCCTTTATTTTGTATTGTGAAGGCTAGGAACCTTTGAGTTTACCTCTTATATATGAAACAGCTGCGGATGCAACAAAGATATGGACGAGTTTTCCAGGGTTGGAGAGAAGGGAGGATCTATTTTCCTCCCACATACAAATATTCATTCAACTCAGATCGGTATGCTGGAGAGGGCAGGCACCCTAAAGAGAAGAGGAGAACACCGGCATGGTAGTTTCGTTTAGTTAATATAATAGAGATACATGTCCTGTATTTTTATTGTATCGGAGATCTCATTTCTTTCATATCTTTCTTAAAATGAACAGGTGTGATCGCATTCTCTGGTATGGTAACGGCCTCAATCAGCTGTCTTATGTTCGTGGAGAGTCCCGCTTCTCCGACCACAGGCCGGTGTACAGTATTTTCTTGGCAGAGGTTGACATTGTACACCAAAGGAGGAGAAACTTGGGATATTTCAGCTCTAGGATTGAGGTGGAAGAGCTCTTGCCACATTCTCAGAGCTATAGAGAAATAAAGTTTTATTGAGTTGACTTATAGCATGATATAAGGTAAGCTAACTTGTTTTGGTCACCAAAAGTCCCAAATGATACTACAACTTGCACTTTGTTCTGGCTTGCATCGAGTTGAGGCCTCGAGATGCCTCCCTCTGCGCCTTGTTGAAGGCCTCCCTCTGCGCCTTGTTGACTTTGCATTCATTTTTCTTTTTCTGTTTCCTTTTGGCAAGCTTTGACTTGTACTTGTACTTCACTGTTTATTTACTCGTTCTGGATGCTTCGTGCAGGTTAGGAGGTTTGTCAAATATTCTATTTCTAGGGTTCCAGAAGTTTCAGTTTCTCTAGACAATCAGATGTGAGTACTATGGTTAAATAATTTCTCCCTTGACGATCTGTTTGCCAACTTGAGACATATGCTTAGTGACAAATAAAGATGTGGCTGTCAATCGCTGTAGTCTGAATCCTCATGGTCTGTTTGTTTTGTATGCTTGATGGCAGATACCGAAGACAGAATGTGCAAATACTGACTGACTGAATGAAAAGGTACCGTTTAGACCAATCATCTGGCAACACCATCCTTTTGTTACTTGAAGATGCAAATTTTAGTTAACATGTGTATTGCTCTTTTGCTGCAGGACATTGGGCGATTTTGCTGCTGATCAACCGAAAAACGACGGCTATGTTGTCGGAGATGTACCAGCCCATGTCGCTAACTATACATTTGTTTCATCCAGCTTTAGCCCCCTTATTAGTTCCTCCTAGCAACATATTTCCTTCAATTTTCTTGTGTCATGTTTTTTTTGGTAATTTGACCCTGGAGAGTCAGCAAACACAATATGTTTTCTTTTGCTTCTTTGCCTTTTAGAAACTTTGTAAAACCAGCTAGTGTTTGTGTATCCGATGCAAGTTGTAGAACTATTTTAAGGCAATGAATGATACATGGAATGAATTAAGAACAAGCCTGAGGGAGGAATGATGGGGTTGTGAGAGAGGGTCGGCATGGCTGACTAGAATCATGTGGGTGCCTTTTGTGTCGTGCTTGAGAGCAGTTTGGCGAGGCGTGGCATTTGTTGCACTCATTGCGGCTGTGTCTGTGTGCAGTAGCAAAAAAAAAAAAAAAAAATGTTGGCTTGGCCAATCCATGATGCGGCTTCGTTCTCTGCAGTGCTCCTTGAAAGCTCTGCTGTGGTTGTGGAGTGCAAGCCTGTTGTCTTTTGTTCACAGCAAGCACCGGGACAAACATTTTATTTACTACTCCCTCCATCCCAAATTATAAGTCGTTTGACTTTTTGACAACAAGTTTGACCACTCGCCTTATTCAAAAATTTATGCAAAATATTACTTTTTTTGCCATGGCTTTCTTTTTTAGTATAAGTTCTTAAATAATGACTTGAATTTGACAATATTTAATAAATTTTTTGAATAAGACGAATGGTCAAAATTGGAGCCAAAAAGTCAAACGACTTATAATTTGGGATGGAGTGATATCAAAGATTGGAAATCTGGTGTGCTTGGAATCTGAATCTCAATCTGAAACGGCAACGGACGGACGGACGGAACAACCGGCCGAGCAAGTTCTCTGAATCTGAAAAATGAAAAAGCCGGGAAAGCAAAGAGGATCGAAAGAGAGAGGCGCTGGCTGTTCCAAGAAAAGAAAACGAGCAAACCCAGCAGTGCAGTGCAGAGCACGTAAAAGCTAAAGTAATCAGAGTCACTCGTAACTTAAGTAACTAAAGCCGGCTTTGGCCGGTGAACAAAGAAGGATCGAAAGAGGAGAGACGACGAGAGAGAGCAGCCAGCAGCAGACAGTCATCGAACGCGCACACACACACCCAGCCGCCGGCCCAAGCAAAGCATCTGTACTTATACTGACAGACACTAGAAGCTCATGTTTGTTTGCATGCTCTCTCCTGTCTCTTTCGCCTGCCCACACCATGATCGTTGATCGATAATCTCTCTGGCGCGCCCGCCCAGCTTATAATCTTGTTCGTAGTGGACAGGACACGGGCAACTGGAAAATAATGCCTCCTCTCCGGCACCGGCGCCGGCGTGAGGATGGATCGAGAGCCTTGTCTCTGTCTCGTCCTCCTCCCGGCGAACTGGGAACTGCTGCCTTCGTTGAGGAATGAATGATGTTATTCTCAGAGGAAAGATATCTTGCAAGTAGTCAGAGATGTTTGGAGATATTCAACCTTGATCTTTACTTGAAAAGATATTCAATCTTGATCTGCTTTTATGGAGAACCAAAAATAAATAGTTCCATCCCCTGGTAGAATGAATCATGGCTAGAGCAGATTGTGTAACCATCCTGATTTCTTTCTTCTCTTTTTTTTTTTTTATCCTGATTCCACCCCTGTGTCCTCCTCCCTTTTGTTTTTGCTGCTGCTGCTGCTTCTTTGTGTACTTTTGTTCTGTTGTGCTGTAAACTTCTCGGTTATGCTTAATAATATATTTATTTTTTAAAAAATAAACTGGGACCTACGGAGTAGTAGCGAGCGACGACCTACCTAGTATTACTATTCGGGTACTGTAGCCAGTAACGGACCATGCATGTTGTGCTTCCATTCCATGCCAACGGACATGTTGAGGCACAGTGAAGTCGAGATTACAATGTCTGCCAGAGGGATCGAAGAAGCTAGCGTTTGAACAGGAAGCGGCGAGGGTGCTTGAGATGAAGAGGGAGGGCCGGCCAAAGGCTGCAGCTGGAAAATCAGGGTCAGCGGCAACAGGTGGAGTGCAGTGCAGTGCTCTCAATTCTCCCTTGTTTTCTTGTGAGCCCGACTGACGCTTCTTGGGTGAGGTGCTCGAGAAGTTGAGATGAATAGGACACGGGCCAGGGGGAGGGAGCATGGAGCCGTGGGGTTGCAGAGCCGAGGATGGATGCGTCTGCATGCACTCTGCAGGCGTGCAGATGATGACATGCTGCCTCCTCCTCCGAAACCTGCAATCGTTGCCTCTCCTCTTCTGACCAAAAATGGATGGGAAAAAAAAAAAAAAAACCAACAAGCTCAAGGATGATTTGGATGAAAAGAGTACTAGTAAAAAGGGAAAACAGCTAAATGCGGTGAGCGTGGATCGAACACACGAAATTCAGTTCTTCAGTATGAAACTCTCTCCCAACTGATGAATGCTCTGATAGCTCAGTGAAGTGCTCCTATAGTGAACGCAGAGGGATCGAAGCTTTTGAACGGTCGACCAGCTTCAGATGCCCTGCTCGGCTGCAGCAGCTGGAATCAGCGGCAACAGGTGGAGTGCAGTTTTGAATTCATGTCCCTTGTTTCGGGTGAGGTGCTCGAGAAGTTGGAGATGAATAGGGTCGCCAACAGACGGAGGGAGGGAGCATGCAGCCGTGGGGTTGCAGAGGATGCAGGTCTGCACTCTTCTCCGGCATGCAGATGATGCCTTGCCTCTTCTCTTTCTGGCCGAAAAAGGAAATGAAAACAAGCCCAAGGAGTGAAAAAGGGGGGGGGGAATAAAACTTGTTCGTATGAGTGAAATGGGAAAAATAAATAATCAGGAAACTGAAGGACTGGATTGGGGAAAAAAATTAAACTGAAATGATGCGGTGAGCGTGGATCGAACACGCGACCTTCAGATCTTCAGTCTGACGCTCTCCCAACTGAGCTATCCCCGCTTCGTGCTACCTTCAAGTTTGTTCTGCATAGAACTGTTCCATTGCGTGTGTGCTGACGCATTTGACATGTTGCAGGTTCCTCAAGCCACGTGCCTGGTGCCTCCTGCCATTGCCATTTCCACTGGTGAGCATGCAGACGACCAGCAGGCTGCTGGTTGGTGCTGCCTGCCCATCGTCGTCGTCGTCGTCCGCGGCGGAACACGAGAACAGCCATAGTGCCATGCATGCACGATCTCCAGCTCCAGCTCCAGTCCAGGCGTGCCCATGCCGAGGCCTGCCATGTTGGCTACGCGTCATGTCTGTCTGTCAGGTGTGTCAACTCCTCTGCAGTGCGCTGCACCACGGGCCGGGGTGTCGCATGACTGACTGAGCGGATGGATTCGACCCACCACGACACCCAGGCGACCGACGACGACGGGGAATGGCTGCTAGTAATAGCTCCTCCATGCATGGGGTGCCATGCCCCACTCCTAGGCCAACAAATCGATCCGACAAGGAACCTACCTGCCGTCAACAAAAGAGGAGTAGGACTGATATGGGTTTACACTAGGTAACTTTTACATTTCTAGTTAAAATTTATAAACAATAATACTTATGTGTTCTAAAATTGTGAATGTTTTTTTATTTGTGTACAATGTTGTAGCTAAAAGACCAAAGTATCACTACGAAAAAGAGACTGAGAGAGTATGTTCTCTTCTATTCTCGAACTCCGGGGAGTACACCTATACCCACATTCACCCCTTTTCGGTTCATTGTTTCGATGGCCGATGCTTACTTGTCTGGAGAGAAAAAACATTGTACCATGCATGGTTGATAAGTTCTAGTAGTGAACACTCAATCAGGCCTGCTACAGTACAAATGCCCTGAAATCATGGTTTGAGAGAAAGATGGAGATTATGTGAGAGTAGATGTATGTATAGCAATAGTTTTCTAGGAGGTTTTGTGAGAGATGAATATTGTACAGTGGCAGATAATAAGTTGGGCTATTAAGGGCCTGTTTGGATTGTGGCCACACTCTGCCACGCGGGGGTTGTAGCAGCCACAGGCTGCGGCGAACAAATCGGCCGCCACACCTCGCCACGGGCGGCAACAAACAGCCAAGGACTGCGGTGGCAATTATTACTCATGCAGGCGGCGCAAGGACAAGAGTGTGGTAGAAAAAGACGCGAGAAGGACATCAACATGGCGCAAGTAGGAAAACGACAACCGACAAAGAAGCAATTATTACTAAGCCACCGCAGCGGCAACCAAACAGCTGCCACAGCTATCGTGGCCGCCACGACCGTGGCGAGGCTAACTGTGGCCACAATCCAAACAGGCCCTAGTTCAAGTGAACAAAGCCCCTATATTTGGATTGAAAAAACTTGGGGAGCAATTTTTTTTTTTGGTACAATTGCTGGCCGGCCACTTCATTGCTGTTGCATGCTGATTACTGACGGCAGCTACTTGTAGCACAAGTGTCCCTACAGTACTACTAGGCTCCAGCTACACGTACTGTTACTGGACGCCAAATCACCACTGACGAATGGCTTTGGCTCGCCAGGTGACAAGGGCTGTGTTTAGTTGGTGGAAAAAGGTGGAAAAAACACTGTTCGAATCAAAAAGAATCAGAAGATGTTTCGTTTGTTTTGTGGTAAAAACATTATCCTACCATGGCAGAACTAGGCTCGAAAAAAAGAATCGCCTCGTCGTGTACATCAAAACTATGTAATTAGTTTTTTTATTTACCTACATTTAGTGGTCGATACATGTGCCGCATTTTGATGTGATGGGGTGAATAGTGAGTTTGGATTTTCAGTTTCGGCATCTAAACACAGCCAAGGAGTCCACGACAAGGTGTCAACAAGACCTTGCCGCCATGGACGCAGCATGCATATGCATGCCATGAGTCGTACCCGGCCGGTGGCCGCTGCATGCAGGCACGTACTACCATACTCCGTGGTACCACTGTCCAATTCCAGGGCTGCCACACTGCCTACTGTACGCAACACGTAGCGTCATGTCATACAGTACTCAACTACTACTAGTACAGTACGTACTCTCGCAGCTTCCAATATTGCAAGTCCTGGTCAGCTGGTCTCCTGGAAGATGACCAGGTTTACCTGTGTCCTGGTTTCCTTGCGTTGCTATGCTAGCTGGGCTTTGCAAACAGACACACGCACTACTAGTAGCGGTAGTTCCTTCCTACTCTACACTAACGTACTCACGTAAACGAAAACGATGCATGGTCTTCAAAGCTCCCTTCGTCCTTAAAAAAAAGGTGGCCATGAGATACGTACGTGTAGGTCAAACAGTCTCAATTCAAACTATGGGCTGTTATACGTATAGGTCAGATTTTCTCACTTTCAACTATGGGGCTGTTTGGTTGGACACCACGACCTTAGTCGGCCATTTCAACCGTCTAACCTTCGACAGTGGCGCCACGCGAGGCGTGGCTGACTGTGGGTGAGAACCAAACAACCACTAAATCCGTAGAAAATATGTGCAGTATTTTATATCTCCAAATAATCTTTATGATAAAAGTATATTTCACGATCTATCTAATTAACAAAACTAGTTCTTCTCCATATGATCATGCGCCGGCCGTCGACGACGTACTCCGTAACCTATGTATGTGTATGTGTACTCCAATAATGCATGAATCGTATGATATGTGTACAGTACCAGCGCAGTCACCGTCTCGCGCGTCGTCATGTGCTTGTGCTAGCTGTTGTGCATGCCGTTCTGCATGCATCTATCATCACAGGTGTGTGCCGTGCCGTGTACTGTACTGTTGACGCCTGATATGATCGCGCGCCGTCGACGACGACGTACGTACAACGTCGTTATTCTGGCGCGACACAAATGACAAAATGAAGCAGGCTAAGCAATGGCTAGAGCATACGACTAGCAGATGTGTGGCATCATGCACATGCATGCGAGCGATGCCACTGACCCACTGACACTGTACACGACAGTTGGCAGCGCGCCGCACGCACGTATACGTCCACGGCTGGCTCTGGCGCGAGAGATGACATGCACGGCACGAAGCAGGCCAGCCGGGCAGCATGCATGCATGCGCGCACGACCCTTGTGCTTCGTGTGCTTGGCATGGTGCACTGCACTCCTAGTCCTCTCGCTCTATACTGATCGATCTCTACTTTTCTTCTCGGTTTTTATTATTTCGACCCGGCGAGCCATTTATATATCTTTTTTACTGTCGTCTACCAACTAGCTAGAGTATGTACTTGTCATAATTAAACCAAATTAAGGCATGGTATTATATCTAGGGAAAAAAACTCTCTAATTAATGCTTCTTAGATACTATTTGTACCTATATAATAGTGCAAGCATTGTTTATCTACGAACATGCAAATAGATATAATTTCTTAAGTATCCTGTAAGTCGTCAAAATTACACGTTGTCTTCTACTTTTTGTTTTCATTGAGAACATGTAAACTTTCGGACCGATAGGAGGGGGATCAATAACATGGAATGGAACAATCGATCCATCCTCATGATCGGTGGAACAATTAATGCATCATTTTCCTCTTTTATTTTTCGTCATTTAGGACTGTTTAGGGCGGCTCGAACAACCTTTTGTTCAAATCACCTGTTCGAACAAATTGTTTTTTTACCAAATCTATAGGACCAGGAGCAAATTAATTGAGGTTTCTCGGGAAAAAAAAGGAAACAAGTCGTGGGAGTGCGGCTTTTCGCCCAAAGACCGTCTGGGACCATCGCACGCTATCAAAGAAGGCCTTGGTTGGAGCTGCAGTTTGATACAAGAGGGGCTCAGGACCAATAACCGATCCGTCTCCGGCTCAGCCCAGCCCGCGCATTTAAAGTGTGATCTCGAGAAGCAGCAGCCGTAGGATAACAGGGGTGCAACACATAGTTGTTGAAAATACACCTTGCAAAGATGCATGCATGCGCATCGACGACCCTTGGGCTTCGTGGTGCTTGGCGTGTGAAATCTCATGTTTGGTTTTGGAAATTGATGACACCTTGTTATGCTAATCCTTTGCTCCAAGTGTGGCTTAAGAGATAGGATTGCATGGATGACGTGGAGCGACATGATCATGGACATGGACGTTGATGTTGGACATGGTGGATCATCGAGCTCACATGTCGGTTTGGAAAGGACCCGGAGATCAAGGCAAAGGTATAACTTGATAGGGTTTTCTTTGGGTGATCAAGACACTATAGAGAGTGTGATCACGTTTAGGATAGATAGCCAACTATCAAGAGGGAATGCCACGGCTAATCCGATGAGAAAAAAAAAGTGCCTCTAGGTTCATGGTAACTTGCATATGCATTTAGAATCTAGCGCACTAACTTCACTCTTGTGATATCGATTGCGATATGCTAACACACGTGCTCTCGGGATGTACTTTGACGTATTGGCAACTTGAGACAAGAGGCGGAACTTGGAAATTTGGAAAGACAACGACGCTAGGGCGTTGAAGGGAAGTTTCCCGCGGCTGCGGACGGTTTCTTGAGCTGGCGCCTGGCGCTGGCCCCGACGCGATGTTGAAGGCCGAACCGCGCGCTGGGCGCGTCCGCCACCACCCGACCGACGCGGCTGTTTTGACGGCCGGGCGTCCGTGGCTGCGGTTTGAATCCCGACTCACGAACGATTATTACCGATCGGGCGCTCCGCTGGCGCGTCCGCTGCACGGACGCAGATCCGTAGAGCACTACGGGGACCCCCCCCCCGCCGGACGCTATGCCCGGGCGCTGCGCGGCGCCGTTGTGTTGCTGGGCTTTGGCGCGCCGCGACCGGTGGACTTGTGAGGGGTTGAGCCTCACCCCGCTGGAGGTCGCGCGAAAGGCATCACTAGTGGATTGCTCGTGGCTTGTGGATCCCCTCTTGTGAGTGCTCCATTGAGCTCCCACCGTGGGATTTGGCACCGCCATTAAGCTTGTGAAACATCAAGTGGGTGCATCGCCACAACGAGGAGTAGCGTGTCGGCAAACACGTGAACCTCGGTAAAAAAATCATCGTGTCAATTGTTTGAGCTCGTTGGAGATTTCTTGTTGATCACGGTGATTGGGTTCATCCTCTACACTCCTCGGTGGTATTGTATTCTAGCTCACCTTGCATTACTTTGCTAGTTTACTTTGTGTAGCTTGATTAGTTTGCTTAGCCCCTAGTTGTAGAACTAGTTAGTGAAACTCGATCACCTAGGAGTAACCTTGCAACCTAGCTATTGTGTGTATCTAGAGATTATAGAAGTACTAGAATTGCTAGGAGGCTTGCTTACATGGCCCACATGCACTTATCATTGTCATTAAGACCTCTGATCATTATGCACGAGTTCCCAATAATCTAGAAAGCGCTATTAATCTTCCGAACAGGATCTCATTAACAAGTCACTCCAGTATTACAACACTTTATTCAAAATACATCAGAGTAAACAGCGGAAGGTTTATATAACCATAATTTTACAAACCCTTTGTTCAATTAAACAAACTTAAGTAGTATTATTACAAGCCTGAGATTATTGGAGTAACTTATACATATAACACTGACAACCCTGCCCAAGGGTCCACTTCTACTCGTCATCCTCCTCCTGGTACACCGTCATGCAGCAGGGACCAAAACAAGCCTGCTCATGACCTGCTCCTGCAACAAGGGTCAAAGAACCCTGAGTACGGGAGTACTCAACAAGACTTAACCGTCAAAGGAAAGAGGAGAAGACTCAGGAATGCAGGCTTAGGGGATCAAGGTAAGGCTTTAGCAAGAGTCAAAGACTCAGTTTGCAGAAAAAGCTTACTAATAATAAATCCTTACTTTCCATATTTTACTTTCAGATTAGTAGCTCATAGAATCTATGTGATCCTATACTAAATCAAACATCTTTCAGTCTTTCCAACTTTCTTTCTCAAAAACATATTCCATCACTTACTACGATGAATAGGCAGAAGAACGGGTCTCCATAACCGAGAAGCAACGGCGATTCATGAACCGATTAACCCAGCTGGGGAGTTCTAACCACACGACATATGTAGCACCTAAGCTTGCATATATCAACCATCTCTCGGTTCGTCCAAAACGGGACCGCGTCCTACGCCACCCGAGAGTACCGTACACCTCCAATCCGGGACTTTAACCCACGAGGGTAACATGTACTCCCGCCATCTCTCCACTCCCAGTGCGCGGTTGTACGTTTCTGATTTGGCACCACCGAGATCCAGCCTACCGGAGTATGTGGCGTGACTAGTTTCGTCGACACGGGGGTGCCCGCCAATCGGCGTGCCATTGACCAAAAAGGCCTAAGGCGCAACTTTGCGTTCAAAAGTCCCGAACTTAACAAGCCAAACAACGAGCGGTCCTTAGACGATCAACACGGGACAAGCACAGCTAGGTATCCCGCCGGTTTTTCAACCTACGCCCCGGCCCAATCTCAAATTCATCGCTACTTCTCTTTCTTCTTTTCCTAAAAAGGTACCATCTTCTCAAATAAAACATTTTGATGAAAAAGCTTAACTAATTAAGCGGGGGCTAAGCATCACTAAGCATTTTCGAAATAAACAAAGTTAACAAGGGTGGTATTGCAATAATCAAGGATGATAGTGCAGCAATTAGGTTATCACTCAACTCCTAATTACTTAATGCAACATATCATAAACATAAGTGATATAAAGCTTTTAAAATATCAAGGAAGGGTTTAATGTAAGGGGCTTGCCTTCGTTGACTATTTGGGACTCGTGGTCAACACCACGTTATAGGGATCCTCTCCAAATGTAATAACCCTCCTCAACAACTGGCTCGGCTTTAACACTCTCGAACTCGTGAACTACACGAAATAATGTATGTTTCAACATGATGCCATGAATTTAAATATGACGCTTGCGGGTGCATGAAATGATAAGCACCGGAAATTAACTTTTCCTTCACGATAAAGTTGTAACCCAACAAAATCAACTTGTTGAACTACTCTACAAGATATCATCACCATTGCCTAAGGAGCTCTCAAGGACCATTTGATTGTGGTATGATCCAAGATTCACAAAGCAATCCCAAGATCACACAAAACCTAAGTCAATAAACACTAAATACTACCCTTTTTCTAATAAATAACTAAAACATAATATATAAAAATAATTTAAACGTTTCAAAATGACTCCAAACTTGTTATACAAGTAGGACACATCATAAAATGGTACCAAATAAATTTTCAAGATTTTTTGAATAAATATTTTATTTTCTAAAAATCATGGAAGATGCATTTTTCAATTAAAATTTATATTCTTAAATCATGCAAGAACTACTCAAAATCAAAGTTTCAAATTTTTCATGGGTAGATATACTCATAGGAAGGCTACACAAAAATTTTTTAGAATTTTTGAACAAGAATTTGAATTTATAAGAAATTCACAAAATTGGCACTATTCAAACATAACAAAAATTGACAAAACAATTTAAATAAGACAAACAAAGGCCATTGGGCGAATCCAACAGACAGGCGCCGCCCAACTCCTTCCCCCGCCTCTCTCTCTCGACTTGATCCTGTGGGACGGGACGGCGGTCGGACGGTGCCGCCGCCGGCCCGGCCGACAACTTCGGCGGCGATCTCGCCGAACGAGACCTACCCCTACGAGCTCCCCCTCTCACTCCCGCATCACATGGCACCCAAAACCCGCACCCAAAGGCACGGTGGCACACTTGCCGACGGCCATGGCGGCAACGGCGCGGCGGGCGACGACGGGCAAGGCTCGTCGAAGCCTTCTCCCGGCGAAAGCGAGGACAGGCGAGTCCGGCACCATCGAAGCGAACCCGGAGTCCTCGCTTAATCGAACCTAAGCGAGTTCCCACGCTGGTGGCAGCGCTACGCGGCGGCGTGGTCGCGACCGGAGCTCGTCGGCGGCGACGCTCGGAGGCTAAGATGCGAGAAAGGGGAAGCGGGCGGCACAGCACGGCGGGGAGCTCACCCCGAGCACGATGCTCTTGTTGGTTGAGACGGAGACGGAGCGGAGATGGTTCGACGGTGTACGACGGCGGACTCTGGCGATGGCAACGGCGTTCCGGTGCGTCTGAGCCATGGCTGTGAAAACGGACAAGGGCATGAGACGGAGGATGATGACGCGATGCCAAAGCTCCAGGAAGTGCAAGTGATAGCTCACTGGAGCGAGTTGACGACGGCGGCGGAGCTCGCGGCGGCGCTCCGGACGGCGATGAAGAAGACGACGGCGCGAGGGCGA
The DNA here is from genome assembly GCA_015847255.1 of Hyparrhenia diplandra. Taxonomy (NCBI): domain Eukaryota; kingdom Viridiplantae; phylum Streptophyta; class Magnoliopsida; order Poales; family Poaceae; genus Hyparrhenia; species Hyparrhenia diplandra. Next base: position 314,520 of record JADLZK010003457.1, read on the forward strand.
TTTCGGCCGAATGGGGATGCGCAAGTGGGTGCAGGAGGTGCGCAAGGGAGTTGTGAAGGCGATGACGCTTTCAAAGTGGAGGATTGGGACTCGCGGCGGCGCACGGCGGCGCGCGGAGTGAAAGGTGACCCGGGCGGTGGCTGGAGGAAGAAGAAAAGAAGACGACGGCGTCGGCCGAGTTTTATAGGGCAAGGGAGAGCTGGACGGGTGGATGGCGACGTCGCGAACTCATCCGTAGTCGGTGACGCGGCGAGAACGGCCGAACCGTCGAGGCGCCACGGTGATGCGGCGACGGTGGGCGGCATGGGCGTCCATGTGCCGCCACCGTAGCACCCAAAACCTAATTTCTAAAATTTGCCAAATTCTCCCTAAATTTGAACTGCACTTGAAAAACTCAAAAAAAGTAACTTTGCTTAACTTTTCAAGATCTACAATTTTCACAATTGAAAGATTTTCAAATTTCGCTTCCAAATATGACTTTTTGAAATAGGGTCAAAATAAGGGTTTGAATAAATTCAAATTTGCTCCAAAATTTTATAAACAACTTTAAAAACTTCCAAAAGCACTTTGATAAAACAAAACAATATCTACAAACTGACTTTTGGAACTTTTTGTTAAATTTTTCCTAACTTTTGAAATATCGAAAAGGGGATAAAATAGGGTATAGAAATTAGGGTTTTAAATCCAATTCAAATTTGAATTTGACACAACTTTAGATTCCCAACCTATAACTATCAACCCATCATCCCACAACACACTTAAGATAAAAACATTTATTCAAAAAATTAAACCACTCTAAACCTCTTAAGCACAAACAAATCCTTTAAATATAAACTTATTTTAATTCAATGTAAAATTTTAAATTCTCTAATCATGCATGCTTTGCAATGATCATGATGACATGGCATATTTTAGTAATGGTAACACTGTGTGGGTGTTACACTTGCATAGCTAGTGAGAAGCATTGCTTTATTGCTACGCCATCTTATTTACTAACCGCCTTGTTAAGTGTTGTTGTAAGAAATTTTTTATAAGCTATTCACCCCCCTCTAGCCATTAGGACCTTTCAAGTGGTATCGAGCCGAGGCACCGTTTGTGAAGAGCTTAACAACCTACGGTGAAAAATGGCGTTGACAATGCACATCAACAACA
>JADLZK010003458.1:0-34902 GCA_015847255.1 Hyparrhenia diplandra
AGCATGCCGTTCCTGCCGTAATGCCATGCAAGAATATGTAATCATACATGCCATAAATCCATTCATCATGCATTGATCAGGTAGACACACTGTCCAGAAGGAACGTGAAACATAGCGACTTGAACCTTGGAAACCGGACCAACCCACACCGTATTACCAATTTCGTTTTTGCTAATGTTTGGTTTTCTTAATTCTGGTTTTGTTTTGAAAAAAAAAGTACTTGGAAGCGGCGGCCCATGGCACGTTTGCCCGGCCCAGCAGGAAGCTACCCTAGCCAAACGGCCTCACAAGTGTACATCCAGGGACCAACCAGGGGTGGAGGCGCGGCGGCACAACCAGATCACCACTAGCTACCTCCGACGACGATCAAGCCGGCCGATGGCACCCTTGGCGTCCATGTTCGCCCGTGTTGCATCCCGCAGGTCCCGCTTCGCTGTCCCAGCGGCTGCCGCTTTATCTCGCGCTGCTCGCTCGGGTGATCATGATCTGATCTTAGGCAGAGGCAGCGATGCCTCCAAGCGGCAGTCGTTGTTTGGATGCGCACAGCACCGCCGCTCTTTCTGCACTCATTCGTCCTCCGCAGGTATACATACATCTTCTCAAACTTGGGGCTAAACTTGGGGCTAAGGGCCTCATCATATCATCATGCTTGGGATTTTGTCGTAGTTGATTGGATCTGATTAATTAGGTCACATAAAAATGCATTTTTTTTCTTAAAAAAAGCGTGGTGCATTACTTTTCGTTTTAATCGCCTGATGGCCTCTTTTTATATATGTTAGATAATTATACAAGAAAGCCAAGGATTTATTTATAGGGAGCATATACTACCTTTCATGTGTTAAAAGTGTCTCCGGGAGCATATATATATGTGCTTATATTCGTTAGCAGTCCACTTCCTTTCATAATTCATATGTTCGTATCTTACTACAAACTGCGTTTTTGGGGTCATAAAGAAAAATAGGGGTGGGAGCCACTGTCTTGTGTCCACTCATGTGAACTTTAATTAATCTAGGTAAAAAACTATCTCGTATAATGTAAAGAAAAATAGGGGTGGGAGCCACCGTCTTGTGTCCACTGATGTGAACTTTAATTAATCTAGGTAAAGAACTATCTCGTATAAATGATGAAACGCTGTTTTGTGTCCATTGAGTGAACTTCATTAATGTAGGTGAAGAAAATCTGTATGATGAGTTCTTTGCTGAAGAGAAGGACATGGAGTCAGATGAAGCACTATGGGCCCTGTATCATCGTTGGTGCAAGCATCACAAGGTGCAGCGTGATCGTGATGATATGGTTAGACGGTTTGACGAATTCAAAAAATCTGTCCATCTTGTGCATCGAGTCAACAGTTCGGGTGTCGACCTCTATTTGACTCTAAATGAATATTCCGACACTCCTGTCTCAGAGATGTGTTCTCCAAGGCCTGTTTGTTCTAATGATCAAGGCTCAAGCGCGAATCAAAGCCCTGGGTGGGTTTAGCATTGAGTTTGGGCCACTTGATGACTGAACTTCCCAGGGACCAGCACTAATCAGGGGTCAAGTGTCAAGGGGCTCACGGTGCGATGCAAAGGCCATTGGTTGGGGGCGCCCCACCAGGGGTTCAAATCACGGGTGCGACACTTTATCCCTGGATTTATTTTCGAGATTTTCCGGTGCTTGTGCATTAAGTGGTAGGCGACGCCCCCGTCGATAGCGGCGCCCGAGTGGTGACCGAACTTCAAGATTTGCCGGCTCAGTCCTTCGAAGGTGCTCATAGGGGTAGGGGTTTGCGCACGTGTGTTTATAGGGGTGAGTGTGCATGCGTGTTGAGCGTCTGCGTTGTACTGTGTAAAAAAAAAAAAAAAAAAAACTAATCCAGGGTCAAGTCAGCATCTATGTTTGGGTAGAATAAAATAATAGACATGTAGTATAATGTTTTATGTTATCTATGGACCTGCAAGGAAGCTTTATCTTCTCATATGAACCTCCTGTCAGCATCTTTATGTAAAATAAAATAATAGATCGACCTGTGGTACAATGTTTTTAAGTTATCTATGTACATGCAAGTGAGCATGATTATCTGAGCATGATTATCTGGAGTTGACATGTAATACAATGTTTTATGTTATCTATGGATAGACCTGCAAGTGAGCATGGTTATCTGGAGTTGACATTAGGACAGTTGTCTGAAGCAGCTAATTCTAGTGGTGTGATTCTGATGTGTATTTTTAAGATAGTTAATCTTTGCATTATTTAAAATGGATTGCCTTCCATTCATGTAAGAAAGCTGACAAAAATCGCATCATCCAGATTTCTGATGATGCGAAATTAATAGAGTTTAGCATTGAGTTTGGGCCACTTGATGACTGATCAACTTCCCAGGGACCAGCACCAATCCAGAATCTACTAGGAAACTATATGGGAACTATCTTCACCTACCCAGTCAGCATCTATGTTTAAGTAGAATAAAAATAATAGAATTGTAGTATAATGTTTTATGTTATCTATGGACCTGTAAGGGAGCTTTATCATGAATCATGCAGGGACGTCAAGCATAGCGAATTGAACCTGGGTGGGCGGGTGGATATTTTTTTTTTTGTGAAATTTCGCCTTTTTTAAAAAAAAAAATTCAAATCTGTCCGTCGTTTGAAAAATTTTGCACGGGGTATCCCCTTTTGGTCGCGCCATCTCGTTGGCGCGATTTTTTCTACATGTCGCGCCACCGCATGTGGCGCGACCGGGTGCAGCCACTTATTTGGCGGGCTGGGTTGACCCGGTTCTTTGGCGTGGCATGGGCTGGGCCCCGACCGCGTCGGCGCCGGTGCATGCGGTCGCGACGGACAAGTCGCGCCCGATGCGGCGTTGCGACGGGCCCGTTAGGGTTTACGTTTGGGCCGCCCGAAACAGCGTGGGGCCCACCACGTCGCGCCGGCCGTTCGCGCTGACGCAGGCGGGTTAGGTCGCGGGCGCCCAGTTCCTTTCTCTCTCTCTCTTTCTTTCTCTTCTTCCTCCGAACCGAACCGCCGTTGAGGGAAAACGTCGCGTCGGCGCCTCCATCCGGCCGCCCGCCGCCCCTCCCCGGCCCTCCACCACTCGGCCGCGCCCCCTTCCTCCTCCACCACCGGTGAAGATCTCTAGATTGGTTTTGGCTAATTAGTGACATCCTAGGACTAATCTCTCTATGCTAAGTGTTTATTTTAGTTGGAGATTGGTCAAGCCAAGGTTGGTGCATGGTGGTCATGATGGATGGGTCGAGGTGATCCAAATGATGATCAAATGCGCAACTTGGAGTTGTTCGAGGATCAAAATGGGCTCAAGGCAAAGATATATCTATAGGGCCATTTTGATTTTGCACTCAAGACACCATAGGGTGTGAGTGATTTAGGATCGATAAGCCGTACTATAAAGAGGAGAAAACTACCGTACATATCGGTCCTCATGTGTCTCTAGGTTCAAAATCATTTGCATGCATTCTAACCTAAAGAGCTAACCCAACCTTCGAAATTGATTGTGAAAATGCTAACACACGAGCACATGGTGATGTACACGTGGTGGTGTTGGCACATTTGCGAAGGCGGTGATGGTTTTGTGGGGTTGAGATGGGTTTGGGTACCGCTCACCCTCCGTAGAGTTTTTTTTTTTTTGAGGGGAACCCTCCCCGCCCGAGCTTCTGCGAGGCGGGATTCGACGCTTTTGAGAAAATGAAATGTCTATTTTTATTGCGTCGGATGCATCATGGTGGTGAAAACATGCTATTCCTCGTGTTCAAGTTGGTATACTTGTCGGGTAGCATGTCGAAGCAAAGGCGACGGAGGAACGGCGATATTTTCATGATGAAAGCGCCCGGCGGACCCTCGCGACCGGACGCTTGACCGGGACGCATGGGATCCGACGGAGAGTCCGGTCGGGTTCGAAGAGCATGTTTTTTTCGAGGTCAATTTCGTGGCTCGACCGGACGTTGGATTTGTGAGTCCGGTCCACGACCAGACCTAGTGATCGGACGCATGCGCCCCGGGTGTCGGCCGATGGGCCGACGAGCTTGGCGGTTCGGCCAGGAAGCCGGCCGGACTCACGGACGAGTTCGGTCGGGTGCGTCCCGGTCACCCGGGGAAATGTGGTTTTCCTCCGAGGCGGCTCCATTGAGCAACGGGAAATCCAAGAGCAACAAGAAATCCATGTGGCCACAATGGTAGAATGGAGTGAACATATCCAAAATGCTTGGAACTTGGAGGAAGGTCGTCTTGCCACAGTGGCATGCAAGAGGATTGTCTAGACGGTGCAGTGCAGCGGCAGTCTTCCCCACTTCGATCATGTCGGGTGGGTTCGGTGGCGGAGGCACCCACCGAACAAACTGAGAATATGGAACGGTCTTCTAAGGGTCATAAGGAAACAACATAATGTCAACATTAACCTTTGTTGCATCATTAATCCACTGATAGAACATGCAACCGTCAAACCAACAATCAGACTCTCTCAGGGGATGACACCATAGTTGACAACAGAAAAAGGCACGCCCTGCGGAGACAGGATGCCTTGACTGCTTCACAAAGGCCTGCAACCCACAGTGACAAGCCGGAGGAGGGACAGGTGGTGGGAATGGACCTTCCACATGATGGTCCTCCGGATGGTGCACGAACAGGGTCGAGTCCATGACAGCTAGCAAAAGCAACAAAATGATAAGTATTACACATAAGTTCGGATCACTACTACAGGATTAATTTTACAAGGTGTTCGGATTTTATTTTCCGTGGAGGGCATTTGGGAAACCGCCATGGAAAATAAGTGGTTCGGGCACCCCCGGCCGGGGAAAACCGCCACATAAAATCGATTAACCGTGGCGGTTTTTTTAAAAAACCGCCACGGTAAATAAGGCCCAAAAACTTGGAACACCCGGGCCAGCAAAGTCCATCTCGGGCCCAATATCGAGGTCCCAAGTATATATATCGTGAGCAAACCCTAACAGACCCACTCTCTTTCTCTCTCGCTTTCGCGGTGGCCACCCTCGCACGGCAGCACCCCCACCCCTCCCCTCCCGACGCCCCCCCCCTTCCTCCCGACGTGGCGGCACGGAGGCCCGGCGGCGACGTGGGGGCGGAGGAGGCGGCGGCCAGCGGCGAGGCGCGAGGCGAGGCGGCGCTGTTAGCGGATCAGGCCCGCCGCGGCGATGGCGCGGATCTGCGACGGCGGCCTCCCCGCGGCGGATCCGGCGACGACGACCTCCCCCGGGGGCGGATCCGGTGAGGTTGGTCGCCCGCCCGCGACGGATCCGGCGAGGTTGGCCTCCCGACGGCCGAATCAGAGCCGGGGCGGCCTCGCCGCGGCGATCCGCGAGGTTGACCTCCCCGGCGGCGGATCTGGCTAGAACGGCCTCCCCCGCGGCGTTTCAGGGGCGACGACCTCCCTCCACCGGCGGGCTCCCTCTCCTACTGGCGGGGCGGGGGCTATCGCGGCGGCGGCCAATGGGTCCCTGGCGGTGGATGGGGCCCGCATCTAGGCCTGTATGCCCCGACACGGATTTTTTCTTTTTATATATATATTTTTGCTTTTTTTTTTTTTTTTTTTTAATTAAGCGTGGCGGTTTTGTTAAAAACCGCCACAAGCAATATTTACCATGGCGGTTATTGGGCACCAAAATGACCGCCCACGAAAATCCTTTGATTAACCGTGACCCTAGGCTGCGTGGCGGTGCCACGGAAAATAAAATAAAAACGTCACGTAAAATCATTTGAGTAGTAGTGGATGTGTGTGCAAAACAAAAGTGCAAAACATATAACACACCACGGATTGTTACATAGCTTCTATTTGTTACAAAATGAGAAGTATTACACCATGGATTATTACACATAAGGAATATTATTAAGAATTAAAACCATCTATTTGTTATATAGCTTCTATCTCCATACATTGACAAAAATACCTATTTTTAAACAAGCAAAAAAAAACACTAAAACAAGAACAATTATTAAAACAATAAGCAAATTTTCATAAACCCCGACCATAATACATGGTTAAACATTCTAAGCAGACCATGATACATGAACAAATATTAAAACAATAAGGAAATCTTCATAAACCCTAACCAACCCACATACATGAACAAATATTCATTACACATTGAATCCATCCCACATACTAACAAACATTTACTAAAATGTCATTAACATGAAGTGATTTAGGGTTAGGTTTTAAGTACATAATTTCACAAACTAAAGATAAAATTAGGAAACAAGATGACACAATAAGATGAGTACCAACACAAACAAAGAGAAATAGCAAACAAACTAGACAATTGGAAGCATTTGGAGGGCAAAAAAAAGAGGGAACAAGCTTCCAAAAAACTCACGTGCAGGGTCCTCTTCGAAGCTCCTCGGTAAAGTGAATGATGAGAGCAAGAGAGACAAAAAGTAGACAGTGAGAGTATTTATACCACTGCATCGCGCCGTCAGCGGTGGCGCGACCGGTGGGCCCCACGCGGTTTCACGGCGGCCCAAACGTAAACCCTAACGGGCGGTCGCGCCCGCATGCAACGGTGCGACGTGCGGGTCCCACACTCATCCACGCTAGCAACCGGTCAACCCCGTCGCCCGGCGTGGATGCCGAATCACGCCACATGCGGTGGCGCGACATGTAAAAATCGCGCCACCGGGGGCTGGCACGACCAAAAGGGATAGCCCATGCAAATTTTTTTCAAACCAGGGACAGATTTGGTTTTTTTTAAAAAAAGAGCAAAATTTCAAAAAAAAAAAATCCGGTCATATCTCATGTGCATCAGCCGGACTACACAAGGGCTGCATTTTCAGCCGATTCTCATTTTGGCGGGCGCCGCGCTAGCTGCATTTCGGGAGGCTCCAGCCGTTTTGCTCCGCTCCCGGTTCGCCTCCTTTCCGTCGCCCCCTTCTCCGCTAGGATCCGGAGGCTTCGGCGGCGGTCTCCGCGAGCCCTCCTTTCCCTCCACCGCGGAGCGCCGGAGACCTCCTACTGCTCGCCCTACATCACGGCGGCGGCTTCCCACATCTCACCCTCCTCGTCTTCCTCCGCCGCGTCGGCCTCCCGCACCATCGAGAGTTAGCGAAGGGGACCGCGACCAAACATGGAGCTTAGCTGGAGCGGGAGCGCGTGGGAGCTGGTTGGGAGTCCTACCAAACAGGCCCTCCAACACTGACCTAGCGGCGCCTAGCCGCCTTCTTTAGCCGTCGCCCATGGACAAGTTCCTGGTGGCGGCGCTGCCTCATTCTGGCGAGGAGCCCGCGCCGCCTCCCAGGTGCTCCGCGCCCCCCAGAGCCACGCTCGATTGGCCGCCTTTCACTGCTCTCTGAACCTCTTCTGGTTTTCAGGAGACATCGGTGGAGGCGCATCACTGTGGAGCTGGACGGCCGCATCGATGCCAGGTTCCGGCACCGGGAGTCGCGCCTCCTTCTCAATTCTTTCGCCGAGGTGCCATTCTATTGAAACAGATAGCTGCCCCAATGGTTTTGATTTTGGGTTCTGTTGCTGTTTATTGAGTTCACCATTGGGGTTTCTTAGTAGTAAGTTAAACAGGATGTGGAACCCCCCCACCGCGCGCCCCCCGCCCCCCAAAGCCCCCCTTTTTTTTTGAAACAAACAGGATGTGGAACTCTCCAGGGCAAGTTTTGAACAATTTTTTTAAAAAATATTGTAGTAACTTATTCCTAGTGTAACTATCCCCTTTTTTGTTTATCCTAGCCTAACTAACCCTTTTGAGTTAATCCTAGCACAGCACAGCTAGATGTGCTATATGTTTTTGTTCAAAAGCAAAATGTAAAGTAATTTAGAGCATAAAGGTACTGTGACCTGGGAGAAATATCCTTAAGATGTGCTACATTTTTTTCGGTCTCGATTTAATATTCTCATTTGCTTTTATCTTGACAAGATTGGGGCATTCGATCACAAGTATTACATGCATGACGAGGAACGGTGTCGGACATATGTAATGCTGATCCTTTAGTTTATGTTTTGCTTGTAATTCCCAGCTATTGTACTTCATCCATCTGACGAGTTTATTGTGATTGCTCCCATCAGGTGGATCGAATGATTAATGCTTCAACTATAGATTTTCATCCAGCAAGGTCAGCCTTTCTGTTTATAGCTCTTTGTAGTGTTACCTTACGTGATTTAGAGTTATGTAATGGTCACCTTCCTACAGTTTCATTTTAACAGCTACTGTATTTGAACAGGGAGGGTGTTTCAGCAATAGAATTTGATAGAAAGGTAAAATGCATATTCTATGCAAATGTAAATTATCTGGTTTAGCATGACTGCGAATTCCAACTCGTCACCTTCCATTTTTTTTTCAGAACAAAGTTGTGATACGAGTAATACCAGCGCATCCTCATTTCTGATTTTAATCGTGCAGGGAATATACCTTGCCTCAGTGACACTCTCAGGGTGTCTGACAGTGCATGACTTTGAGACCCTGTACTGCTCTAAATACGCCCCCATCATGCAGTAAGTTAAAACTAGAACCCACTTGACCTCCTTTCTAACTTGTATTGTCTTCTTGTTAACATTATTTTTCTGTAATAATAGCTTCCTATCTTCATTTGATTTGGAAATTAGAAATCAGGTTAAGAACCTGACTTTTCCTAGACAAAGAGCTACCTCTGCACCTTCTGATGATACATTCTTGTCCGTGCAAATCTAGTTCTAATTTGTATATTCTCAAAGTACACCAAAATAGTTGAAATAATGTCACTCAAAGTGGGAGAATTAGTACTCTAAATCTTCATTTGCAAAGCTGTTATAAGTTTCTTAGCTTATATGCTTAGGTAAGCAACTTACTTTTTTTTGTCTGTAGGTATGCATGATGAATCATCAAATTATGTGCTCCATATATCTAACCGAATTCCCCTGAATGCTGTTCGATGGAATCCAGAAAACCAAGATGAGGTACAGTACTACACTGCATATTTATTCTTAATGGGGTTATGGGATTTTCCAGTTGCAGATACTTCAGTTCCCAAAATTTTTTTGCTACTTGATACTATCAACATTTACCAAGCCTAACTACCATGTAGCTTGGCACTTCAATCTGTTTTGTAATAAAAAAAGATTGAGATATTTATGAGTTCTTTTGGTTCCTATGTATTTTATTGTTGAAAATACCTGCTGCAGATTGCTTGCACATCAAGTCAAAGTGATAAAATTTTCCTCTTTGATATTGGCTATGTCTCATCTTCACCAACTGAAGTAAGCCCCCTTTTGTGTTGTTCCTCATAAATGCTTCACATTTTTATGCAAGAAAAAATATGTCTGCTGTTGGTTTACATTAGCAAATCATGTGTTATCCTTTCCCCTTTCTTTCTATTCCTAGATTATCACACAATGCTGTCTCTTTGTTCAATGTGTTTTTCCCACAGTTCTTGCCAGTTATGTAGCTGCAGAATGTACAAGAATTTATGACAAAAATAGTGTTATGGGTCTGAATGAGATAAAGATAGACCTACTTCCATCAGTATGCATCAAAATTGAAATTCCACAATGTAAAAGAAAAAGGTTTCTGAATAACATCTTTGTACTTCTTTAATGTAGACTTTTAAATTAGAAGGGATTATAGCTTTATGTATGAACCGTTTTTCTAAACATACATATCCTCTGACCTGAATTATTACCATTTTAGGTTTTGCATAAAGGAAAGTCCAAATTCCCCGCACTCTACTCTGAATCCTGCAAGAGTTTGACTGATATAACTTTTACTTCAGATGATAAGTCACAGTAAGTAACAATTTTCAGGGCTATTCACCTCTTCATGCCACAGCTGCCTCTGTGAAATAAGACCAATAACAAAATATTGCTATTTAGTAGTGTGGAGCTTGCTCTAGACAATCAAAAGCATATCATGTTCCTGATTTTCTTTGTCCATAGTCCTTTAATCAAGAGATGGACAGCAGTGAAACTAAAGAAACCAAGGACTGCTAAACTTGATGTGTTACCAAAGAAATGTATCTATGTTAGTTCGGCTGGGTGAGTTATTGAAGAAGAGATAGATGTAGATTCTGCTGATGGTTGTTGTTCCTTCTTGAACCTAAATATCTTCTTTTTTAGGGTGGCGGCTGCCTCGTAAAAGTAAATAAATGTTTTTTTAACAAATCCAGAACCATGATTATATTAAAAACAAGGTCAGACTAAGCAGTACACCAACAATGACAACAAAGCAACAAAGCTAAATAACTGCCACAGCAAGTGAAAGCACTATCAACAACACTGCAGCCAGTTAGGAAAGGGTCTCAACACTTGCTGCACAACACCCGTACTGCTATTAGCCTATTACTGCACACCTTGCCACTCCACACGCCTCGTACCAGCAGCAGCTGGTTGCCTGCCACACAGTGTCACCATCACCGGTTGAAAAGTTGTTCTATTTAGGGCACTTGAAATGTTGTTATCGGTATCTTAGTGTTATTTATGGTGCTGGTCGAAATGTTGTTTTATCTTTGCCTTGTTGGAAACAGGGGCGATCTATACTAAATGCAGTGGGTGCAGCCGCACCCACACAAAAATAAAAATAAAACAATGATGAGAGCCAAATTTTCACCACATTTGCACCCCCATGTTATAAATCCTTGCACCCACACCACAAGGCAAGCGTTAGCTCTGTCTGGGGATTTGCACTTACAAGTTCTCTTTCATAGGATATTTGCATCCGGCCTTGACGGGGCAGTGTACATGTGGGACAGGCGGTCAAGTAAGGCACACTGTCTTGAGCTTATGGCATCTCCAGAATCTCAGTTCAACACTGTCAAGCTTACTGTGGATAATCGGGTATGCATAAGAATTTAAAATGTTCAATAACAAGTGTTGCTTGCTTTTTTGGATCACTTTGGATAATTAGTCATTGAATATGCTGTTTTAGTAAAAACGACATCCCATGAGCTTAATCATCTTGTTACTATGCTGTTTGAGTTTGAGTAAAAACGTCATCGCATGAACTTAATCATCTTGTTATGATGGAGATGGACCTATGGCTACAGAATTATATTAACAAATAGGAGGCTACGTCCAGATGAGAGGCCCTTTGGTGATTAGTGGGATAGTGCAAGCCAAACAGTTATTGATCAGATCAGAAAAGGGGATAGTGCAAGCCAAACATTCTACTATGGGCTTGGTCAATTTGAAATCATCGTACTTGTGTCTGTGATGGAGTTTCCGCTAGTCTGGCAGGTGTGATGCCACTTGCTGCTGAGGAATTGCAGCTACGGGATTTGGCCGAGGTATTTCACATCTCCATGCCCTTGTGCCAGATGAGGGTTGATTTTAGGTTGAGGTTGGGTTTTTTTTTTCCAAGCTAACACTGGTGTAATGTTTCCATAAGCCTAGGAGTTATCGTTTCAAAAATAAGCCTAGGAGCTAGTGTGTGTGCGTTGAGTGTTATAAGGGTTTCTTCTTAAAACAAAAAAAGATGTTTTGCTAGATGTTTTATGTTTTCGATGCGCTTTACATTTTTTATTATGTATGCTGGCTTATCTGATTTACGCCCTTTCTTAACTTAAGCAGTCAATTCAGTTAAAATTATCAAGCCATCCCATAGATGGGCATTTACCATTTGTTTTGCAGACTCTGTTTGGTGCAACTAAAAACGGCACAATCCATGTTTGGGATCTCCGTGGAGGGAGGGCATCAGCTGCTTTTCAAAGCCACAATGAGGTGGGTTTGAGTGTTCAGCAGATTAACTTTATGTCTTTATGTATTCGGCACACGTGGCTCTGCAGTCTTTTACTCCATGCTCAAATTGTAACATGCAAGCTAATATAATCTCCCAGAAGTTGTTTTAGCCCATTTGTCACTACCATGTACGAAAAAACCCATAGAGTGGTTTACCCGGCCAAAAGAAAATGAATATACTGATTCTCATGGGAATTAGAACATCCAGCAGGCTGAAGGCTAATTATGATTGATTCAGAAATCAAAACAATGGAATGCCATATGGAACCTTTTAAAATTTTTAAAACATTATTTAAAGTTAACTCATTAAATGGTGTAGTCTAAGTAAATCCTACCTGTCATAACTAGAGATCTGGCACAAAGTTTTTGAACTGAAACTCCAGGGGGTGGGCCCCCACATGATCATTCCTCCATTTAGGGACATGGTACCAAAAGCTTCTCCCCTGTCTGCCTTGTCAGGGAGCCAAGCAAAGCCTTCTGAAAGTCCCCTGCAACCCACAAACCCCTGCCTTGTCATGGCATTGCTCTAGACTTAGTCTTTGAGTGGCTAGAGGTTTTGTATTTTCTTCACAGGCTTCGCAGTGGCATGCCTGTAACTGTTTTGCCCGGTGAGAGTTGAGTGTTCTTTAGCCTCTTCTGTGTATTATTTTTCTTTTTTTTTTCTAAATTAAATGACACACAGTTCCATTGTGTTGTTCGAGAAAAAATGGCCACAATTGCTGCATCGATTATGGGCCATGGCCTTTGTTTGATATACCAAACTATTCTTTGGAACTGTGCAGATTTGTCTATCTAGTTTCTTTATTAGTTTGAATAGACTGCTATTATCTATGCTGTATATAAATTCTTCAGAACTTATTCATGCAGCAATGTATAGTTGTATTGTTAACATGAGGGTTTGTATTCTTGATTAATATTTCTAGGTCCAACAATTGCTATCAGTGAAGTTATCAACATTGTTGGGCAAAATTGCATCACTAAAGGTATGCGAGAAGAAAAAGAAAGACCTGTTGTCATGGGTTTATCTGCTAAAATGAACATACCCATTTCCACTCCTTTTTTTTTTTTTTTTTTTTTTTGAGGGAACATTCATTCCATTACTCAACCGAGCTGGCTAAATCACCGGACACCAAGGCGTTTACAGAATCGAGCACTCCGGCCATCGAGAGGGCTCATTTTCAGAGCTTCTACTGCCCAAAGCAGCTAATTCGTGGGCTACTAGATTACACTCACGAGGGATATAATTAACATAGCAGGACACGAAGCTATCTGACAAAAGCTCTTTCAGTTCATGGATTAAACCTCCCACAGTGGCAAGTCTGAAATCATTACCCTGCACTGCCCAAACCACCTGTTGGGCATCAGTTTCCAGTATGACGTTGCTGGCTCCAAATAAAGACATTGCCTTCACTCCTTCGATGCAGGCAACAAGCTCCATCTGAAATGGGTTGAGTGCCGGCCGGATTTTGCCTGATCCCGACTGAATGGCCTCACCCCTGTCATTGCGAATAACAAATCCCCACCCACCATTCTTATCAGCATCTCTGAAGGCGCCATCAACGTTCACTTTCAGTACACCCGTAGGTGGCTTCTGCCATTTCTTGCGTGGTTTCAGTGCACCTGTATGCCCCATCATTTTCTTCTGCAGATCATGTATTTCATACGATTGTCTTCCACTTAACATTGCAATATCATCAGCCACTCTTTGTCGTTCACCTTGCCTAACCCGATTCCGCTCATGCCACAGATTATTAAAAACGAAGGCTGCTTTCAACTGTAGCTCGTCACCCATTGTCAGCAATGTTTCTACAACTCGTTCTGCAGAGGAACACTCTGTCAACTTCTGTCTGAGCTCCTCCAATCCAGCCCCTCTCCATACTGCTTTAGCAAATTTACAACGAAGAAAAACATGCCCCCCATCTTCCCCCACGCTACTACAAAAGTAACATCGATTTATGTCCATCTTGACTCCACGACGTTGCAGATTTGAAAATAGTGCTAGAGAATTATGGGCAAGTCGCCAGAGAAAGTGCTTCAGTCTGCTGGGAGCTTGCATGTTCCAAATCATACTCCAAACTCTTTGGTTTTCACCATTATTACTTAAAGACGATGAGGCTGTTGGATCATTCCCCCTACTTCGATCTTGGTCATCACAAAATACTCTATATGCTGATTTGACTGAGAAAATTCCTTTTGGATCAAAGTGCCAAGCTACAGCATCATCCATATCAGTATGTACCGGTATTGCAAGGAATTTTGACACATCTTCAGGCCAAAAAGTGGATTGCACTAGATCTTCATCCCATGTTTCTGTTACAGGGTCAATAAGGTCGGTCACTTTAGACAGAAGATTAAACCTTCTTGCTGTTATTGGTCGTCTGGTAATCCCAAATGGTATCCATGGGTCCTCCCATATTTTGATGTTCTCACCATTGCCAACACGCCAGACTATTCCTTTTTTCAAAAGTTCCAACCCCTTCAAGATACTCCTCCAGGTATAAGACATACCCTCCTTTGGCTCTGCTTGTAATACATCTACATTCTTATAGTACTTGGCCTTTAAGATTCTTGCACACAGAGAGTTTGGGTTTAGTATCAATCTCCAACTTTGTTTAGCTAACATAGCAATGTTGAAGGCATGAGCATCCCTGAACCCAAGACCTCCTTGCTTCTTTGATTTCTTTAATTTCTCCCAACTAAGCCAATGCATTTTATTTTCTTTGTCATTCTGGCTCCACCAGTACCTACAGATTTGCCTGCTTATCTGATCACACACTTCCTTGGTTAAATCAAAGCACCCCATAGCATAAGTAGGAATGGCCTGAGCCACCGCCTTAATCATAATTTCCTTCCCCGCATTTGACAACATTTTCTCCTTCCATCCCTGAATTCTTTGCCATACTCTCTCCTTAATATAATTGAAAATCTGAGATTTGTTGCTTCCCACATGAATCGGTAGCCCCAGGTACTTGTCATTAAAAGACTCTCTAGTAATTCCTAGTTGTTGCATCACAGCCAGTTTACAATCCACACTCGTGTTCTTGCTGAATATGACAGCCGACTTGTCTCGGTTGATCACCTGCCCCGAGCACTCCGCGTACAAATCTAGTATCTCCTGCAGATTTGCTACATCCTCCCCGTTTGCACGAACTAGGATCAATGAGTCGTCGGCAAACAGCAGGTGAGAGATGCTTGGAGCGCCATGGCAGATTTTAACCCCTCCAATTCGACCTTCATTTTCAGCTTTCTGCAATAGTCCCGAAAAACCTTCTGCACATAATAGAAATAAATAAGGTGACAATGGATCACCTTGTCTCAGCCCCCGTTCCGGAATAATTTCATCAGTGAGGGAACCATTCACTTTCACCTTGTACTTCACTGTGCTCACACATTTCATTATCAACTCAATCCAGGCTTGTGAAAAACCCAGTCTAACCATCATGTCTTTCAAAAAACACCATTCCACCCTATCGTAAGCTTTACTCATATCAAGTTTTATTGCAGCATACCCCACATTACCCCTCCTTTTATTTCGCATATAATGAAGAACCTCATAAGCCACTAAGATATTATCTGAAATTAGCCTGCCCGGCACAAATGCACTCTGTGCCGGAGAGATGATGTTAGGCAGGAAAACTTTCAGCCTGTTTGCAAGCACCTTTGACACCACCTTGTACAGGACATTGCATAAGCTAATAGGACGAAGGTCTTTCACATGTTCTGGTGTCTGTACCTTTGGTATAAGAACAATCGTAGTGTCATTCCATCCTTCCGGGATGTCACCTCCTGCCAGCACTGTAAGCACTTCAGCTGTCACCTTATTGCCCACTAAATCCCAACAATTCTTGTAAAAAACCGAAGGTAGCCCATCCGGGCCAGGGGCCTTCAGATCTCCTATACTGTCAAGTGCTTTCTTAACTTCTTCCGCTGAGAACGGCCGGCACAGCCGTTCATTCATTTCATCAGTCACTCGCGGCACCACAGCATCAAGAAGTTGTTGTGTCCTGCCATTAACATTCGAGGACCTGAAAAGATCACTAAAATAGTTAGAAATCACCGCCTTCTTCCCCTCCTCCGTCTCCTCCCAACCTCCTGCTCCATTTCTAAGTCTACCTATCCTATTTCTCCTTCTTTTTTCTGAGCATGTGGCATGGAAGAACCCCGTGTTCCTATCACCCTTTTCAAGCCACTTCACATGAGCCCTCTGTCTCCAAAAAATATCGACTTGCTCTTCTAAACGATCCAGCTTAAAACGTAAGATCTCCTCTTTCGCCACTGCTTCACTACTTAGTTCTCCCACTCTACAGCCTTCTAATTCCTTCCTCACCTTTTTAATCCTTTTTTCTAAATCACCCAAAACATTTTTACTCCACGAACTAAGCCCTACTGCTACATTCTTCAGAACATTCATCACTCTTCCATCTTGTGAGTTATTTGCGTTCTCCCAAGACTCCTCCACCACCTTTCTATAATCTTCCTCCTCCAACCAGCAAGCTTCAAATTTAAAACCTCCATCTCCCCTTCCCCTCATAGCCGCATTCATTCTCTCAACTGTGATAATAACCGGCCTATGATCAGAATGTCTTGGGTCACCATTAAAAACCCTCACGGTAGGGAACATGCCTCGCCATTGTTGATTTGCGACAGCCCGATCCAACCGTTCTCTGATGTACCCCTCGACTCGATGGTTATTATTCCTCCAAGTGAAAATATCTCCAACGAACCCGAGATCTTGAAGACCACAATCCTCCAGCGCCTCCCGAAACTGGTCCATACATGATTGTGGCCGATTATTACCCCCTTCCTTCTCATGATTAAAAAGAATTTCATTAAAATCTCCAGCACAAAGCCACGGACCATCGTTTGGGGTAATCAAACTTCTAAGCATCTCCCATGTTTGGTATTTCTGATCTTTATTAGACTCCCCATAGACTCCAGTAAAACGCCACGTCCTCCCATTTTGCTCTTTTATATCAACATCAATGTGGAGCTTTGATTTACTTCTCAAGCTAACATCGATCCCCCTCCTCCATAACACAGCAATTCCCCCCTCACCTTCGAATCCACCACCACCATGTCACCCATTTCCAAAATTCGCTTGAATCTATTCATGCCCTTCTCGTCTTTCTTAGTTTCAGACAAGAAAAGCACATCCACCTCCTCGGCTTTCTGGAAGCCAATGAGGCCTCGAACTGCCGGGCGGTTTCCCAGACCCCGGCAGTTCCACGCCCTATCTTCATTTCTGCTCGCGGGATTGTCCCTGCAATCCCGCGTTCAAAGTGTTTAGATTGACTCCATCCTCACCCACCCGAGCCTTCTTCCTCTCCTCCTCCAAATCCACATCCATATCATCAGCCCCCCTCTTTTTCTTCTCTGTTGTGCTTGACACCGTCTTCGAGCCACCCTCTACTTTATTTCTTTGAATGCGCTTAAAGGAACGCTGCGAACCTGCTTTCTCCTTTACAGAGTCAACCTTCTCACCACCAGCCCCATTATTATCACTCCCCTTCTCAGCCACGTTCACAGTTTGCACCTGGTCCGTGCTCTGCCCCTGTATATTGCCACTCTTCTCTTTGCCCAAATCAGGACCACTCTCCTCGCTCGGTGTCTGTTTTTTCCATGTCGGAGCATCGCTGCCTTTCTTCTCCGACTTGTCTCTGCTATCATCTGAGAAACGGGATCTCCCTCCATTACCCGAAAAATTCCATGACAAAGCCTTTCTTCCACCCGAACCATTGTTTCCCCAATCCCCACTATTCCTCTTTTTCTCCGGAATAAAACGAAGAGAGCGATCATACTGAATATTAATTTCACCCTCCTTCTTCTTATCACAGAATTTATCAATGTGGCCAATTACACCACATATGAAACAAAATTCTGGCAAAAATTCATACTGAAAAGGACACCATCTTTCAATGTCACGTACCTCATCATACACCATAATCCTTCTTCTTATCGGGTGGCTGATATCCAGCCTCACCTTAACACGCAAGAAGCATCCCACATCTGACACATTATCCCCCAGGTCCACATCCATGAATCTCCCAACCTCATCTCCAATAATTTTCCCCACATCTTGATTTATCATGCCCAGAGGTAACTTGAAGACTCTGATCCAGATCGGAATAGACGTGAAATCGATCTCATCCAGAGTTTTTGAAGCATCAAATTCAACCACAACCACTAGTTCCTTCAGATCCCGCCCCACCATCCATGGTCCATCCTCCATTGCTTTCTTCTTCCCAGATGCTTGA
This sequence comes from Hyparrhenia diplandra, assembly GCA_015847255.1. Classification (NCBI taxonomy): domain Eukaryota; kingdom Viridiplantae; phylum Streptophyta; class Magnoliopsida; order Poales; family Poaceae; genus Hyparrhenia; species Hyparrhenia diplandra. Next base: position 17,913 of record JADLZK010003458.1, read on the forward strand.
AGAAAAGTCACTCGAAAATGATTTTCACCAAGATCTTTACATTTTATTCCCTTTATTGGGCACCACACCTTGCCCAAAGATTGTTCGATCGCCGTCACCGGGACCGATCTCTCCGAAAGAATTTTCACTACCGCCTGCAACCCCTTTGAACTATCTGTCGCCTCCGCCCTGTTATCTCCTCCAATTCTCACTCCCTTTTTCTCCACCTCCGACAGCTTCATCCTCCCCAACAACCCTTCGACATCCTCCATCACGCCTGACCCCCCGGAGATGGGATTTTAGACTAGATCACCAATAGGAAAGAGATTAGGGTTTAAGGGAAAAGCTAGCACGGTTATCTGTGGAGGGCTCCCGAACAAAGGATCAGTGGAGACAAGAACCTTTTTTGCACAAGAGAGAGAGGGAATTTGTGAAACAAGGATTGGGACGCTGGATCACGATGACTCAAGAGATCAATTTGCGGAGGAACTAGGAACCTGGAGCCCTAACCACCACGAGACCTGAGAATTCAATGTATTAAAGAAATCCCCATTATTTATTTAGACTTAAATGGAATTTAGAATTGCTTTGTGACACTACCATTGAAAGTGTCCAAGATGTTGAATACAAGAGAACTGACAGTTAGAGGCATGCTCCAAAAGAGTATTGTGGTTCTACCCTTGGTTCAGAAAAACTATTTTTATTCTTAAAATAGGGGCTGAGATTTGGCATCCCTAACAATCATACCGCAGGTCATCTAAAGTCAGGCAGCTCTCAAAATTCTGCTTGCCATGGTTACTGAGACTTCCAACTGATCCATTTGAGTTCCTAACATGCAAGTTCATATACTGTGGGGACCTCCCCCCCAGTCTTTTTGGTCAAAAAAAAAACATGAAGTTCATAACGCTGTTGGGTAATGGTCCCTCCATTGCTCGACACATACTTGTTACAGTCCTGCATTTTTGAATGCATGATATATTTTTGTCTACTGAGAATACAACTTTATGTCCATCCCAACCTTGGTTTTTGAACCTGCTGAATCTGTTTTTTATTAGTGACTACTCATCTCTGCAGAAAGTATCTTCTTACACTTGGACTGATACATTGAAAACACTTTTTTTTTTTTTTTTTTTTTTTTTTTTTTTTTTCATTTTTAACACCCAAACAAAACCATAACATATCCTCCTATTTGAAATATTTTGTTTTTTCCTTAGTGGAACACTCCTGAAATTCATTACCATGGTAATGAGTTCAAAGCATTCGAACAAACACAGTTTAAAAACAAAGGCATTTTCTGTTGTCCAGCTTTAAAAAACATGGCCAGAGAAGGAAAATGTACTAACACAAGATTGCAACTCTACCATTTTCTGTTGGATTTTGGATGCAGTTTCCTCTGCACTAGCTGGCCTTCTCCAATTAATATTATCTCCTTCAACTGTCAGGTCTCACCTTGTAGGTCCAACGCCTTGCTTGCATTGTGCTGCTGAGGCATTTCCTGTCTAGGATGGAAATGCAGCACTGCTGCATGCACCCCTTCTCGAAAATGCTGATCCTATGCAACCCTGCCCACTAGCAGACAATCTCGGTGGGAGGTTTGATGATTTTGTTTTCATAGTATATGCATGGTGTCGCTTTTTTCCCTATTGCCCAGCAAATACCAGCTGGGTCAACCATATGAAACTGTTTCCCCCATAGAAACCTGCATGGTGTCGCCTTTTTCCCTACTGCCCAGCAAATACCAGCTGGGTCAACCATATGAAACTGTTTCCCCGTAGAAACCAGCTATTAATCCAAATATCGTACTACCCAAAAGATTCAGGTGTACACTTAAGCCCCACTAACCATATTTAGATACGGCACATCCAATATTGAATTGATTCTTCTTGCTCACAATCATAGAAACTGGAGTGGCCCTGCCATTTTTCTTCTCTTTAGATTGTCCCTGGTTAGCATAACATCCTGAAACACCAACCACATTGTGTTATATTCCAACATTTTCAATGGAAACATTGAAATATGTTTTTTAGCAGATTACATGATATACACCAGATTTTTTACATTACTCATAAACTAAAATCTGGAAACGTTTCTGATTCTGAAACATATCTTTAGCAAACCATTGTTCTGGCATTGATATTTTTTTCAGGAACAATCAAACATTGTTTCAAGTCCAATTCTGTCGATAGACTTCAACCCTAGTTGTTCATATCAATTGGCCTTCCATCTTGATGATGGCTGGTATGTATCTCTGATTTCCCTCCTCACAAAAAAAAGTATCTCTGATTTCCCCTTTAAGGATCGTTATTCTTGTTAGTAACTTCCATCTATGATCCTTTCAAGCCACCACATAGTGCATTACATCTCAATTAATTTCTTCTACGTACATCTGATGTTAGGTCTGGAGTCCTGAATGTTAACAATCTCAATGTGACTCACCTTCACTGCCCTCCTCCTGCTTGGTTGTAAGTATCCCCACTATGTCTACAAATATTCTTAATTAAAGTATGCCTGTTCTGACTTCTGAGGTACTCTCCCTTTTCTTTTACTAGGGAAAGCACAGACTTGGTGCGGCAAAATCAATTAAGAAAACCAACCTGGCTGCTGACATCTTCAGTAAGAGTATTTCAGAGTACACTAAACTTTAGTACCTACCAAATAAAAATGCTGAATGATGCACTCCTGTTTACTGTTGAGAAGTTCTCTTGATGTTAAGTTATTTGTCCAGATTTATGCAGTTGGATCTTCCTCGTATGATGGAATTTATCTACTAGACTTTCATCCAGATACGAGCTCTGCATGCCATGTGGACTACAAGTAAGCTGCTCTACCCTTTGTTTTTGTTTGTTGATGATCCTTAATATTCTGTTTTTTTGCTGGAGATATACCTAATGAATTTATCTATTGAATTTTTCCTCGATTTTCTTTTAATTTTTTCCCATTTATCATATGATATTTATGCCCTCTTCCACTTGTTTTCCACATTTCAGAGAGGAAGCAAGAGTCTCCGATGAAAATCAACCAGCAGAAAACAAGTTTGTTCCTCTATCCCAAAGGGTGCTTTCTTGTGCAGCCCATCCACTCAGTCACACCATAATTGCCGGTACACAGGTTAGTTCCCTTCTGGTCTCATACATAATTCCTGCAAGCGAGAATGAGAATATGCTAAATGATATCATCTTGACTTCTTGTATGGAATTGGAGGATTTTATTTATTTTGTTAAGCATCAGATATCATTCTGTATGAGTCCCATCAATTTGAGATTCAAAAACACTGACCAAATATTTACCTCTCCAGTTCTCATCGTTGCTCATGTTATCACAAAAGCACAAGACTATCAGAAATCCAGAATCGTGAAAACCTGTCATTTTCTCCACGCAACATCTCCAATTGTGCATTTCCAGAATCACAATGGTGGAATTATGTGCAACATGGAGACCTTGCTGGTGCCATTGAGTCTTCAGATCTAGTTGGCGGTTGGTCACTAGGTTGGAAGTGCTGCCAATAACCGGCTTCCAAGAAATGATGAATACGCAGCCTGTGCTAACCGCAACCTGTGCTAAATGCTTCTCCAAGTTTGGCCAGTTTTAACATCTCTCTGTTGGTCGGAAAAAAAAAAAGAACATTTCTCGACGTCCCCTGAGGAATGGCAAGGTTCAGGTGCCGAGTGTAATGACGTGATACACTATAAGATCTTTGTATATTCTCTAGGAATGGCACTGTTACTAAAACTCTTCAGGTCATAATCACCGGCGATGACTTCCAAGTTCCAATTCTACAGTTTCATTACTACTATATGTACTCCCTCTGGGTTGGTATTAGAAGTCGTTTAGGACAGCGATACGGTCTCCAAAACACAATTTTGACCACTTGTTATTACAAAAAGATTTATGTAAATGTGATATATGTATACTTTTATCAAAGTATTTTTTAACACAAATCTATTCATATAATTTTCACATTTACAAACTCAACAACTTAAAAGTTATTAATGATTTATATTCCCAATGTTTGACCCAAACCTTGTTCAAAACGACTTCTAATATAGAGTATGTAACTAATAAGTCAAGAACGGCTCCTGGCGGAGCTGATCCTTCCGCTGTCCGCTGTCCGCTGTCCCCTGTTGCGTTCTGTGACTATGCATCCGAGGACCGTGTCAGGGATGACCGTTCTACTGCTGCAGCAACGCTGTCGATCTCATGTGATGGCCCTGACTGGACACGCTAGGCTGCAATATGGATTCGAGAAACTCCATGGAGCTACCAATCATTCATCACCAGAAACTCCATGGCCCTGACTGCAGCTACCAAGTTAACTTAATCATTCATCACCAGAAACGAATAATTGTAACGAAATGTGGTCTTGAATGTAACGGACTAGGAGAGACGAATAATTGTAGTAGAGAACTCCATGGAGCCTAATCAGGACATCGTGCATAGTGAAAATGAAAGACAAGCACCAGAAACTGGCTGTAAACCTGAACGAGTCTGAAATTCTGGATCCAGTAAAACAAGACCCAAAACAAGAAAGAACACTATACACTATAACTCAATAATCACGAATTAAAAGATGATATGTCATTTTCGGATTCAGAAATCAATAGCTCAGAATCTAGAATATGATGAGCACAACTACAGCCAAGTAAATCTGGAAAAATAAGCAATGCAAGGTTAACTGTATCAATTGAAGTATATATCAACTGAAGAATTCAAGCTGTTACAACTTGTAAACTGTTCTATCTATTCTCGTTGAACTAAACCCCACAAATATCCAATACGCCTTACAGTAACGCAGTGAAGTCTTATACTCTTATACTTCACAAACAAAAATACGTGAACAACAGTGGTTCATTTCCGGTGAAGCCAACTGAAGTTGTGGTGCAGTAAGCGTATCATGACAAGATAACGTGCCCTCAAGCAGAGAGCTAGAAATCCCTCCTACCAGAGGGTCCTCAAGCAGAGAACTAACCCCTTTCCCTAGACAAACCTTGACCAGCGGCTACGAAAGCAGCAGGCATGAGAACCATTGATGCCCAGAGAAGGCTTCAGCTCATCGCATGGACATCAGTATGCGCCTTTGGGCAACTACCTTGGAAGGCTGAGCAGCCTTTGGAGTTTCCTTCATACGACGCCTCACCATTTTTTCAATCTGCTCTATTGAACTTGACAGTTTCTTCTCCAGATCAGTGGGAGATGGGTCATTTGTTTTGGATGGAGCCATCTGCAAGGAGCAGTCCGATGGAGAGGAAGATGCCTCTTGCTTGTCCTCAGCCACAGAAGTCACACTGTTCGCAACAGCTGAAGTTGAGCCAGGAGCAGAGGCAACAACAGCCAGTGTTTCTTGAGTCTGTGTGCTTTGAGAATCAGGATCACTATGCTCTGCATGTACTGGAGTTGTTGGATCCACAGGCTGTGGAGAATCATCATTCCATTGGATATGTTGCCGAGCTGCATTCTCCTCTAGGCGATTTCTTTTCTCAAGAGCCTGTAAATTGCAATTAGTACATCAGAATATCTCTGGGGAGACATAATGCATCTAGATTTGGTATGTGTACATTTTTTTCCCCTTTAACAGTGCACAAACAAATTTTCAGTTGCTTTAGTCTGAGTGAGCCTTTTTAGTCTTTAGTTTTATGACTAAAATTGGCAATGCAATTCAGCAATGCATTTAGTGAACCTCTAACATGATATACTGAACTTTAGTTGCTTTACAGTATTATTCAGTCTTTGATACTGTATTTTAGAGATTGCAAGGCAAAAAAGAAAACAAATCATAATATAGATTAAATGGTGAAAACATAATGATGAAATTGGCATTATTTACTCACTACTACCTCGGTTCCAAAATGTAAGTTTTTTATTGTCCTAAGTCAAACTTCTCTAATTTTGATAGTGTGCATTTATTCAGTACTGTAAATGTAAAATATTTTTCTATAAACTTATCAATAGTTAGAAAAGTTTGGCTTTGGTCAAAAACTAAAGGGAAGCATTAGACCTTTCTCTGGTTTTAGGCACATTTATATTGCTGACTACATAAACTGAGAATAGCAAGATCAATCAAATAAAACAAAACGGTGCTGATTGGCCTAACACAATCATTGCTACTCCATTTGTAGTACACCAACTTTATGCTAATCACTGGATTAATAATAAAAGGCTTGCTTAACCTGCAATTTCATGCTACTGTCATTCTCAGTCAAGTCATGGTGACACAGGCTAACAAAGTTTATGGATCTTATTTTGCAAAATGAACATTAACGAGTTCTGTTCAGGGTTATAAGCCTGTGCTTCTACATTCTGGATACCATCTCTACTCCAGAACTTATTGTGCTTAACAGGTTATTCTGCATACAAGATAGAAAAATGCAATAATAGTTCTAGCATAGTGAAATTGTGGCGTATCCTAAACAACAAAACCATGCGTCAGATAAACAAATTCTGATATTAGCACAGAACAAACGCAACATTTAGGGACATCCCAATACAGTCCAAGTCAGGGAAACAGGTCACCACCTTTACGATTGATGTGATGTCACGAAGTGGGGTCCTTGGGTACCAGTCAGGTAGGGGCTCCTCCTCTTTGGTTTAGTCCTCGCTGCACCTGCCGGTGGCACATTCTCCTTGTTGCTGAAATGTGTTGGGACCCGTCGACCCAGCGGCTTGACGGCGCCCTTTGCCACCAAAACTCCTGGTGATGCCACCCTCCTCCTGATAAAGAAGCCACCAGCATAGTTGCTGGCAAGCGGTGACCTGCTGGCAGTCCTCAATTGAGGCATCTTGTAGTCCTGCGAGAAGTTTTTTGTAGCTCATATCGTGAGACAGTGATTCAAGAACCAGCCAGACAATGAATCAGCAGATCAGTAAATGGACCAATAAGTCATAATTTTTTCTTACAGCTCCACTCTCGTTCTACACCGATTTCTATTGCTCTTCTCCTGAATCTACGCAAGGAACTCTTGGTGCCCTGAGCGCTGTTGCTCTTTTCCCTGGATGCATGAAATAAAATTTCGGATGAAACTGCCAAATTGACAAGAACAATTCAAAGAGCACGTGAGCAACCTATTCATTCACCAAAATCTACGCACCTATTGTTCGGCTTCCGCCTCTCCGCGATTCCTCCCGATGTCAACGCGATCCCTATGACTCTAGGACACCTGCAAGAAAAACGCGAGGCAAACGGGACCAACAGTTCAGACAAGAGCTTCAAGAAAACCATGCAAATCCCAGTCGCTCTACTCATATCCCACCTCAATTTCCCCCTCCTTCGCAGGTATTCGAACCCAAAATAACCCGTGAAACACGTAGAAGAAAGCGACGGAGGCTGAACCAAGAAAATCCCCCGCAAGAACCAACCAAATCCCCTCTGTTTCCCTTCGATTCTCACCTCGAGCAGGTTCCCTCAGCTCCTGATCCCGCCTCCGAATCCTTACCCTTCCCTTCCGCAGATCTGCGATAACAGAACCAAGAAAGAAGAACTGCATCACCAAACCGCTCGAAAAGATTCAAGAACACAGCCGACGGAGAGCAGCAAAAGGTTCCTCACGATTTGCTCCGCGCTGCTCTCCGAGCCGCGGCGATCCGGTCCCCGCGACGGCTACTTGATACGATACAGCCCTGATCGGGGTGGGGATAGATTCCCTAGGGTTTGAGGCTGGATGGAGATGGCTACTACTGCCCATAGGGGCTACGGCCTCTCCGCCCTCTGTCTACTGAGCGGGATGCCCGTTTGAACCTATTTGAAATGAGCGGCGAGGCAGAGATAGCCACCGGTGTACCGTGGACGGTGGACCCCGAGTCACATCTGGACGTTCGTGTGGTGATGGACGGACAGGATGGATCCGGTGCATGGACCAAGCGCGTGCGGTTGAAATGGTGGGTCTACCGGAGCTGGACTCGGCCGGTGTACGGCGCGTTTGGTGGATCGTGATCCCGCCGTGGTACATGGCGAAGTGCTTCGACGATGCCTGCTGCCTCATGGAGCACGGTGCTCAACCTGTTTCAGCCTATGCGCTGAAACTTCTTCTGAGAGTTCTTGGAATGGAGCATCACACCATGGTCAATAATACACTTTTTTTTTTTTTTTTTTTTTTTTTTTTTTGATATTATTGTTCTGAGACTGGAGTGACCGAGTGAGGGAGAGTCCCTGGACGAGCTATGCCAACCTTTCGTGTACCTTTTATTTTTTTGGATAATAATATTGTTCTGAGAAATTGTATCGATTCTGAACTTCCTCTGTTTCGCCTTATGGTTCAATTTTGTCTTTTTCCTGTTCTTATTGCAACCATGAATTAGCGGAGATCAGTGCCTTTGATCATCAGCAAATTTTTTGAGGAAGCCGAACAATGGATGCTTGTTGGCGCTCTGGCATTGTTGATTCTGAACTGTCCGGTCCCCAATGTTTCATCTAATTGGAAACTAACGTAGATATTCTTGGTCTTGTGCAAGCCTGGCTCGCTACTTGGACTTTCTGGTTATTTTTTCCCTAATTTTTATTTTAATTCATCACGCAGCGCATTATTTCGTCCAAAATTTACAAGCACGAAGCAAAAAGAACATATGGCAAAATAAGTATCTTACCATCAGTGGCGGAGCTGCTTGGTGGCAAGGTGCTCGCCGTACCTTGAGGCGTGAAAAAATTGAATCCCACGTAGTCAAGTTCACGTGACTCAACCTTACACGTATATATATTACTAGGTTTGTAGCCCGTTGCGTTCTTACGGGATAACAAACTTTATAGTAAAACACAAAGATAAATGCGATAAGATAATAATATTATCAAAATAAATATTGATGTTAGTGACATTTAATCCAAAAACAAAGTGTGTCAAATTAATAGTCAAGGAGAACGTCTGACAAAAGGCTCACCAACTCTACTTCTACTTTATAGGCCTTTTCAAGATGCGGTTAAGATGTTTTATATCGGTAAAAAAAGAAATGTGCTATCCATTTCTTTTTGTGCATCATCTTCCCTTCTTCGGCGATCTTGTATCTCCTAAGAGGCAAAGGCCAAGCGCTAAGCTGCTGCCCCCAGCAAATTCACGTGGTCCATGTAGGCGAGGAGAAGTTGAGGCAATCAATTTCACAGTCGCGAGGCTATTCTATTATAGACCCCACATGCATGCGGTTTGCGCCTTTTTCTTCTTTGCTTTTATCGACAAGGTCTCGTGACTTTCCCATGCTTCATGGCCACAACGCTTGTTCCGCCCACTGCCTCATCCTTTTTGTGCTGTCGAGGAGGTCGCAGCTCCCGCAAGCACCTCCGACAACCTGCAGAGCTATCATCCTGCGTGACCTGGACAGCTGGTTTGGACGTGGCACATGAGGCAGCACGCCAACGTGGTGCGTTGGGCGCGCCCTAATGGTGCACACGAACAGTTATTAGTGCCACAGTAGTAGTTCCAACTTGCAACTAAACAACCGTGATTTATCTAGGTAATTCAACTGAAAATTAAGCCCCATGTCTAAGTTTTTCCAACTACTGTGGCTACAACAATGTTAAAGTTGACCGTAAACTTAAATAAATGTGTTAAGCATTGAGGCGACACCATTATGTCATTATCCTTCAGTTGTACAATTACAACACTTAATTCAGATAAAAACACAGATATTCACAGAAAACACAAATATTTCTTTGAGTCATTAATACAAACATGAAACGCATTAATCAAAATAGACAAATATTGACATGAGCAATTGCCTTTTAGCTAAGCATCCATGGGTACTGAGTGCTAGAACTGTTGCCTCCCCTCATTGTTGCACACAGTAGCAGCTCACAGTTGAAAGCCATCTCGCCACCAGGTGATAGCCATCAGCCGGCGCATGTATCTCCCAGTTGATCTTCCCATCCACAGGTGTTGCACCCTCTTACTGCAACATGCATATAGATAACTTATGCTTGGAGCGAATACAAATTTGAACCAAAGTTTAACATTGGTTCTAAATGAGTTGCTCACTAATATCTACCTATCTAGGAAGGAAAGGAGGATTGCTTTAGGAATGAGCTAAATGATTGGCTGGAGTTTACCACCAAATGCAAGGCATCCTAGGCACCTGGAGCATGGATTAGGAAGGAAACCATAGTGAGTAAAAGCAAACAGACATAGCAAGCAATGGTGAACTGGGAGAGCGAGCATGTCTTGGTTTCACTGTGTGTTGTCCTCCAACTTCGATCCTGATACCTCTAATGATGTCTTTGAGTCAAAATTAATTGGTATTTGAATTATATGGAATCAGCGTGTTGGACCAAAAGATCACTAACTTAGTGTTTGTTTTCTCAAATGGCATGCGGTGAAAAACATTTAGTTTGCTCCTAAGAAACCTAGAATTACTTTCAGAACGACCTTTTTAAGTATAGAGCTCCTGCCGCCATGAGAGCATGTTGTTTGTATAAGTACAGTTCAGATTCAACAAAAAGACATGCTAATGAAACCAAGCACTCCTCTTAACCTGTCAGATTGAAATTATCATGATGATTTAGTGCTCTTGCTGGACAGGAAACAATCAGGTTTTGTTGATGACAGGGAACAGTGCCATATACAAAAACCTAAACACAAACAGTAAAAGAAATCCTATCAAAATTTTATCTTTCAATCCTGAATCGGAGAAATAGAATATGGATTAAAATTTGAATGCCATGACATTACTATATAAAATTTGTCTGCTAGTGTAGAGAGGTATGTAGAGGGCAATGCACCGCACACCCTAAACGGGGGGTGGCATTGGGATTGGGAGGTCGAGGAACGAGACGCCAAGTGTTATTGTCAATCAGAGCCTTGTACTCATCCACCATTGCTGCACGCCAATTAGGGTCAGCAAGAGCACTGCGATAGTTACCAGTGAAGTGGCGAGGCTGTCGTGGCGCAGAAACCCAGCGCCGAGGTGGTGGAGGAAGATGTCCGGTCGCAGCCTAGTGACAGATCGCGTTGTGGAGCAGCAGCCGGCAGCGGGACAGCAGGTTCCTGCTGTACAGCAGGTTCCTGTGGTACGGGCTGCAAAGGAGCAGCCGCAGCTCCAACCCTGAGGTGCCGGCTGTAGGGGGTGGTCACGGCTGTAGGGGGTGTGGACGGCGAGCATACAAGACCGAGAATGGCAGAGGAATGCCGCCAGGTCGAACAGCCGTAGGGCAGGAGGTCGCCAAGAACACCCAGCAGCACCAAGCTGCCGGGTGGAAGTACCAGCACCGCACTGAGGGGTGGTGCAGAAGAAGAAGCCTCGGCCGCACCACCCGCCAACAGCGTGGAAGCACCAGCGCCGGAAGCACGAGGGCCAAGCCATAAGATGGCGGGTCCTCCCTCCAAGATGTCATCGTGACACCGATCGCGAAGGGGCCGGCCTGTGATGATGCCGGGCTGAAGATGGCGTGGAGGAGCTTGACGACGATCCTGTAAGAGAAAATCAAGTGACTGAGGCGATTTTGCAGCCACAAACTAAAAGTAAGTCTCATCAAAAACCACGTGGCGGGACACCCATCACTTTGCAGTGGAGAGATCGAGACACCGGTAACCTTTGTGGGAGGGAAGGATAACCGATGAAGACACAGCTGATGAGCGAGGAGCTAGTTTATGGGGTGTCGTGGCACTAAGGTTTGATAGCGTAGACAACCAAAAGTTCGAAGTGAGGAATAACGGCATTTTATGGTGGAGGTGTGAAGGGAATACCGTCATGAATGGAAGAGGATGGTCGCCTGTTTAGGAGATAAACAAAGAAATGGGACGTGAGCCTCTACCCAATATTGAGGGGCATAGCGGCATGAATCGAGTGTCGCGAACAGCGTTGTTGAGTGTGCGAAGCATCCGCCGGCTTTGCCATTTTTGTGCCGACGTATATAGGGGCAGGAGGTGCGAACGAATACGCGACTACCGAAGAAGGTGGAAGTGGCATTGTTAATGAACTCAGTACCATTATCCGCCTGAAAGCACTTGACAGCAAACTGAACCTGGTGTTAGCATAAGAGACAAAGTTAACAAGATGAGCACGCACTTCTGATTTATGTCGAAGAGGAACGACCAGTAATAATGACTGTAGTCATCCACAATCACAAGATAATACTTAAAGCCAGGCACACACTAAGAACTGGGGATGTCCGGACATCACAATGAACAAGTTCGAAAGGCGCTGTAGAGCGTGATGAAGAACTGGTAAAAGGTAAACGGGCATGTTTGCCAAGTTGACATGCATGGCAAACAACGCGATCTACTTTATTACATGAAATAGCTGAAATCTTATTGAGATGAGCTATGGCAAGAAAAGTGCGGGATGACCAAGGCGTGAATGCCACAAGGATGGCGGCGATGCAGCGACATGACGGCGGTTGGTGGGAAGGAAGAAGGAAGAGTGTAGAGCTCCCCCACCACTATTGCGTATGAGAATCCGCGGTCTGGTGCGTAGGTCCTTAGCGGAAAAACCATAGGCATCAAACTCAATTGAACGATTATTGTCGCGAGTAAATTGACGAGCAGATAACAAGTTACAAACAAGGTGTGGAGCGACAAGAACATTGTTGAGGTTAAAAGATGATCAGCTATAGGTAAATAGGAAGTGCCACGACTAGAAACTGGAATTGAAGCTCCATTGCGATTGTAATGAAAGGCGGCGAATGAGGAAGAACTTGAAAGGATATACCCATTGGCGGACATGTGAGAAGTGGCGCCGGTCGAGAACCCAGGGCTGCCACCGCGCCGCCCAAGTTGCATCCGGGTTTAGAGAGGCGATCGAAAGCGCCTCGATCCCAGCCAAGAGGCATGGACGGAGGCGCTAGTCGCCGTGGCCCAGCGGGTGCGGAGGCCGCGACCGGGGGCTGAGGGCTGCCATCGGCCCGTGGAGGCCGCCATCGAGCCTCGCATGAGGCATGCCACCACGGTTCATGCAACCACGTCCAGCAGTAGGAACACTGACGCTCGGCTCGACGGACCAGTGACGGCGCCGATTGCCGCCGAGCGGCCACCACCGCCATTGCCCCTCCCTTGCCCTTCCTTGTCTCTGCCACCACCGCCACCATGGTTGAAGGTGTTAGCGGGCGTGGGGAAACGTAGTGAGGGCGAGGTGCAGAACCAGAGCGGGGGTGGAGGAATCGACGACGGAGAGCGCGGTGTCTGAGACCTTGGAGTCGGAGGCGAGGCGATCTCCTTGAGCCGTAAGGTGTCAGGCGCCGAGGGCGAACGACGGCAGAACGCCAGTTGGCGATGATGTCCACCGGAGGCCAAAATCACGCGGTTGAGGCCGCGAAGAAGGCTTGAGCACAAGTCAGGCTCGAGACGGCCGACCACGCCCGCATGAGAGCCGCCGGGCCGCTTGCTTCATCTTCTCAGGGCGTAGGGCCGATGGAGAGGTCTCCTCGACCATGGTGTGGAAGTCCCGCCCGAGGACGACCGCTGGTAGCTGCTTGGCCTCGAACAAATAAGTAGCGATGGAGACGAGATCGCGGCGCCTATGGCTGTGCTCCATGGCGAGGTCCAAAACGCCATCATCAACGCAGCCAGAGATCCAACTCGACGCAACGCATCCGGGTGGGACCAAAGGACCAGAGGCCACGGCGGGATGGTGCCATCGATGTGCCCCAAACAATACCGAACCCGCATATGGCGGTGAAGAAGGTACACTTGGTGAAGTTGGGCAGCTTCCGATCGAGGATGATCGGAACATGCGACTTCACGTAAACAAGTGGCGTAGGAGAAGAGAAGCAGGGGCTAGGGCATCCTTGTGGCCGGCAAGGTGCCAAAGACCCGGTGAGGCCTGAGGTCATGAGGTTGTAGGCGAATCGTGGCCATCCGGGATAGAGGAGTCGCGACGGGGGTGGAAGGCGCCGGTGATAGTGCGATTGGCGAGCAGTCTGAGACGCAACTTTGTCCGGAGCGGTAGGGGCTTGTTGAGCGGTCACTAATCGACATATTTTTCCCGTCAACTTACTACCATAAAGGGAGTGAAACTATACCTTTTATACTCATATAAATTTATTACTAATATATTTCCACTTGTAGTGTCCGAAATGTATTTTGTAGTATTTATAATAAAAGCAGTGGAAATACGACCAAAGCATTTAACCCCGAAAGCGCATTTGAGTAATACTTCAAGCCCGTAGGTGGAAATGGACCAAAACGCCGTAGGTTGGGCGAGCAAACACCACCAGCCAGACTTTTCGGACCCAACAACGCCACCCCGCCGAAGCCTGAATTTTGCGAACCCGGGGTGCGCGCGCAAGGTGCTGTGCGGCCGCACCCTCCCCGAGGCGGTTTCGGCCCAAGCCCACCGGGGGGCGGTTCATTAACACGCCTTTCGGGGGTTACCGGCGTGGGATGGTCGGTTTGGTCTAATTAGGAAGGCGTACAAGGTCGGTTTTGGTGTAATTTAGCACTTAGGCCCCTCCTCCAAGTGTATAAGTAGCCCCCCTCTCTCCCTCATTTGACACACACAATCATTCTAAGGCAAGAGCTCTCCTCTTCTTAGTAGAGCTCTTCCTTTACCACATACAACACAAGGAGATCCACAATGTAGTAGAGAGGATTCTTCCTCTTAGTTCTAGTGGAGAGTGAGAGAGGGAAGAGTAGAAGAGGGCTTGGCCTCTTCTCCATGGAGTCAGGATTGTGTGTGCCTCCCGGTGCGCCCATGGATCTCGTGGTGGCCTGAGTGTAGGACTTGCCGGCACCCGCCTTTTTATACCTCTACAAGCTACTTACACTTTGATAAGAAAGCTTGTGATTATCTTTCGGCTTATTGTTCTTCAAGTATAGTATCTTAGTCATTTATAGACTTGCTTGGGATCGATAGTCGTGCACCTTCTGGTCGTAACTCTTGGAGAAGGAACTCTTTGACCCGGGAACCTTTGATCGACCCAAGAGTTGTGGATGGTAGTGCAAACGTGGTGTTTGGGCTAGCGTTCACCTATCTTTTTTGAAGCATCCCACGGTTGAGGGGGTAGGCGGCCGGGTCGTGACAAGCCTTGACCGTCCATCGAAATCCCCCCGTTAAATTTTGTGACGTAGAGCTAATTGCCGGAAGCTGCCTTTGTTGCGTTGGCGGTGCCCGAAGCAAAGAGATAACAAGCCTTAGAAATCCCCGCCACGAAAAACCTAAGCCCATAAAGATACCTCACTATCCATAGTTATCCTAGGGTGACCCCCTTTCAAAGATTAGAGCGCAACCGTTCCCTGTGGAAAATACGATACCCTGAATATTTCCGGGTGAAAGCTACAACGATAATTCCGTGGCTTGCGGATTTATCTGCATACGTTAAGAAATGTCAACAGGGGCTACGGGAAAAGAGAGGCAGCGGAAGAGGCCTAGGAAAAAGCCTTTGATATATATAGCCGGATGGCTTGGAGTACAAGTAGAGTTTGACTACAATACAAGTCAGCTTTACATATCTAATATGTCTATATATATCAGGCTATACATATCTATATATAGCAGGCTATACTTAGCTATGCATATCTCTAATAGCTAGAAGCTATGGTAAAAAGAACATTCAATCAAATTTCAGTATACCTCCAACAATTCTGTCCAGAAATCATGCCTTAACACATTAGTAGTATTCTTGTAGTTAACCATTTATCCATTAGATCTGTGATTTGGTTTGGAAGGGAGAACCTTACCAGTTGTAGAAACTCTTCCCACAAGTAGATATTACATGTTCTTGGATTTCACACAATATTGAATAATGGTCTTAGCATCACCATTTAACCATTAGATTTGTGATTTGATTAGGAAGGGAGAACCTTACCAGTTGCAGAAATTCTTCCCACGAGTAGATATTAGATGTTCTGGGCTTTCACACAATATTGAATAATGGTCGCATCAAGCACTTCATCTAGAGTCATAAACACAAGTATAAAAACTTATTCAGGTCTGCACACTCCCATTTAGAATCCCATCAGCACATGGAGCACACTAATGCTAAATAGTGGAGGCACAATGAAGGTATAATGGATTTCGTCCAGAGTAAGCTAAGTTATATAAATGTAAATATACACAAATGAAAAATTTTAATGACTATCGAGAGTACCAAAAATTTTGCCTTAGGAAGCATCAGCCAATTGTTGTTATTATTTCTGAACCAAAATTATAATAAGCACATCCAAATATTTAATACATAGTGTTTGTTTGCTGCAAGAACTCTGCAGTGAAGAATAAACGTAGGGTTCTCCACTGCATTTGCATACATTGAATCAAGATAAAATAGTTTAACCGTGTGCTCGCCTATACTAAGAAGAATATGCTTGTTTGTGGTGAATATATATATA
The DNA here is from genome assembly GCA_015847255.1 of Hyparrhenia diplandra. NCBI lineage: Eukaryota > Viridiplantae > Streptophyta > Magnoliopsida > Poales > Poaceae > Hyparrhenia > Hyparrhenia diplandra. The sequence continues at coordinate 34,124 of JADLZK010003458.1, forward strand.
CAAGAGTACTCTATGCAGTGAAAAAACATCTCTGCTACTTACTGAAGGTTCCCAATTAGATATTCTGTTCTCTTCAACTCGTCAATCCGTGCTTGCCATCTTCCATGTTGGTGATGCCTATAATTACAGGGAGTTCAAGTAAAACACCATTCACACCTTTTTAAATGTACACGTTCATTTTGCCTCCTCAGTCCAAGTATATTCAAAGATAGTGTAGTGAGTATTCAGAGATATATTTTGCAGTCTTTGGACTAATTTGCCTTAAGCAGCGGCAACCCAAATCGGTAACAATCCAACATATCAATATTTAACAACCATACCTAGTGGCACGAGGGATTGTTCTGCCAAAATTCACCTCTACATTCACTATGGTACGCTCGCCGGAAATCAAAAAGTGGTGGACGGAGGTGGTATTCTCTCTTCCATTTTTACTAAACCACAAGTAAATGAAACTACAATGGGGCAGCACCAGCAAACCTATAACTGAATAGAACGGAAGTTCACACACACACACACACACACACACAAAAAAACTATGTACTGTAAGCAACCTATGTATATTCTACCCGCCATGGCAAATACTTCTCTTATGTACAACATTTAAGCAAAGCAAAAAACAATTTATTGTTTCCCTTAAGATTTTACTGAAGCTTGAAGGCGATACAACATGTGGTACTGTAGTATTCCAAATGCTTGCTTATACTCTCAGATTGCAATGGCAAATGAGACTATTGACTACCATAAATAATGATCCGTTGGTATATGGTATCTATGTTGTC